>JBBPBR010000006.1:6055513-6147577 GCA_037974775.1 Cicer pinnatifidum
TTATATATATATATAAAATGAAAAACAAATTAATATATGAGAATATAATTGTTTAAAAATAAAATAAAATATATATATATATATATATATATATATATATATATATATATATATATATATATATATATATATATATATATATATCTAAAAATGTTGAACCGTGTGTTGTAGTCCGTTACTTCAGATTGTTGTATTTGAAACAGAGAGAAAACTCTACACTCACTGTGAGTAACAACCAACAAGAAGCAGCATTAGATTCTGGCACTTTCAACCACAAAGCCGCACCAACCAACACAACTATCCTCAACTTCCTCTCGCTCTCTGTTCGCCGCGTTGCTGCTTTGTTCAAAAGGTTCAGATTTCTATTTTGGTAGTGCTGATTGTTGTTAGTTAGTGTTGATTTTTGTTAGTTAGTTTTGATTTGGAATTCTGTTAGTTTGAATCGTCGCTACTCTGTTAGTTAGTTTTGATAGTTCGTCGCTCCTCTGACTCTGTTAGTTTTGATTTCAAATTTTCTTAGTTTGTGGTTCCTGTGTCAGTTTTGAGTTCTTCATTTTGTTGAGTTTTTACCTATCTTTAGAATTTCACATATACGGCAGTACCCAATATTTATGTGGAATTCTACTTTTTGCTTATGTTGTTCAGTTAGCATGAAATTTAAAGCTTATTTTGTTAGTGTTGAGTTTGGAGCTTTGATTTGGAGTTTGAAGTTTAGTGCTGATTTTTGTTTAGAGTTTTTGTATTGCACATAAGATGTTTGATTTTATGTCCATGTAAAGTGTTTGAGTTTTTTTGTTGCACATAAGGTGTTTGATTTTATGTCCATATAAAGTGTTTGAGTTTTTTTGTTGCATATAAGGTGTTTGAGTTTTGCTGCATTTTTGTTTGAGTTTTTTTGTTGTATTTTTATATCAGTCACCCCAAGCTTTTTAGTCAAGCTCTGCCACCGCTGGTAACCCATTTTTCTTCTTCTTCATTTATCTTTTCGCTGGTTAAACCTTTGTTATGTTATCTTATTTATTACTTAATTACTTAAACTGCATAAATAGCGTGAATTTCAATAGAGTTTTTTATATGTGAAATTTTTGGTGTACTGACATATTTGAGTGTTTGGTCATGTTGTTAATAATCATTCGCGTGTAATTCCTCTAAGAGTAGTATAAAAAACTGAAAGGTATATACATATATGTGTGTGTGTGTGTGTCATTGTGTTTTTGATTACCATGATTTGATGAAATATTGGGGATTATGGGTAGTGTAGTCTAGTGGTGGAGGAATGTTGATTATTGCATTGCATGTTTTTGTGTTGTAGTGATTTAAGGAAAACAAATGTTTTGGTGAACAAAGGTCTTAGAAATTGAGTTGGAATATTCTGTTTTGACTCTATTTGATGAATATAATGACCTGGAAACTTAAGTAAGATGTTAATAACTCAATTTAAGATGATTATGTGATAAATGTCTTGATGAAGATACTAAAATAAAGACACCTTTTGTACTTACGTACATTTTTTTTTTTTGATGTTGTATTACACATGTTTATGAACTTATTATTCAATCGATAAGGATTTTATTTTGTGATAAAATGAATTACTTCTTTTGTGTACCACCAATTTCATTTTAAAAAGGGAATTTTAGATTTTTCTTTAACACTTCTATTTCCTTTATTTTTTTTATCAAGTGAAGAAAATTCAGTGTCTTTATTTAGTAAGTAAGATGTTTATCATGAATAAATACAACTATTTGGATAATCAGAGTGCGCAACGTATATTTTAGTACTATAATTTTGTATGCCTGGATAGGGTATTTCATTTTTAGTCCCTACAAATTTACCATTTTTTACTTTTGGTCCTTATTGTTTTATTTTAGTGCATGAAATATTTATTTATGTTAGAAATTGATTTTTGTAACATGTAAACATTTGGATGTAGTCCATATTACCGAGACAAATTATAATATGAACAAATTTTGTAAAGACTAAAATAATACAACAATAACCAAAAGAAAAAATGGTATATTTGTGACTTGTAAGGACTAAAAACAATTTTTTTACATGGACTAATAGTGAAAAGTATTATGTTGGAGGGATCGAAAACATATTTACACTTGAAATTTGGGGTTTTAGTTGATAGAAGTTCTTTGCGTAACCTTGAGTCATTTGTTATTAACAGGTATACCATAAGTTTGGATGCATTTGTGACTGGATATACAAGTTAAAGAACTCATTCATTCAAATATTTCTGTTAAAGAAGTTTGTAGAAAGTAACACTGACTAACATATTCTGGAGAAGTGGTGGTATAGTTCTGATGAGGGTGCTTCAAATGCCCCAACTTGTAAGACATGGTCCATTTCAAAGTCACCCATGTTGCTACACTTCGCATGTGTCTTCAAGATTACCAGTATGTTTTGTTTCATTGAACCCTTCAAGTTCAACCAACTCCACAAATGACATCAAAAACAATAACAACGATTTGATTCAATCGTTATGTAGAGGCGGCAATCTTAAGCAAGCAATTCAGGTCTTGTGTACCGAGCCGAATCCAACTCAGAAGACTTTCGAGGTTTTGATATGTTCTTGCGCGCAACATAACTCTCTTTCGGATGGCCTTGATGTTCATCACCGTCTTGTCGGTAATGGTCTTGATCAAGACCCGTTTTTGGCTACTAAACTTATCAATATGTATTGTGAGTTAGGGTCTGTTGATCATGCTTGTAAGGTGTTTGATGAAACTCAGGAAAAAACTATATATGTTTGGAATGCACTATTCCGAGCGTTGGCTATGTTGGGCCGTGGGGAGGAGTTGTTAGATTTGTATGGTCAGATGAATTGGATTGGGATCCCATCAAATAGGTTCACATATACGTATGCACTTAAAGCTTGTGTTGTTTCAGAGTTGTCGATTTGCTCTTTTCGGAAGGGTAAGGAGATTCATGCTCATATTTTGCGACATGGTTATGAAGGACATGTTCATGTTATGACAACTTTGTTGGATGTATATGCTAAGTTTGGTTGTATATCTTATGCAAGTTCTGTGTTTGGTGCAATGCCTGCTAAGAACATTGTCTCGTGGAGTGCCATGATTGCGTGTTATGCGAAGAATGAAATGCCCGTGAAAGCATTGGAATTGTTTCAGCTAATGATGCTTGAGGCATGCGATTCCGTTCCAAATCCGGTTACAATGGTTAGTGTGCTTCAAGCTTGTGCAAGTCTTGCTGCATTGGAACATGGAAAGTTGGTTCATGGCTATATTATTAGAAAGGGTCTTGATTCTATATTGCCGGTTCTTAACACCCTTATAACAATGTATGGAAGATGCGGTGAGATTTCGACAGGACAGCGTGTGTTTGATTATATGAAGAAACGCGATGTTGTTTCATGGAATTCTTTGATTTCTATTTATGGTATGCATGGTTTTGGAAAGAAAGCCATCCAAATTTTTGAAAATATGATCCACAATGGAGTTTCGCCGAGTTACATATCGTTTATTACGATTTTGTGTGCTTGCAGCCATGCAGGCCTTGTTGAGGAGGGAAAGATTTTGTTTGAATCTATGCTTAGTAAATACAGGATCCGTCCACGTATGGAACATTATGCTTGTATGGTTGATCTTCTTGGCCGAGCTAACATGTTTGATGAAGCAATGAAACTAATAGAAGATATGGATTTTGAACCAGGACAGACCGTTTGGGGTTCCCTTCTCGGATCTTGTAGGATTCACTGTAATGTTGAGCTTGCCGAGAGAGCAAGCACTATGCTTTTTGAGTTGGAGCCTATGAATGCTGGCAATTATGTGCTTTTAGCAGATATTTACGCAAAAGCTAGGATGTGGAATGACGTAAGGCGTGTGAGGAAACTATTAGAAACTCGCGGCCTGCAAAAGATTCCGAGCTGCAGTTGGATTGAAATCAAAAGGAAGATATACTCACTTGTCTCTGTGGAAGAGTATAATCCACAAATCGAAGAGCTTCGTGCTTTTCTAATTACATTGTTGACTGAGATCAAGAATCAGGGTTATGTTCCGCAGACAAACGTTGTTGTTTATGATCTCGATGAAGAAGAGAAGGAAAGAATCGTGTTGGGACATAGCGGAAAGCTTGCCGTTGCTTTCGGACTCATTAATACCACAAAAGGCGAAACCATTAGGATCACAAACAACTTGAGATTGTGTGAAGACTGTCATGCTTTTATGAAGTTTATTTCAAAATTTGCCAACAGAGAAATTCTTCTTAGAGATGTGAATAGGTTCCACTGTTTCAGAGATGGAGTTTGTTCATGTGGTGACTATTGGTAGTTATTGGAAGAACACTATGCAGTTAAATCCTTATGAAGTAATTCTAATATAGTCACAGAAATTGAACGATGCCATGGTTCCATACACAACAAGCCCCAGTTCAGTTCTGCTGTAAATCTTTGTCTCTTTTTACAATGCATTGAAATTCAACTTGTAATTAAAACAATGAAAATGACAACATCAACTTCTAATCTAATCACCACTTCATCATGAAATCTCAAATTTTATATTAAGATTTGTTTCTTCAAAATCTTATGCTGGTTGGCAAATACGAATACATCGAATCCTGTATTTTTACGTTAGCACTACTATTAATAATTTCTTTTCAATGTCGGAAATAGATCTCTGGTGTTTTTCCTTCTTCAGAAACCTTTCTTGAGGTCATTGAAAGTAAGTTAATTGAGCATTTGTGTACTTTGCACTGTAGCTTATATCTATACTTTATATATATCTATATTATATATAAAACCAATTAGGTTTGCTGCGTTATTTTCCTGGTCTACATGAAGGTAATTTTGTGAATGTCTCAATGGAGAGAGCATCCCTATGAGTTTGGTGAATTTAGGGGTTCCCCCAAGTGCCAATGGTGAAGGGAAGTTATTTTCTTCCTATAGTTAATTTTTATTTGTCTTCCTCTAAATCCTATGTTTGTGTTTAATCTTTTCTCTTTTGCATTTTTATTTTTGCCAATTTCGGTTGAGTTTGTATCTCTTCCTCTCCGTTTCATTTCCTTTTTGTTGCTTCTGCCACTTTGTTCCAGTTTTTCTCGCCTGCAGGATAAAAAGGTATGGAGCTTTCAAATCTGCTAATGTAAATCTCCTCTTCTTGGGTAAATATTGTTCTTGGTTAGGGTATTTGAGCAGTTCAACCACTATTTTGTCACGGTTCAAACAGTTTAAAACAGTTGAACTATGACCTAGAGGTCTCACAAGCTCAATGTCTAATTCGATTTTTAAAATATTGATTGAAAGCTTATGGTTAATGTGAGGTTTTTCATGTGGTTTGCCTTGCAGATTCAGTATTTCAGGTTTAAGGTTGCTTTTTCTGGATATTGTTCAGTTTTATATACTTGAATAAATTTTAAATTCCATTTGCATGAGTTGCATCTTTGCTGTTTTGAAATACAGGTGTTGAGGATCGAAGAAGAAAGTAATTTTTTTTTTCTTCGTATTTTATTATTACAGTCTTAAACTGTTTATATAGGAAAAGAAATTACAATAGTGACAATGACGGAATCATAAAATAAAATTAAACAGAATAATATAAAATAAAAGAGAATTGATTCTTCAACACCTCTCAAGTTGATGTATAGATATTTGTCCTACTCAACTTGACTATAAGTCGCTCAAAATTGGAACTTGCCAAACTTTTTATCAAAATATCAACATTTTGCTTATTAAAAGTTACAAATGGCAGGCAATTAGTTGATGGCAATTCTGAGTTGGCAGGAGCTTCTAAATGCAAAAGGTCTCCAATACATTTTCAGACTTTTTTGTAATCAAACAATCACCATGAGGGGCTTCCACAAAACAAGGAATGACCCTATCATCAGCCTCTTGGATAAGACCCCAGCTAGAATCTGATCGGCAGGCAATTAACTGGCTTCCCTTCACCCTCTTTGACTTCAATGAGGATAAAGAGGCTTCCCAGACCCTCTTCGCAACTTTTGTAGATTGAGAACAATTCACTACATTAGCATAATTTACATCATGTGAACAATCTGCACCATTTGCCTGTCTATCATCATTTGCTCTGGCCGGGTCGTTGCAGTTGCAGCAGTTCTTAGATTTGTGACTGTCAAATCCTGTTCATTGTGCAAGAGATTACAACAACTATACAATAAAACCAAATAGTCCTAATAGAATATTTTATTTACTTTTTTCTAATTCCAGAAAAAAATTACCACTAAGTTTTCCATATCCGCTTGAAGATCCACCTTTTACCAAAGCCTTAGGTTGACTTTGATTTGTGTCTATTCTATGGGAAGATTTCAAATCAATGAGTAGTTCCCCAGAAAATTCTCGTTGTTCATTTTCAACAATTGCGGGTGTAGAGGAATTCTGATGAGGTAGTGAGGGGAGAGACTTCCCAGAGTTATCATTGTCATCTAACAATTCATTCCTTAGATGGCAAACCATCAGAGTTGAACCACCGGGAAAGCATAATGCTCTGCGAATATCAGCTTTTTAGTACAAAATATTGTCAAATAGCGGCTATAGCACTGTCATAATGGAATTTGAACAAATCGTTATTCTCTACTATCAGAAATTGATAACACGGGAACTAAAGCAAAAGCTTTATATAAAATCTTGTAAACAAAATCAAAAGAAGGTTACACTGATTAACCTTTGCACGTTTATTTCTTGAATCTAACTCCAGGTGTGACATTTTCATAAAAAATCTGAACAGGAAAAAAAGAAAGGAATATATATGAATACAAGCAGACCTTCTGTTGATAGATTGCATTGACAGCTGCAAGTGTGGGATCTCAGCATATTCTGTATCTGCAGGGATGATTTGATAAGTAATTGCAGCTATAACCTGTAAAATGATGAAAGTGAGTTAAAAGCTGAGATGTTATTATACACATTCTATTATATTTCTCTAATTTCCACTACTATGTATTGATGTCTAGCTCAAATTAGATGATACTACAGAAATATTATTTTCTTTTATCTCTATGCCATATGGTCTTAGGGTGAAAAATGAGAGTATCTGGAGAGATCAATAAGGACTATTATTGAGATTTGAGACAATGTCAACCCACTTGTACAACTAACAGTACATCCAATGATGACTAATGTAAATACGTGCTATAATTTGATACTCGATCACAAAGACTCAAAGAATCTTGGGGCTAAAAATGTAAGGCTTTCTGTTTAAGAAATAGAGATGGGCTCTGCTTAATTTGGAGACGTACTTGGCTGATTTTTAGTATAGTGCAGCAGACGTTATTTGTGGCAGCACAGTAGAATACCAAAATATGGAGTTAAAAAAATAAAACAGAGATACAAAATGAGCCTTCTAATTTGTCACATAAATATAGTCATCAAGCAAGTACCTTTGCTGAATCTCCAGCTGAACTAGATTTCAGAAGTAGTGTTCGATATTTCCTGCAGGAATAAACAATCAATAAATGAAAGCTTCTTAAACCACCTTTTAAGTAGCTAAAATACACTGATACAGAATAAAACCTACAATTACAGCACAACATGTTCACAAAAAGAATACTGTAAATAAATAGTAGTCTATTAAAATCACCATAATTAGTGAATTATCTGCCATGGATTATTAGCATGCAGAAGCAGAGATGATGAGAACAATCTAATACCCGTTAGTCACACATCTCTCAAGAAACTTCGATTCCTCTCCAGTATTTGCAGCATAATTCATTCCAGGTAGCTCTGCCATATACATCTTTAATACTTCCTACAAATCCAACAAATTACATTTGAAGCATTGATTTTTTTTAAAATTTCTAAATTTATATAATTCTAAAACGAATAACCCATTAATGGAATTTTCATTTAAAAAGGTAAAAAGACTCACTTTACAGCCTTCAGAGGAACCTGGTTCTGTAATGTTATATAGCCTTGAGACTACCTATCATTTTTCATCAAAGTGATTATATGGAGCTATTGTACAAATGTATATTGAATGCAAAATGTTCTTCTAACATCAAGTAATTATTTGATAACCTAAAAAATATTGTTATTAATTAAAATTTGAAATTGTTAATTAATAAATTGAAACAAAATCAATTAAGGTTTGTAATTTGGGGATTTTGTCTATCTTAGTGTTTTACAAAACCAAATGCATAGCTGAATCTAAAACCTTTTTTAATGACAATCAAGAATTTAATTCGACCATCTCAAATCACAAGTGAAGCTGAAAACACAGAAGTACAATCCTATAGAACAAATCCTGTTCAAGTAAGGTCATGAGATCTACTCTTTGCCATGGTTATATAAAGACTTGAGTTTTGTTATGCGTTAACGATGTGGGACTAGCACTTTGATGTCGGTCTAACATCATAAGTGTTGATATTTTCAACTACTTCCATAATTGTCAAACAACATATATAGCAGATAACATTTGGAAAGAAAACTAGAGAGATCATAGCAGAACAGAGAAGAAAGTGTTATCAAATTTGATTATTCATATCTAAATGACAATGTCTTACGATCCTACAAACTATGACTATTATTCTCAGAAAAATCAGTCCAAATATATAATAAAAAAAAACATAATTTTATGATAAACAAACATTCTTTTTTTTTTTCTTATGTCAAAACTAATTCTAACTAATTTGGTTGTTTTTATTTTTGTTTTACATTTACAATGATCAATATATAATGGTTCTAAAATGTAGTATTTAGATTATCTTTTTAAATACTAAAGTAGTAGGTAACTTTTAGAAAGAAAAAAAAAAGTAGTAGGTAACTTTCTCATGATAAGTGAGTATATATTTAACAGATTGACTCACAAAATAGACACCAATTTAGTGTCAGTTTGGCGAAGGCCAAAATGTTAGCTTATAGTGAATAAGTTTGGAAGATTAAAATAGAGTTATTTTGATAAGGATCATTCTTTAATAAATTTATAGCGTTTAATCAAAAAAATTATAGCTTTTTTTTATATGCTACTACAATTAGCAGTTTATAGGCTATGGTGTTTAATTTTTTTTCTCTTTCATTTTTACTTTTATTATCTTACTTCAAAAATATTACTATTAATAAAAAATATATTTTTATGATATTTTTATATTTATCAATTAATTCAACGCTAATCATTATCAAATAATTCAAATTTAATTAACTAATTTATCCATTGTCAACTAACTTATATGTTATCCGTTATAAGTTTATCTATTATCAATTAAATTATCTGTAATTTTTTACCATTCAAAGTCTTAATGTTCAAAAATGTTCCATACGAAAGAACGTATAAAAACAAAAATGGACCGATAACACTTACAACAACAAAAGCTGATCAATTTGTTCAAAAGTTTCAAATTCATCGAGGAAATTTTGATCCAACTCCTTTAAAAGATGTTGGCGTAAATTTTTTTTTTAAAAAAAATGCTAAGTAGTTGTACGGACGCAACTCTTTAAATTTACGTTTATGTGAATAACAGATAATAGAAAGAAAAAAATCACCCACTTATCTAATAAAAATAAAAAAATATAATCAACCTTTAAAAAGCATAAATTTTTTCTTTATTGGAGTAGCCGAGTTAGTACACAGATTTTTGGTCTGAGAACTACGTCAGGTTTGATGTCGAGTCCATGTCCAGGTGCAGGGCTTGTCTATGTAGGCCGTGGTTTTTATTAGAAGGCCCACTCAACCCTAACTTCTCATCTTCCCTCCGTCACTCGCCGCCGTTTGTAGGTTAATCCGATAAACTCTCCTCCGCCTCACGACCTCGTCGCTACAACAGGTATCTATAACGCCCACTGTTACAAAAATTTTCGTACATCTTGCTTATCACTTTTCTTAGTTTCATGTATTCACATATTCCATTCGAAAAAAATTCGAGTATTTCACTTAAACACTATAGTATTGTTTATTGTTAAGGCGTATGAACCAATGCCAGAATAAAAAAGCATCCATAATCTTATAACCAGAAGGTTTAAGGTTTAGGGTTTAGTGTTTAAAATACTGGTTTTTAGGATTGTAACTTTTAGGTACAGATTAAGTTTTATTTTACTTGTTGTAATTGAAATTTAATGCAAAATTTGTTACTAGTGTTGGAGCTTGTTTGTCTTAACTAAGTGATTGTTATTTGGAACGCTGGTCGTGAAGGATGGTGGTTGTTTTGGCATCATCCGAGGTTGTTGGTGGTGGGATTGGATGTTGGGACCTTCACACAGGTGCTGAGCAGACCCGCTACAAATCATTTTCTTCCCCTTATCATGGCCTTGTCTCTGTTGGTGATCGATTCCTTGCATCTTCTCAGGAACGAGATGGATCATCTACCTCTGGTTCTGTTTTTTACTGGTCATGGTCCAAGGTCTTTTGTTTATTTATACTTTGTTTATTTCAGTGTTGTCAGATAGTCACTATAGTGGCGCTATAATGTTATATCATAACCGAAAATGAACAAATCCCTATTGCTCCGCAATACGCTAATTAGTACAAGATGTTGTCAAATAGCCGCTATTGCGGGGTTATAGCATAGTAGAATTTGAACAAACCTCTATTTTCCGCGAACTGCAATCGACAACACTGCTTTATTTATGGATTATTATTTTTATCTTGAAATTTTCTTACTTGATGAATGATGATAATGTTACTTGCATGATGGGTGTGCAGCCTCAAGTTGAAGTTAAGAACTTTCCTGCTGAACCTATTAAATCTCTTGCTGCTAATCACAGTGGTACCTATCTAGCCGGTGGAGGTTTGTCAGGTGACATATACTTGTGGGAGGTGAGTTTTCTTATTTGGTTTATTATTATGCATCAAGGGTTTGTTTCAGATTCATGGTTGATTTTTCATGGAAATTTTTATGGAAATTAAAGCCTGGACTGTTTGTGGCGGTATGCTTAGCTGTTGTTCCATTAGGCTGTGGAGAATTATGAATTGAAAGTAAGAACTAGGGTCTCGATTATTTATGGTATTTTCTATTTTCATTTGAAGTGATAAAATAAACATTCGATAGACATTATGGGAGTTTTTTGAAATGGATTTAAAAAAATTTCAAAACATTATTTCCTGTATTTTCTGGTCATGCATTCTCTCTATTCAGTTCTTATATTCTCTCTATCACAAATAAAAAGAAAAGTTCATAAGCAAATGTCCTTCCTGTACTGAGTTGCATCCATTACGTGTAAGGTTGAAAGCGGCAGATTGCTTAAGAAGTGGCATGCCAGTAATCAGGCAATTCGTTGCCTGATATTTTCTGAAGATGACTCACTTCTGATATCTGGATCTGTAGATGGAACAGTACGAGTTTGGTCTCTCTTCATGTACTTAATACTCATCTTGTCTCTCCATTATTTTTACACGCTATTGTTTTTTCCCTTTTGAGATTGTAGTGTGCTTGGGTACTAGCAGTGTTAATCCGTGTGGCATACACTACTCTGTTTGTCATGGTTCAGGATATTTGATGATTTGAGATACCGGGAAGCAAGCTCGACTTATGAGTATAGTTTTACAGAGCACGTCGGCTCTCATGGGTGTGTAAATGATCTTGTGATCGGTTATGGAGGGTGCAGTGCAATTATAGTTTCAGCATCTGATGATAGGACTTGTAAGGTCTGTTTTACTGTTTTGTGTGTGGCAATCTTGTTGCATAAAAATAGATAATTAATGAAGTATGTTAATTTTATCATATTTACTATTGCCATTTTAAATCGTCAATCGCTGCTATTTGAAAATTTTAATCATTTACAGTTACTGTGATATACCAAAGTTTTCATAACATTGGGTAAAACCAGCTGTTCTTGTTCTTGGGTTACAATGTCAAAGGTGCATATTACTTTATTTAAGTATAAGAGGCATGTATCATAAGGAAATTTTGCACATGAACATAATAGTTTTTTTAAAATTGATACTGTAATAAAAATCTTAGCTAGTTTAAAAAAGAATTCATGATATGTGAAAAGTGTTTTCCTAATTTTTTTTTGCAAGTTTTTCTTTAGTGTTACCAGATCTTTATTGTAGTTGGGGTGGAATTTAATCTATGGTGTCTATTATATCTTCATACTCTGGTCCTTGTGTTTCATTGTCTTTTATTCATGGTTACTTTTAACATTATCATTTATTCTAATAATCTATTCCATCTTTTAGAATTGATTCTTTCATACTAAACTGTGCTTTTCACTAGTGTAATACTACCTCTGTCCCTAATATAGGATCCTCTTGAAAAATTTCTCGATTCCTTTTTATATGACCACCTTCAAATTTTTAATTTAACTGCATTAATTATTTCTTTTCTAAAACATGCCTATATATTTTGCATATTTTTTGTAACCCATAAGTAAGCAATAATTACTATGAAGGATAAACTGGGAAAAGTAATATTTTGGTAACATATTTAATACCATTACCAACTTTCTTAATTTCCGTGAATCAATCAAAGAGATCCAATATTTAGGGATGGGGTTAGTATTCAGAATATGTATACAAAATCACATTTTCCATTTTAATATTGCAGCCAATTTTGTTGCATAAGGCTTGATTATTGTTATTCACATGCTTTCCAATTCAGAGATCTTGTTTCTGAATTCTAATGTGCTTTCTTTTTAAGGTATGGAGCCTATCTAGTGGAACACTACAAAGAAATATACTATTCCCTTCAAAAATGAATGCCATTGCATTGGATCCTGCTGAACATGTTCTTTATGCTGGCAGTGAAGACGGAAAAATATTTATCGTTGCGCTTAACACTACAAGAGTCCCTACTAATAATCACGGTTCATATATTATTGATTCATTTTCTAACCACAGGTTATCTTTTCTCCTCTTATTGTCCAGATATTGAACATATTGACTTATTGATATCCTTTATCTCATGATCTTTTTAACTTCTTTTATTTTTCCCAAATTTGCATGTACTATTTCCCAAATTTTGATATTGAATTTAAGTTACCACGACTGTCATATTCTTTTGCTCTCTCCATGGTAGTTAGAATGCAATATTGTAGTTCCTAAGGGAGCAAGATGATGGAAGCGTTCAGTTTTGTTTGGAATTTGTTGATGAATTGTTAATTAACCTATGATGAATTTAGATGATGGAAGCGTTCCCCAAAATTGTTAATTAACTATGATGAATTTAAATGAAGATTTAGTCCCCACACTGATCGCAAAGGACGATGAACCTAGGATAGTTTGTTAGAAATCATTATTTTGTTTTGTTTTTTTCTGAAGCTGATTTTAATTCATTAAGCTCCAACTATCCCCTTTTAATTTTGTTTGTGACATATCATGTACCTTTTTGCTTCTGGCCTTGTCAATTACAATAAAAACTTGATTCGATCTGTGTAGTTTCATTTAACTAAGTAACTTCCTCATTCTAACAGCAAGAAAGTTACTTGCTTAGCATATAGCGCCGTTGAGAAATTTTTAATTTCTGGATCCGAGGATGGAATAATTCGAGTTTGGAATGCCAGTACTCATAACATCGTCCGCGTGTTTAAGAATGCTAAAGGTATTGCATACACTTCTTGAAATATGGCGTACTTGTGGTTTGGGATTGCTTTTGCAGAGCTGGCTTTTTGATTGCATATCTATGTTCAGGAAAGCTCGTTCATGTGCTATTTATTATTTAACCTTTTTATTAGGAATGAACTTTTACTTTGTCAATGCTCAAGTTATTTTTTTCTTGCCAAATTAGCTCCTGAGGGACAAATGACAGTTTGTGTGTGATATGATATTACAACTATTGTTACATATGATGATTATGCTTTCTGTGTTTATACAAACTTTTAACTGATCTAAACATATTTCAGTGCCTTATTGCTCTAATAATCTCAGTTGGCATTGAGAGTGTATGCATTTTATATTCAACTCTTATTAATACTTGTGCTGCTAGTGCTATTTTTCAAATTGTTTTTTTCACACTCAAATACCTCATATTCACACCTTTTTACTGGTACTACATTGTGTAATTTGTTACTTTCTTTGATGAAGATACTCAATATTTTTTCAGCATACTCCTGATGATTAATTATATAAATGGGTGAAATGTACATTTATATACACCAAATTAACATGCACGCTTATATCTGGTATTATTCTAGTTTATACTCAGATAGCATGTTTCATTTTCATGGCTGAATCACATTCACGATGCAATATGGATCACACTTGTTTTCAATATTGAGTGTGCTTAAGCATGCACTCTTTAAATTTTAATGCCAATCTTTCAAATTTTGCAGGACCCATAACTAATATTCTTGTTCTTCGACAAGAAAATGACTCAAGTAATCATATGTCTTCCAATTTACAAGCAGTATCAAAAAAGCAGGGATCTCATATATCCCCTTTGGAAAAATATACAAATTCAATAGATGAAGACTCAGATAAAAAGACAGTTGTCAGCCTTGGGGGTAGCAAGAGATCCATGGATGTTTCATACCTTAGTTCTCATGTGATTTCTACTTACAGTAATGAACTTCAGGTTTGTGTGGAATGATGATTAAATGTCTTTAATATTTATAACTGTCGGTCCTTTATTTTTCAAAGGTTTGAATATGTTTTTGGTTTTGGCAAATATACCCTTTTTTATTTTATCCATTGTAAATTTTGTTATTTTAGTCCTTGCAAACATATATTTGTTTGCTTTTAGTCCTTGTTTTATTTGTCTGAAATATTTGGAATTGATCCTGTAATATTTACAACAGTTGATTTTAGTCCCTCCGATGTAAACAAATTTTGCCGAGAGTAAAACAAAACAACATAGACCCAAAAGCAAAAAGTTATATATTTACAAGGATTAAAAAAAAAATAGAGGGATTTAAAGCAAAAATTTGTGTATTTTGTAGAGACCAAAAAATATATTTAAACATCTTTTTTAATTATTTAAATGATAGTCACTATCTAATACTGATTGTGAATTAACCTCTCTTTTAATCTATGTCTCAGCATCAAGGTTCAGCTGCTGCTTCTGAAATGGAGATAGAGAAACTAAAACGTGATTGCCAAAAGTCAATGCAGATGGTTAATCAATGGAAAAAAATGTATGAAAACTTGCATCAATTTTGTGTAAAGGAGCTGCTAGTTGAAAATAGCAAAGACATGTTATTCTAGTTAGGCACTTTTTCAATCTTTGGTGTAGAATTTTTGTATATCTCCAGCATCACAAGGTTCCCTTCTGCCGTTTGGTCGATTCCTCTGATTATTATTAGTCATTTTTTTTTGTTCCTTATGCTGACTATATTGGTTTTTAATTTTTATCCTGCTAGCTTAAAGTTGTAGATTTTTTGTAGTTACTCCCCCTAGTTACACCCCTTAAAATTCATTATATATCTTATATTAACATTTCATTGTATTTGTAAGTGACATTTACTGTTTCCTCTAGCTTTATATTATTTTGTATTTGAGAATTAGGGAAAGACACAAGTATATCCTTTTTTTGTTTTTTAATACTAAAATGTCACAGTTTGAAAAAATAATATCAGAATGCTCTTTTTTTTTTCTAATTGCTGGTCGCAATCTGGGGATGCAACTTGCTGATGAAAACGTACCTGATGGTCGCATCCTGGGGATGCGACCTCCTACATACATATTTCCATTTTTTTTTTTTTGCTCATTTTGCCCTTATGTATGGCATATATATTATATATATTATTATTATATATTTTAAAATTAATAATAACATTATTATAATTAATTAAAATAATAAAAATATTTAATTTATTAATATTATATAATTGTTATTAATTATAATAATAAATAGAATAATAATAATAATAATAATAAAAAATTCTATTAATAAAATAAAAATAAAAATACATTAATTTATTAATATTATATAATTGTTACTAATTATAATAATAAATAGAATAATAATAAAAATAATAATAAACAAAAAATTGTATTAATAAAATAAAAATAAAAATATATTAAATTAAAAGAAAAAATACATTAATATAATAGTAATAATAATAATAAAACGAAAATTGCTTCCTTCATACGAAAATTTCGTTTTATGGTTATATATTTTTATTTTTGTTTATTTTCGTTTTATTATTATTATATTAATGTATTATTTTTTAAATTTAATGTATTTTTATTTTATTAATACAATTTTTTGTTTATTATTATTATTATTATTATTATTATTATTATTATTATAATTAGTAACTGTTAGAATATTAGAAAATATCTTATAATATATTATAATATCTTTTATATTATATTAGAGTATCTTGAGTTATTTTCTATGATCAATTTATAATCATAGAGAATCTTAGAATATTTCTTATTATTATTATGATTTATTTCTAATTTACGATTTAGTCTATGTTTCTCTATAAATAGAGATTAGTATTGAGTCTAATGTAATAAAGTCAGCATAAAGCTATTATCAATAATATTCAAACCCTTAATATTTTCTCTCCTCCTTTTCTATAAAATCCCACAATTTCAAAATGGTGAGCATGCTTGCCATGAATTTCTCTCATGCTGATGATCATTCCAGCTATCTGGCTAGGCTGCATTTATAGCAATTCTCCCCGACTTCACCTGCATCCCTGAGTTGCCTTTCCATCTTTTTTAACTATTTTACGGAGCAAAACTTTGTTTTCTTGTAACAAGCTAAAACTTAGTAAGCTTTAGCTTGAGGGGGAGTGTTAGAATATTAGAAAATATCTTATAATATATTATAATATCTTTTATATTATATTAGAGTATCTTGAGTTATTTTCTATGATCAATTTATAATCATAGAGAATCTTAGAATATCTCTTATTATTATTATGATTTATTTCTAATTTAGGATTTAGTCTATGTTTCTCTATAAATAGAGATTAGTATTGAATCTATTGTAATAAAGTCAGCATAAAGTTATTATCAATAATATTCAAACCCTTATTATTTTCTCTCCTCCTTTTCTCTAAAATCCCACAACTTCAACATGGTATCAGAGCCTATTTCGATCCTCCTTGAACAATCTTGCCGTTGTTCCACTTCCGAGTTCCCAACAATTAGGGAATATAATTATAGTTTCTCTTTTTCAACATTCCGACACGTTTCACTCGATTTCCATTCAATTTGCTACTGTCGCCGCTGCCACTATCTCCTCCAAATTTTTCTGCAAAGCGCGTCGCCAAAAACCGTCACACGCGCTGCAAATCTCTCATGCGAGTAGATCTATCGCCGCTGCCGTTTGCTACTGTCTGTCGTTGCTGCTGTCCTGTCTGCTACTGCTGCCATCTGCTGTTGCTGCATGTTGTCGCTGTTGGAAAAGTATTCCAACAAATTTTCTGAAACAACCATTGTCTCTTCTGTTTTTGATTCATTTTCTCACTTCGTTGATCGATCATAGCTTTGTTTCATTAGAGTTGTGCTGCTTCCTCTTTAGTGTTTGTCATGCAATTTAGTTCTTACTAATAGATTATAACAGTGACTTTTATTTCCACCGACGATCATTTCGGTGGTGTCCCTTTTCCCACAGATGAATCATATTAGTGATGACTTCTTCTTCCATTGATGGTTATTTTGACGATATCTTTTATTTTCATGACTCACACTTTAGCATGACAATTTGTCCTAGATGCACTGGCCCTATCTTTGTCCCAGATGTATTGGCCTTGTCTTTCTCTCCTTGAAGCATGCCTCTCTCTCTTTGAAGCAAATTCAAGTTTAAATATTTTGAGTCTCTGATATTATTGGTTTGAAGCTTCCAAATGCAGTTTTTTAGAAGGACGAACATTGCTTTGTTCAACTGCTTGCCATGAATTTCTCTCATGCTGATGATCATTCCAGATATCTGGCTAGGCTGTATTTATAGCAATTCTCCCCGACTTCACCTGCATCCCTGAGTTGCCTTTCCATGTTTTTTAACTATTTTACGGAGCAAAACTTTATTTTCTTGTAACAAGCTAAAACTTAGTAAGTTTTAGCTTGAGGGGGAGTGTTAGAATATTAGAAAATATCTTATAATATATTATAATATCTTTTATATTATATTAGAGTATCTTGAGTTATTTTCTATGATCAATTTATAATCATAGAGAATCTTAGAATATCTCTTATTATTATTATGATTTATTTCTAATTTAGGATTTAGTCTATGTTTCTCTATAAATAGAGATTAATATTGAGTCTATTGTAATAAAGTCAGCATAAAGCTATTATCAATAATATTCAAACCCTTATTATTTTCTCTCCTCCTTTTCTCTAAAATCCCACAACTTCAACAGTAACAATTATATAATATTAATAAATTAATGTATTTTTTTTTAATTAATAGAATTTTCTTTTTATTATTATTATTATTGCTATTGTAATTATTATTATTATTCTATTTATTATTATAATTAGTAACAATTATATAATATTAATAAATTAAATATTTTTATTATTTTAATTAATTATAATAATGTTATTATTAATTTTAAAATATGTAATAATAATATATATAATATATATGCCATACATAAGGGCAAAATGGAAATATGTATGTAGGAGGTCGCATCCCCTGGATGCGACCATCAGATACGTTTTCATCAGCAAGTCGCATCCCTAGGTTGCGACCAGCAACTGGAAAAAAAAAAAGAGGGTATTCTGATATTATTTTTTCAAACTGTGGCATTTTGATATTAAAAAACAAAAAAAGGAATATACTTGTGTCTTTCCCTGAAAATTATGCGTGAACTAAAATCACACACTACCTGTTAGTTCTGAATTTCAAAATGTTATGTGAATTTAGTTAGGGGATTCTTGCATGTATGCAAGTATGAAATTAATAGCCAAAAACCAGTTTTATTGTTGGGCGAGAGGTTTGTTTGAATGTTGATTTTATGGATTATAGTTCTTGGGGCACTTCTGAATTTGAGTCATGTGAAAGAAAAAATAAGATAATATTAAATATTGTGCTTTTGATATGTGAATGTGTACTTCTCCGAATGTTTTGAATGAATTGTATCACTTGTTTCTACTTGCACGTGTTAAAAAAAATTAGATCGGGTTGCGCTTCAATGTTCCATTTAGAGTTGAGTAATAGTATGTATTCCTTATAATTTGGACCCATAGTAATATTTGTCCATAATGGACCACAAGTTTTGACCATTAGATTCATCTCTTCCTCGCCATCACACAGTGTACTGCCTATACATAATATATCCCTATTCTCTTCCCTAGTTTTTCCCAGAATTCCCTCTATTTTGAATTTATTTTTATCATTGGCTACGAGTGACTTTATGATAAGATGAGTCATGCAACTGAGAATGATTGAGGTAGATGGTAGTCTGTCATGGAGAGAATGGAGAGAAGTGGTAGAGGAAAGAGAGAGAAAATCAAGTACATAGGAAGCGTGTGGATCAAATGAATCCAATGGTGAGAAATTTTGGTCCAATATGGACCAATACTACTATGGGTGCAGGCTATATGGACCCAATAGTATGACTTGTTAATGTTCTAATTTAGGGGTTTTATGTTCTTATTTGAAATGTGATGGTGTTTTTTAATTAATTGTTACCACAAGTCTTTCATGAAAGCTATATCTTTGGCTGTGATTGATGTGAATATTTAATAGTACCTTGTTTGAATTATTTTATGTCATTATAATCACCTGAAGACCATTTTTTTAAAACTCAATAGGAGGTCGCTTCTACAGAGAACAACTTGCTACTAGCGAATATAATTTTTTTTTCTCTTATTTTAACAATTGTTATTAATTATTTAATAAATTAAAATTAATTAAATTATTTAAAAATAACATACTAATAATAAAGTAAAATAAAATACATTAATAAATAATGATAATAATAAATGATTAATATAATTATAATTATAAGTATAATTAAAAATGATTATAATTAAAATGATTACATTATATTATAAATTTAAAAGAAAATACATTAAAATTGAAGAAAAAAATACATCAAATTTGAGTAGATATGTCAGCATCGTTTGAACTATGTTTTCTAGTATGACTAGAGACCCGACATAATTTGCATTTTCTTGGTACTCTTTATGTAGTTTACATTTTTGTTCTTATGTGTTTGCTCTTTGGACGATCTTTCTTGACTCTCCGCATGTGGATTGTGATACACCTTAACACCTTCATATTGTGGCCAATATAATTTGTTTGGTATGAGTTGGAATGCTTCGTTGTAGACTTTTAGTACGATTTTCACCTTGTACACATCAGGTATAAGGCTCCAATAATCATATGTTATGCTAGAACATGATGTTATCACATGTGGACAAGTCATATGTTTAGCCTGATATTTCTCACAATCACACAACTTGTTAGGAAGGTTTACACTGAAATGACCAATTGGTTGTCCTTCCCTTAGAACTACTGTCTCGTGGACCATGAAAGTACGGTTGCTCTGATCAAAACTATCAACTTTATGACTATTGGATTTACTTATTTCCAATTTCATAAAATTTATGCAAGTTTCTGTGTATACTTGATAAGAAGCTAACATTGATGCGTGTTGTTTTCTCATGGTTGGAAACAATGTCCCTGTTTTAAAATAAGTTGATTGGACCAAAACAGTGATGGGAAGGTTGCGTGTGCCTTTTAATACTCCGTTGATCGACTCTACAATGTTAGTTGTTATTTGACCCAACGGTTACCTCCATTGAATGCTTGAATCCAATCTTGTCGCAGTATTTTATCTAACCATTTCAAAGCCTCAGGGTTTACTATGCTAACTTTTGTGGCAGTATCGGTATATAGGCTCATTGATCGAGTAATGTGACACCCTAAACCCCAAATAAAAAAAATTAATTTTCTTATTTTTAAAACAATGAAATTCTTCAAATAAATAAATATACAAACTTCCAGACATATATATATATATATATATATATATATATTAAGGTAAAGAGTATCACGTAATCATAAACAAGTCACATAAATCCAAAATTTTCATCAAACTTAACAACTCGAAATCATAATATCAAACAACAAAATACTTTTTAAAGTACACATGCATAAGTTTAATATTAAGTGCAAATATAGTCCCAACCCGATGTTACTATCAGAACGGGAATTCCCAAAATAAGAGACGCTCAAAATAAAATGAATACAACGCATATAATAAGAGTCTTCAAGACACGACGACTTCCGCCTCCCTGAAGGTACTAGTCATCACTTGTAGCTTACAATTCGTCTGCGTCCATCGCAAACGCCAAACACAAACAACGAATGATGAGTATCAAAATTATGTAACAATATAAGATAAACAAGGATAACACGTAATTAGTCAAATAAGCACAAACAAGAGAAACACTCAAGATCATCATATCAAAGGTTAATCTAAATCAATCACAATAGAGCAGTCACAAGGATGAAATGTTATGCATGTTCTATACTTTATACTTTTTCATCATTTGGTACCATTCTACCTTGACGTACTTGGTTAGGAGGTCTGATACTATGCCACTACAAGAGTGGACGGACAATTCATGAATGGTCAAGTCCTCATAGATCCCCTCAACTCAGCCTGAGACACATATACGCGACGGTCGGGGTACTCTTGTGTTGCACGGTAGTTCCCGGCCTTAGGGAATAACCCACTAATCCACTTAGGAATTCCCCACTAGATGTACCCTCAAGGTCTATCAATCTTACCTTACAGTTCGACTATATCCCTCCACGATCAGACTCATTCAGTTGTACTTCCCTGAATCACTAGGTTTGTCAGACCCTTCTAATATGATGACAAAATAGTCCTAACTCCAAAATTTACAACACATATCTCAGACTTACTCGATCACCACAACTCAATAAGTTTCAGTTTGCCTTCACAATATTCATCATTATATATGTATATCAATCAATCACAATAAATTCCCAATATTTGGTTTACACTACTCAAAATACACAATCCAGTTTCATCAATCACATAATAAGGAATCAATTAGGTGGCACAATCAAGTAGTATCACAATTTCAATCAAGTAACAAACACACTCAAGTATATATCATTCAGATAATAACAATCAACATAAGATCTCATAAAATCATACAACATGCAATCTTGATATAAATAAATTCACGACAATTCTATAGGTTGCTAGATTATATTTTAGTCCTCACTATTACCATTCATATATTATTAATTAATTATTATTACTCAATAGGACTCGATCGTACGTAGTAAGCCACAAATGAAAATCTGGGAATTCCGATATTCCCGTTCATCCCACATTATTTTTTCTCATAAAATCGAACCTCCTCTCACCCCTTACCTTGGCTGATGATTTTTCCCAACGAAGCTGATCCTCTGATTTAATGTGTTGCATCTTCGTCAATCATCGCCTCTAATAGTCTGCAAAAGAAAATAAATCAACACAACAACCAAATACAAATTAATTATTTGCTCCAATGAATAAATAATTTATATATTAATAATACATAAATAAATTATCTGCTATTTGTAATATAACTCCAAAAATATATTTAATATCATAAGAATATACGCATTAGTATATTAACTTAAAACAATTTATAATTTTAATTAAAATAAGATAAAATCCCATATTTAAATAATTATGGCATATATTTATAGTCTAATGTTAAAAATAGGTAAGCAATATGTCCTATGTAACAAAACTAATAGTAGTTATATTTTATTTAAATTAATGAATATTGTAGGCAACCTTTAATTATAACTAAAATCAAATGAAGTATTTTACACATAAAAGTATTGTCGAATATCTACTCAGTACTAATGTACTTCGGTCATATGAGGGTTATTATTACAAATACAAAAATTAAAAAATTAAAAGAACACATGTACAATATTACTATAATTGGTATAAAGTATAAAAGTAACAATTATAAGAATTACCACAGGGACTAGAAGAGATATAAGAGGATAATTTTAACACAAAATCACATAATAAATTGAGGAGAGTACAAAAGGCATAAGAGTAAGAACGACCACATGAAATATGAAAATATTTTAGAAAAGGAAGGAAAAAAAAAGCCACAAACATTTGACTACATAGCATTCGTAAAATTAGGAATCAGCCACAATATTTCCTAATTGAAAACTCATGAGTGGTAAAGATAATATAGCAACTCAAATAACTAAGATCGTAATTGGAATATTCGTGATCAACATTTGATAATTTTACAACTACAATTTGGAATAAGAATGATAAGAAAAATAAATACAAAACGGAATTGATAATTTGTTCACAAATACATATAAGGCTAAAGATTAAAAAGTGAACATAACATTCAATTGTGGCAACAATTATGTTCAACATCAATTTATTTTATAAAGGTTCATAACATTTAATATTGTACTTTAAGTTTAGATTAAAAAAACAAGGTTTATATTGTTGTGACAAAAAAATAGTTTACACAGTAGTCATAAATTAAGGAAATCAATTTCTTATGCCTCGAAACAATAATAAAAATAACAAACATGATATGAATAATTTGTTTAAAGCAGTGCATATAAAAGGGGAATGATAATATTGCCTTTGGGTAAGGTTAGACCTAAAAATCTATCCTCTCCTTTTGAAACATTTAAATCGAGATCCTTCTTGTATAGATAAATTTCTGGCATAAAAGTATTTTATGAATTCTTCATTTTCTTTTTTGTTTGTTCCCTAAATTTGTAAAGGTATGTGTTATTATTATTATGAATTCTTGGCTGCCCGAACATAGTAAAAGCGAGAAAGAATAACATACTTGATGGTTTGGTATTAAAAGGCGGCTATTGGTAACAAGAGCTAATCCTTGATCTTTCTTTCCGTAACAACTATGCGCTTATATTACACCACAACAAACATATTTATAGCAATAATTTATCATAACGTTACCGAAATATTTTAATAAGAAATCTAGGGCGTTACAAGTAACCTGTATTGAAACAGTAGACAATGTATTATTATACTAATTATAAAAATCAAGAATGAAATTATTAAAAATTACACTAATTATAAAAATTAAGAATGAAATTATTACCTATAGAAATGACTTTTTTCTTCAAAGCATTATCCTTAAATTCCTTTGCCAAATTTTGTGAAATATGTCGGACGCATAACATATGCTTTGATGGAGTATCTTGTCACCCATTATTCGGATTATTATAAGCACTCTTAGTGGATTCGTGTCTATCTGAAATCAAACAAATTTTGGCTTGTGGAGACGAATTTTCTCAAATTTCTCAAAAAGAAACTTCAACCCTCTTTTGTCTCACCTTCCACAAGAGCATAAGCAATAGTAATTATATTGTCGGTCTCATCATGTGCAACTGCTATCAATAGATTTCCCTTGTACTTGTCGTACAACCAAGTTCCATCAACTTGTACTATTGGTTTGCAAAATTTAAATGCATATATGCACGAAACGAAAGCCCAAAATAGTCTATGAAAGATCCTTATCCCATTTATCAAACTATTCTCATGATAAGTTGGGATGGTTTATATTTCAATTTTGGTTCCTGGAGTAAACATTTGCATAACCAACAACCATTGTGAGAGTTGATTGTAAAACTCTTCCCAATTGCCATAAATTTGTTCGATCGCTTTATTTTTTTTTCATCCAGGTCTTTCTATAACTAATTGTGTAATTGTGTAAAGCTTGAATCTGAGAAATAATGACCTTCACTTTGATTGAAGGATCCACTTTCACAACTTGCATTACGCTCGTACATATCATGTTAGAATCGAGCTTTGTATGATCTTGTGACAATGCATAATTTGTGCTTGTATGAGGCATATTCAATTTACCAATCACTCATAATTCATTATTTTTGTATTTTGAAGCTCTGCATCTAAATAAACAATGTGAACTTCAATAATAAATAACATACCTTTCTAAATCTGATTTTTGTACCACAAAAATCAATGATTGTTTTACATAGTAACGTTGGATTGCATGTACACATCCATCTTTGTTTTGAAACTTCATTCCAACTGCAAGAGCTCCATCTACTGTTGCGACTTCGTTAATGAACAAGTAATCAAATTCACTTGATTGCTCTTGAGTATCTAAGTTGATGCTCTTCAGGTGAGACGATGGATCAAATTCAAGAAGGATAAGTTGATCTTTTGCTTCCATATCATCGTCAACATCAATGTCATTGTCAGAATTATCAGATAATTCATCAAAGTATGTTTCATCCTCTTCACTATAATCACTTAATTCTTCCTCGTTCATATCATATAAGACACTAAGGGAATATCACATTGTGGACTTGTTGGAGAAGATTGATGATGGAGTTGAAAACTTTCCGGATGAGTTTGTTCTAACTAGGTAGAGTATGGTTCATAGTATTGTGATGGTTCATGGTGTTTTGATGGAGAATATAAGTCAAGTTGATAAGGTATGTTTCAGGTTGATGGTTGATCAATGTTTGTTGATGGAGGACCAGAATCAAAGGTAACATATAACTCGAGGTGCCGAGTTGTGACCATTGTGCATAAATATCAAACATTAACTCAACATCTTCGTTGTCGTAAACCTTTATTAGTTCAAACCTTGTTGTATTTTCACCAAAGAACACAAGGTGTCGATAAACTATATCAGTTATGTGACTTAGTCATCGAGCTGTAACTTTTTTTAATGGCATTCTTTAGACGAGCAAGGTTGCTTCCTGAATGTACTTTGAACACCTTTTTATAATCACTTTTGAATGTTTTACCTTCAACTCCATCGATAATTGAACCAATGTAATAAATAATACAAATTAGTTATTGAGCAACCATGATTAAGTATGAAATGCTAGAAGGTATGGTGAGGTAGAAGGTGTGGTGAGATAGTGTAAGTTTGTTTTCTATTTATAGAAGGTATAAGGTGTTTGAAATCTTGAATAGAATAATTTTATTGGTTGAAAACAAATCATAAGGATTGGTATTGGATCATCCACATCCGTTGATAAATTTTATTCAACGGACGATATTGAATATTGAATAGAATAATTTCTTTGGTTGAAAATAAATCACAAGGATTGGTATCGGATTGTCCACATATGTTGATATATTTTATTGAACATACGAGATTGAATAATCGTGGACTTGCGGTGATTGTGGCATGTGGGAGGGACCCCTTAAAGAGATCGTGGCCTCGGGGAACGACCCCCTAAACGGATTTGAAACAAACAAGTCATTGCTTGAGGATGCAACCTATAAATACATGCTTCCTCACAACTTTTAATCACAATTTCCCCACTTTTCTTTATCACATCTATTTCATACATTCAAAGTTATCAAAATTTCTCTTTTTATCATGGAACTATCTACGAATCACATAGTTGAAATTAAATACATTAAATCATTTGTAAGTATTTTTATTTTTTATTTTTTATTTTATTTATAATTTTTTTAGTCTCATTAATTATTTTATTTCTAATTTTTTTAGTCTCATTAATTATTTTATTTCTAATTTTTTTAGTCTCATTAATTATTTTATTTTTGTTATATATTATTAATTTCAGTCACCCTTACATGATAAATTGAAATGTCAAGGTAATATTAATAAAAAACCAAATGAAGACATATTACCATATTTGCAAGCGACTGACTTCGGTGAAGTGAACAAACTCAGAAATTATAAAATAGATGTGGGTCTGATTACTGTTATGGTTGAGAGATGGAGATCAGAAACTCACACGTTTTATCTTCTAGTAGGTGAGTGCACAACAACTTTGGAAGATGTATCCTACATTTTAGGACAGTGTTGGTGAAGATGCATCAATATTAGAAAAATAAGCATAATGTCGAATATATATCCTACGTATGATCGAAGGGCTAATGATATTTGACAAATCCAATAACCGTCATTTAAAATATCTTTCACTATTAGGATATTTAAATAAAGCATCCCAATATAATTGTGGTTCAGCATTTTTAGCTACACTTTATAGAGAATTATGTCTTGCAACGAAATCTGACGTAATGTCTATGAGAGGATGTGTGTTATTGCAAAACTGGACATGGTATCGTTTGCCTTGAGTCGCTCCAGAATCTCCCAATGCATGAATATTTCCACTTGCACAAAGGTAACTATATTACTTTTTCCTTTTTTTTAAAAAAAAAACCAACCACTTACCATATTACTAATTTTATTATATTTTTTATTTTTGATATATTCGACATATTTAATTCTAGTGGTCTAAATTTCGCTAAAGTTTCTCATAACGATGTAAAAGGATACCGAAAAACAATTGATCACGTGATAGTTGAGGAAGTAATATATTCATTCACATTTATTTGAACTTTTTAAATGTTTTATTTTTTTAGTTGTTATAATGGCTTTACCTTATTTTATTACATATCAGTTTTATTGGAGATCTTATCTCGGATTCCAACATGAAGTTTCCGAAGAAGAGAGAGCCACTTGGATTGCATGTACCTATCTGCATTGTTATCATATTGTTGAAAATCATCATTTTTGGCTTCCATCAACAAATACCAGAACCACTAAAGGAAATGAAAATGCACCATGAGGTCGACATGAGGCGTAGGGTTTATGATAATTGGAATTGAGTTTGGACGGAAGAAATTAAATATTGGAACGAGCGTCAGAATTATGTGTTGCAAGGTAAAATCGTATAATGTGTTTTATATCATAGCACAAAATATATGATTTGGTTTAGACGTCACACCAAATTATTTATATCTGTCGAACAATATCTATGTGATCCCCGTTTACAATCGTCGTTATATCCTCATGTGCAGTTGACTTCGCAATCAACTCCACAACAACAAAACATAGCAAAACCGTCTTTATCATCACCTCATCTACATGTCCCTACTGAAATTCTATGTTATGATCCACCACCTACAACTTACATTGAGGATAATGATCAAAATTAGGATGAACCGGAAGAACCTCAACTCGTTCAAAGAGATAAATGAGTTCGACGACATCTTAAATGTAGAATTGGAGGTCATTTAGGTGGACATCATTAATATAAATTTGATGTTTTTTTTTTCTTCTAAAATGTGATGTATTTTTGTGTGGTTAATTTAATGTATTTGGTTTTATTTTCATGTTATTAATATAATTTTCTTATTTTTTAAAATTATTATTATTATTATCATTATTATTTGTTTAAATTTGGATGTATTTTCTTCTTCAATTTCAATGTATTTTCTTTGAAATTTATAATATAATTTAATCATTTTAATTATAATATAATAATTATTTATTATTATTATTATTTATAAATATATTTTATTTTATTATTAGTATTTTTATTTTTTAAATAATTTAATTAATTTTAATTTATTAAATAATTAATAATAATTATTAAAATGAGAAAAACAAAATTTCAATAGCTAGTAGTAGGTTGCTCTATGTGAAGGGGACATGCTATTGAGTTTTTAATGAGATGACATTCATTCGTCGTTCGTCCAAGAAACGACCTCCTATTAAATTGAAAAAGTAAGACAACTCGTTTAATATTTGTTCAATGTGTGCCATTTAGATAATAAAAAAAAAGAATATTTTAAAAAAAATTCCTTTTCTGGGACTGTTTTCAGTTTAACTCTTTTTTAAATTGAGATGTAAAATTTAAAAACAAAATATTTTTGAGTTCTTTTGGTTTTTTAGTTTAAAAAACTAATAAATAGAAAACTAATTTCAAAATGGCTTTTTTAAACTAAATTATTACCGAACAAGTTTTTCATTTTTAAAATTTTAAAAACTTAAAAATAGATCTTGAAAAGGGAATTAAAGAAGTCCTAAGTAATTATATTTTAGGAAATTCCATGTCGATCGGACAAAAAAGTTTCCAAATTTATTCAATTTGACGAAACGATCAAAATACTCAGTATTAGTAAATTTTCTCTTGCTTAATGCATGTTCACTAATAATTAAAATGCGAATTGTAGTTTATTTACTAATTATCTGTTTTGGCCTACGTCCACATCCCGTGGAATCGCGTTAGAAAAATATTCTTTAACAGAAGCTAAAGACTTGAAACTTCAAGATGAGCGAGCACACGTAAGCATTAATTCACTAATAAATATGTTTTATTTTATTTTCACTTTTTTATATATATATATATATATAAATCAATAATCAATCAAAATATGAATTTATCTTCTTTTAAAGTGAATAATTTATTTTAAAAAATAAAATAAATAATATCAATTATCTAATGAATGAATAATATTATATATTTATTTAATTAATTATAAATAATTATAATATCAGTAATTATTTTATTCACTTAATGGGTTACTCAATTTAGAAGACCTAAATTCTTTAAATAAGAAAAAGTTAGCTATTGATTGGAAAACTTTAGTAATTTTTTTTTGATTATTTTCTTTTATTTGAATAATATTCTAAATCTTTCATGTTTACTTTATTTTGAGAAATAAATTTAAAATATTTTTTTTTCTCTTTCATTGTTTAAAAGTATACTTTTTAATCAGTGTTAGTTTATATACATATATACAATGTTTTTTCTGAGAAAAAAATAAAGAGAAAAAAAATATTATTATAAAATACTTTTACATTAATATTAGTAACATTGTAACATTGATATTAATAATATTATAGCGAATAAGTTTCATGTGTGTATATATATTAAAAAAATAAGTATTAAATTTAATGTGCATATATATTATTAAAATGCTCGTTATATATTATTTAATTACTTTTTTTTTATATCAATGTATTTAATTTGACTTTTATTTTTTAAAATAAATTATAATATTAATAAAGAGACATACTTAAAAAAAATAGTAAATACACTTAATAATTTGAGTGTTTATATTTAGATATAAATTATTTTCTAAAAATAATTATAATTAGGGAGATGTAGTAACAACTAAGTATCATTTTCTTTTTTCAGATAAAATAAAAGCAGCATTTTCTTTTCTTTTAGACAAGGATAAGCACAAATTTGGATGCAAAGTAAGAAAAAATCCTTCTTCTTGCTTAAGCTAACTTTCGGCAGTAACACTGTAATCTCTCTCTAACATTTCCAAACGCTCCATTCTTTCACTACCTCCATAACTGTCTTCAATATATATAATTACCATAAACCCCTCACTCTCTCTTTCCTTCGATGCTACTCTCAAAATCACACTCTTAGTTCAAACTCCACAAACCTCGATTTGCATAGCCATGGCTAATAACCTCGACGCTCTCGTCGACGCTCTATCGCAACCTTCCGCCGAGTTTCTTCACAAGCTACGCTCCGATGACGCCGTTAGGTTAAATCTCGACACCTTCTACTGCCTCCTCCGCCGCGGTCTCGAGTCTTCCGGCGATGATGATACTTTGCAATTCCAGTCGTGGACTGACTCTCAGATTCACGCGATTTCTTCTCTCGCTAACTCAATTGCTTCTTCTTCGAGATCTTTGTCAGGTATAATCATTTATCTAATTCTCTCTACTATCACCATCGTTTTCGGAACTTGTTTTTTCTATTTGATTTCTTGATATAGCGCGATTTAGCTCGTTCTTACGATCCTTGCAAGTTGTTGATCGATGAGCGACGTCTTTTTGTTGCTTTTTTTTTTTTTCTAAGTGTTTGGAAGTGATTTTATATATGTAGTGTTGTTTTTTGAACATTTTTTTTGGTGGTGTGTTTTGATTTTTTGTGTGAATAGTGGAGCAAGCGGAAGGAGTACTTGTTGCGATTGTGCAGCAGTCGATAGAGTTTGCTCTTTGTTATTTGGAGAAATCTGGATTTGATGATGATGATCTAGGAATTCAGGTATGCTTATGAGTTATGATATTTTACGAGTCTGGAAGTTCCCTAGTATGAAATTTTGATGTAGTGTGCATGGTTTATTGAGTATGATTTTAATGAAGTGTAGTTTATTCCTTTTTATTTATTATCGGTCTGGAATTTTCTGTCGTTTTCTGTTTGAGTTGATGGTTATTCGTTAGGTCCGTTAGGAACTCGTTGCCAGGGTTTTAAATTGTGGTCGCGACAGTTTCCTCAAAATCTTGGTCAAATAGGCTTCAAATGCAGCCATAGAGACTTCAAACACCTTGGTGTCACAGCCGAGATTTCGCAAATTTGTTTTAAAAAAAGTCTTACTTGTATGATTATCTTAGCTTCTTTTCCAAAAGAGTTGTTGGAGAGCAGTGTGCTTCTTGTATTTGATTGTTATCATTTATTTTGTTGAAATAAAGAAGAACGCTAAAGAATACTGAAGTTAATATATAATTTATTAACTTTTGTGTATGTTTTCAGAAAAAGACCGCTAACAAAAAGTAAAGGAGTTTTGAAAGTGTTTAATTTAGTCCTTTTTCTTTAACGTCTGTCGTTTTCTGCTTGATCGATAATTATTCATCAAGTCCACTAGGAACTCATCATCAATGTTTTTAATTGTGGTTATGGTAATTGTTGCGGTTGCATCAGGATTGTTGATATTAATGAGTCGTGGTCAAATGTGGCCTCAATTACGGCTGTAGAGACTTAAAACACGTTGTTGTCGCCGCTGAGATTTTTCAAACCTTTTTTACAATACTGCATCAAATGATTATCTTAGCTTCTTTGCGTAATCATTAATGGGAGGTGGGAGTGGATATGATACCCAATGCAGTTGTTTATTTGTAAAGTTAAAAATCCTAGGAACTTGGAGAGTAGTGTGCATGGTTTATTGGATTTGCAGCATTTATTTTGTTGAAATAAAGAACGCTGAAGAATATTGAAGTTAATAAATAATTTATTAATTTCTGTATTTGAATACCAAAAAAAGACTGGTAACAAAAAGTATAGGTGTTTCGAAGAAGTTTAATTCAGTCCTTTTAAATTAACCCCTCTCTGGAATTGTTTGTCGTTTTCTGTTTGATCAATAATTATTCATTGTCCTCCATTTGCAAAGATTTTAAATTGTGGTCAAGGTAATGATGGTCAATGGCTCATCAAGTGGTCAAATGTGGCCTCGCAGCCGAGATTTTGCAAATCCTACCTGTCGTTTGATTATCTTAGCTTCTTTGCATAATCATAATTGGGGGATGGGGGGGATGATTATTGATTATGATACCCACCCAGTTCTGAAAGGTAAAAATCTTTGTTATTGCATTTCCACAAGAGTGCATTGGAAACATTCACTATGTAAAAAACTCAACGAAGCAGCAACAACAAACTGATGGAAGGATAGACTTGTTAAACTCAACGTGTCATAAGATACAATGGCACCGGATTAGTATATTTTAATTTTAAAAAGGCGAAAACTATATCATTAAGGAAGATTGGAGGCTACATAATAAGGGGAAGGGAGCATGTCCTCTTCCCAATTGATCCCTACAGGATTTCAGTGTTGGACCTCTAGGATGAAGTTCCCAATGCTCAACCAGTAGTAGGGCGAAGAAAGGTAATAATTACAATAAAAATGATGAGCAATCTCTAAAGAATAGAAAAGAAATTAATTAGACAAAAAAAAAAAAGGATTTCTCAGTGTTTAGCATATGTTCATTTCAAACCACATTGCCCTAAGCCTTTATTAGGTACTTATTAAACTAGGGGACTAAATTGAATTTTGGGCCTGATTTTATTTATCTTGCTTCATGCATAGTTGATGTCTGGTACTGCGTGTTAATAGGGTTTTCTGATTTTTATACCTGAGGAAGGAATGAGAAAGGGCTTTCTCCTCTTATCCATATATATAACAAAAAAGTCTGGTGGGCACTGCTTAAATTGATATTATTCTGTGTTAGGACTTAGTGTCTTGGTCTGTGTTTTTTTTTCTTCTGGTAGAGTGGTGGTTATTTTTTGTGTAACCCTAATTCTTCTTGAACCTTTCAGACCAACATGATACATCTTTTAGAGATAGCTGTGGTTGATGGAATGAATATGGTAGTGGACATATTACAACCTACAACTGCAAGCACATTAGTAGATTTGCTGCCAATTGTTGATGATTGTCGTGGTAATTATGTGGATGACTACAGAAAATGCCGTTTAGAAGGTATAATCTTAATACCCAATAATCACCTCACTGTTTATCTTGTCTTGGTTTTCCTGCTAACCTAACCATGTGCTTATTTCTTTTCTTTCACTGTTCCATGAAAGGCTTTCAATGCTCAATGGAAGAAAAATCAATGAATTGGCTTCTGAAGACATTGGCTTCTAAACACATGCCGCATGATAGGCAAGAATCTGGATTCAGTGAGCAGACTTTTTATCAATATCTCAACACTTTTGTCTTTCTATCCCAGCACTGGGCAGTTGTCCATGGAAAATGCACTCCTCGCCTGATCTTGCTGTGCAGTAAACTAGCTAAAGTACAAGATGTATTTGATGAGTGGGCCCTGAGCCAAAATTTTCGAAGGAGGCTATCGTTCATTTTGAGAATGTTGAAGATACTTGGTAGTCTCATGACGGATGTTCCATATGTTGAATATGACGCCTCATTGATGAGGGCAGTTGCCTCATTTACTGATACTTTATCTAATATGTTTAGAATTAAACTTGAGTTTGTGAATACCTATGCTACAATTGAGGGGAGTTTTGATAGCATTGTTTTAATGGTTATGGAAGAATTTCTTCATGTTGTTCATGTTATTTTTGGTAATAGCAACGTGGCTCAAAATATCCAAGCATGTTTTGTAGCATCTATATTTGAGAGTTTGGATTCTTCTGTTTGGATATATGACAAAACTGCTCCAATTTCAAAGCCCCCCTTGGCTTTCTTCCCCCGATTTGTTGGTTGTACATTGAAACTCATTAATGATCTGAAAAAACAAAGGCATCAGATTCCTTTTGAGCGGAAAGATTTTGATGTTGAACTTGTTGGCAGCTCTACTGACGCACACAGCAGCTCTATTTCATGCCTTGCTCATCATGGGTCTGTTCCTTTGCTGAAGGGATATACTTTTGAGGAGCTTATAAAATTGATATTTCCTTCATCAAGCCAATGTATTGAAAATCTGATGCAACTTGCTTTGTTCCTTCATTCTGAAGGATTGAAATTAAGGCAAAAAATGGAAAGGTCCCATTCTAGTTTGGCAAAAGTTGCTGGACCATCTGAAATTGAAAATGCTGTGTGCCATGAGGATGAGGCTCTTTTTGGAGATCTTTTTTCTGAGACAGGGCGTTCTGTTGGATCTTCAGATGGATGTGAACAACCACCTGCTGCTGCTTTAGTTTCTAACTCCAGCAATCAGAATATGCCAATTCAGGCTGCTATAGAACTTCTGAACTTTCTTAAAACGTGTGTCTTCTCTACCGAATGGCATCCTCCTCTTTTTGTTGATGCCTGCAGCAAACTCAGTAGTAGAGACATTGATATTTTGCTTTCCCTACTCAATTGTCATGGCTGTTGTTCTGAAGATAATATGTCCGATGGTTCTATCCCTTCACATGAAGACGGGAAGATTGGGCTCATCTATGAACTATGTTTTGATCTTTTGCACAATCTTCTCACAAACCATGCATTGAGTGATTCACTTGAAGACTACCTTGTGGAGAAGATCCTAACTGTTGAAAATGGTGCCTTTAGTTATAATGATAGGACCCTCACCCTGCTTGCTCGCGCATTGTTTAGTAGGGTTGGTTCTGCTGGCAGTCAGTTGAGATCCAAGATTTGTAAGGGATTTGTTGCCTTTGTTGTTGAGAAGGCAAAATCTGTGTGTGTAAACTGCCCAAGCATCCATGAACTCGTTGGTACTCTTCCTTCATTGTTTCATATTGAGGTAGTTCTTATGGCCTTCCACTTGTCCTCTGAAGGAGAAAAGGGAGTGATGGCAAACTTGATCTTTTCAACCCTCAAAGAAGTTGCTAACCCAGTGTTGGATTTGAACAGCTCACTGTTAACATGTTGGGCTTTAGTGGTTTCAAGGTTGATTTTAGTTCTTCGTCATATGATATTTCACCAACAGACTTGTCCAACATCATTACTTGTAGATGTGCGGTCTAAGTTGAGGGAAGCACCACTGTCTGGCTCATCTTTTCTAAATAAGGTTAATGATCACATGTCATCTTGGTCATCAACTGCACTAAAAAGCATTGCAGGTGGATTGGTGGGAGATGAGGTTTTTGTTAGTAGCTTGGTTGGACAACTAATTGATGTTTCTGAGTCTTCTGCTTCACATAGTGTGGATGACTTTGCAATAGGCAAATTAACTTTGAATTGGAAGGACATATATTTTACTTTTTCACTGATTCTTGGATTTTGGAGAGGCAAAAAGGCCACTGCAGTGGAGGATCAAATTGTTGAAAGATATGTTTTCAGTCTTTGTTGGGATGTTCCTTATATAGGCTCTGAAGCAGACAATCCAGTTATATCTTGGAATCAAGGGCACGCTGTGGATCTATCAGATATGTTGCAATTTTTCCACTTCAGCCATTTACTCCTTGGTCATCCAGAGGTCTTTGGGAACTTCACTACTATTCCAGATGTTATATTGAGCTTGCTTCAGCATTTAAATGCTTCCCCCATACCAGAAGGCATTGAGGAATTAGGTTGGGATTTCCTAAGAAGTGGAATGTGGCTATCTCTAGTGCTTTCATTCACTAATGCTGGCATATGGAGATATTGTATAGACAATGCGATTTCTGGACATGGTCTAACCTGGACTGAGAATGGGGATGAGAAATATGTTAAACTTGCTGGAAGCATGATTTCCTCCATGATTGACTCTGCTCAATTTAACTTGCTACTACGGCTGCTCTCATCCTTGCTAAACAAGCATGTGCAAATCTATCAGAAAGCTTTTCTTGATGTCTTAAGTTACAAACAAAAGGTGGCTCCTGGGTTTTTACCACTCTTACTGCTGAAATATACTGGAATTGACAAAAGCCTGCAGGATGAGCTCCTGCAGAGGAGTGGCTCGAATGCAGGTGAGCTGCAGTCTGTTTTGAGCCTCATATCTAGGTTGGATGCTGCTGTTGATAAAAAAGCTTCAAGAATTCTTCCCAGAGCTTATTGGGAGTGCATATTGCAGGGTTTTCCTTTAACTCATTCTACTTCTAGTGCAACTCTGCTCTCTTGTGTTCTTAGCATAAGAGGAACCATCTTTGTTCTAGATGGGTTACATAAAATAAAAGAAGCAGGAAGAAATATTAACTTGGAGACTGAAGTTTTTTCACAAATTATTGATACAATAATGATTATCAAGTGTGATAGAATCTTTGAAAGTGTTCATGGGAAATGTGACACTATCTATCACAGCTCAAGTGCAGAACTGGAATTGTCAAACTATACAGACCTAATTCAAATGAAGCAAATGGAAGTGTTTTTGAAGGACATGAATGCTAGAGGAGCAAGTGACTGCTTTGTCCATGAATGGATAATCTGCAAAATTGTTGAGATTTTAAGCAGTCTTAGAAAAGAACCATCAAAGTCTGTTATATTTCACTTTTGTCTTGGTGTTGAAAATGTGCCAGGGCAGATGAGTAAGCTCTTGCAGTTGCATCTTGGTGACTGTTTGGTTCTAATTGATTCCCTAGATACATGTTTCTCTGAATCAGTGAATGTGAAAGTTCTCGGTTTCTTTGTGGATCTTCTATCAGGCGAGCAAATTCCTCATCTCAGAACGAGGATACAAAGGAATTTCCTTGACAGAGATATACAGAGCGTATCTAAATGGTTGGAGAAAAGGCTTTTAGGAAGCATAATGGAATCTGATAGTGGGGTGAACTGTGCAAAGGGGAGCTCCATTTCACTTCGGGATTCAACTATGAATTTTATTCTATGCCTTGTATCACCACCATCTGAACAACAGTCAAAAGAGTTGCAACATCATATTTTCAGTTCTGCACTCCTATTACTTGATAATGCTTTTTTGCTATTTGATATACATGTGGCAAAGTCATATTTCAGTTTCATTGTTCAAATTTCAAGAGGAGAGTTCTTGATGAAACAGCTTTTAACGAGGACCGTGATGTTGATGGGGAAACTGACAGGCAATGAAAATCTCCTTCCAGGACTGAAGTTTCTATTTGGCTTTATTTCAACTGTCTTGAGCGAATGTGGATCTGGTAAAATTTGCTTGCAAAGGATAACTAAGAACTGTTACTCTGGCAGTAGTCTTGGGGTGGGGGGACATGCTTCTGCTCGACTGGTTGGATCCAGAAAAAATTCAGAGACATTCGTTGTTTCGGCCAATCAAGAAGGAGGATCAACTTCTCTAGAATGTGATGCTACTTCGTTAGATGAGGACGAGGATGATGCAACTTCTGATGGAGAGGTTCTTAGCATAGATAAAGATGATGAAGAGGATGCCAATAGTGAAAGGGCCCTTGCCTCTAAAGTTTGCACATTTACTTCCAGTGGAAGCAATTTCATGGAGCAGCATTGGTATTTCTGCTATACATGTGACCTGACTGTATCAAAAGGTTGCTGCTCAGTCTGTGCAAAGGTTTGTCATCGGGGTCACCGTGTAGTCTATTCACGCTCAAGCCGCTTCTTTTGTGATTGTGGAGCTGGAGGTGTTAGGGGTAGTAATTGTCAATGTCTGAAACCACGGAAATTCACTTTAGATAACAGTGCACCTGTTCGTGGTTCTAACACATTTCAGTCATTTTTACCCTTTCCTGAAGATGGAGATCCGCTGCCTGATAGTGATTCAGATTTTGAAGAGGACATAAATTCAGATGTAGATAACTCACTCAGATTATGTATTACAAAAGAGCTTCAAGAAGGGATCCCATTGTTACTGGAAGAACTTGATGTTGAGAGTCAGGTGCTCAATCTTTGCTCCTCCTTGATGCCATCAGTAATTAGTAGACGAGATTCCCACCATTCTAAGGATAAGAAAATCAATTTGGGTGAAGACAAGGTGATTTCTCATGGCATTGATCTCTTGCAGTTGAAGAAAGCTTATAAAAGTGGATCATTCGATCTCAAGATAAAAGTTGATTACTCTAATGCCAAGGATCTCAAGTCACACTTAGCAACTGGTTCTCTTGTAAAGTCCTTGCTCAGTGTTAGTGTACGAGGCCGTCTTGCTGTTGGTGAAGGTGATAAAGTTGCTATATATGATGTTGGACAGTTAATTGGTCAGGCCACCATTTCACCTGTGACTGCTGACAAGACCAATGTAAAACATCTTTCTAAAAATGTTGTCCGCTTTGAAATTTTACAACTTGCGTTCAATCCTGTGGTTGAGAACTATCTTGTTGTAGCTGGTTATGAGGATTGCCAGGTCCTGACATTGAATCCCCGTGGTGAAGTGATTGACCGCCTTGCCATTGAACTAGCTTTGCAAGGTGCGTATATTAGACGGGTGGAATGGGTTCCAGGCTCACAAGTTCAATTAATGGTTGTGACTAACAGATTTGTCAAGATATATGACCTATCTGTGGACAACATCAGTCCAGTGCACTACTTCACTTTGTCAGATGACATGATTGTGGACGCCATTCTCTATACGGCTTCCCGGGGCAGATTGTTTCTTGTTGTTCTGTCAGAAAATGGAAACATATTCAGGTTTGAGTTGTCAGTCAAAGGGAATGTTGGGGCTGTGCCATTAAAAGAACTTGTACAACTTAAGGGAAGAGAAATTCATGCAAAGGGATCATCATTATACTTCTCTTCAACTTGCAAGCTACTCTTCATATCTTTTCAAGATGGTACCACACTGTTGGGTCGACTTAGCTCTGATGCAGCTTCCCTAATAGAGATGTCTTCTGTATTTGAGGAACAAGAAAGTAAGCTGCGGCCTGCTGGAGTACATCATTGGAAAGAATTGTTGGCTGGAAGTGGATTATTTGTTTGTTTATCAACTGTGAAATCAAATTCGGCTCTAGCGGTGTCCATGGAGGAACATGAAATGCTTGCTCAGAGTATGAGGCATTCAGTTGGTTCAACCTCCCCTATAGTTGGTATGACTGCATACAAACCACTATCAAAGGATAAAATCCACTGTCTTGTCTTACATGATGATGGTAGCCTTCAAATATATTCCCATGCTCCTGTGGGTGTGGATGCTGGTGTCGTTGCAGCATCTGAGAAAGTTAAAAAATTGGGTTCTGGCATCCTCACTAAAGCTTATGCTGGCACAAATCCTGAATTTCCTCTTGACTTTTTTGAGAAGACTGTATGCATCACACCGGATGTGAAACTGGGTGGTGACGCCATCAGAAATGGAGATTCTGAAGGAGCTAAACAGAGTTTGGTAAATGAGGATGGTTTTCTAGAAAGTCCCAGTCCTGCAGGTTTTAAGGTAGCCTCATCCTTTTGCAGTTCAAAGCAAATATATTTCTGTACTTTGTGGCATACTCTTTTTTAGTCTGAGAATAGAGATAACTATAGAACACAATAGCTTAAGGGTGTGTTTGGCAACTTTTAAACACTAGATATTTGGGTGCACTCTGACGGGTTTTTAGATATAGATTGTTTGGTTATCACTAAAATTTAAAATAGCGAACAAAGTTTAAGGTCAAGCTAGCTCTTAAAAAGTCTGCTCAAGTTTTTTATTCCTCTAGTCCTACATTAACCAGACCCATTATCTTTCTCTTCCTGTTCGTTTTCTCTTCCCCTTACCTTCAATCTAAGTTGTGGGACCAGTCGTTCCTCTAATGTCTATAATAAGCATGTCATGTTTTTTGAATTTTGACTATGCAATTTTCCACATGCTCAATATTAGAATTAGTTTTGAATCCCACCTAAAGAGGCTTTTGCTGCAGTGGAATTATTTTTAAGCATTTTTAGACCAAACTTAAACCTTAATGTTAAACTACTTAGTTTTTGTATATATTTTTCTAACTAGTTCCAATACCACCATTTTAAACTAGTTTAAAAAACTGCCAAACACTCCCCTATATGTTATTAGTAATGATGCTTGTTAGTTTTCTGAAAGAGGAAACAAAATGAACTTTTTCTAATAATGTGGTGCTGGTCCTTGTAATTGATACTCCATGGAGGTTGTTAGAATATTAGAAAATATCTTATAATATCTTTTATATTATTTTAGAGTATCTTGAGTTATTTTCTATGATCAATTTATAATCATAGAGAATCTTAGAATATCTCTCAATATTATTATGATTTATTCCTAATTTAGGATTTAGTCTATGTTTCTCTATAAATAGAGATTAGTATTGAGTCTATTGTAATCAAGTCAGCATTAAACTATTATCAATAATATTCAAACCCTTATTATTTTCTCTCCTCCTTTTCTCTAAAATCCCACAACTTCAACATGGTATCAGAGCCTATTTCGATCCTCCTTGAACGATATCACCTCTATTCCGCTGCCGAGTTCCCAACAATTAGGGAATATAATTATAGTTTCTCTTTTCCAACATTCCGACACGTTTCACTCGATTTCTATTCAATTTGCTACTGCCGCCGCTGCCACTATTTCCGGCAAATTTTTCTGCAAATAACAGTCATCTCCATATCAGGTCATGCCTAAAAGCGTGTCGCCAAAAACCATCACACGCGCTGCAAATCTCTCATGCGAGTAGATCTGTCGCCGCTGCTGTCTGCTACTGTCTGTCGTTGCTGTTGTCCTGTCTGCTACCGCTGCCATCTGCTGTTGCTGCATGTTGTCGCTGCTGGAAAAGTATTCTAGCAAATTTTCTGAAACAACCATTGTCTCTTCTGTTTTGGATTCATTTTCTCACTCCGTTGATCGATCATGGCTTCGTTTCATTAGAGTTGTGTTGCTTCCTCTTTAGTGTTTGTCATGCAATTTAGTTCTTACTAATAGATTATAACAGTGGCTTTTATTTCCACCGACGATCATTTCGGTGGTGTCCCTTTTCCCACAGATGAATCATATTAGTGATGACTTCTTCTTCCATTGATGGTTATTTTGACGATATCTTTTATTTTCATGACTCACACTTTAACATGTCAATTTGTCCCAAATGCACTGGCCCTATCTTTGTCCTAGATGTACTGGCCTTGCCTTTCTCTCTTTGAAGCATGCCTCTCTCTCCTTGAAGCAAATTCAAGTTTAAATATTTTGAGTCTCTGATATTATTGGTTTGAAGCTTCCAAATGCAGTTTTTTAGAAGGACGGATCTTGCTTTGTTCAATTGCTTGCCATGAATTTCTCTCATGCTGATGATCATTCCGGCTATCTGGCTAGGCTGTATTTATAGCAATTCTCTCCAACTTCAGCTGCATCCCTGAGTTGCCTTTCCATATTTTTTAACTGTTTTACGGAGCAAAACATTGTTTTCTTGTAACAAGCTAAAACTTAGTAAGCTTTAGCTTGAGGGGGAGTGTTAGAATATTAGAAAATATCTTATAATATCTTATAATATCTTTTATATTATAGCAATTCTCTCCAACTTCAGCTGCATCCCTGAGTTGTCTTTCCATATTTTTTAACTGTTTTACGGAGCAAAACATTGTTTTCTTGTAACAAGCTAAAACTTAGTAAGCTTTAGCTTGAGGGGGAGTGTTAGAATATTAGAAAATATCTTATAATATCTTATAATATCTTTTATATTATATTAGAGTATCTTGAGTTATTTTCTATGATCAATTTATAATCATAGAGAATTTTAGAATATCTCTCAATATTATTATGATTTATTCTTAATTTAGGATTTAGTCTATGTTTCTCTATAAATAGAGATTAGTATTGAGTCTATTGTAATCAAGTCAACATTAAACTATTATCAATAATATTCAAACCCTTATTATTTTCTCTCCTCATTTTCTTTAAAATCCCACAACTTCAACAGAGGTGATATAATTTTATCGTATTCCATAACTTACCAAATATAAGGGAAAATGTGTGTATTCTTAGAGGTGGAATAAGAGTGTGTTTGGATAATAATTTGCAAAAAGTGGTTTGATCATTGAGAGAACTTTTTTTTTTTGCTTTTACCAAAACCATATTGTAATCAAGTCAGCATTAAACTATTATCAATAATATTCAAATCCTTATTATTTTCTCTCCTCATTTTCTTTAAAATCCCACAACTTCAACAGAGGTGATATAATTTTATCGTATTCCATAACTTACCAAATATAAGGGAAAATGTGTGTATTCTTAGAGGTGGAATAAGAGTGTGTTTGGATAATAATTTGCAAAAAGTGGTTTGATCATTGAGAGAACTTTTTTTTTTTTTTGCTTTTACCAAAACCATGATTTAAGACTCAAAAAGATGTTCAAAATATAAGCTAACATGATTTTGACAAACATGTTTGTGGATGATAATCAAACATCCCACACTGAGAAACTGGGGTTTGAGAGGCACAAAGAAATGTACTAGATTGTATTCGATTCATTATAATCCAGAAAGTTCAACCTGGAATTGTCTCTTCATAGCCTTGTTTTCTTATTTAGCGGCAATCAGTTAAATACTTCATTATTTTCTACATATTTAGTTTAATGCTATCCTAGGCTAATTGTTTGTAGTTTTAGTCAATACAACTTCCTAGACATTGAATGTAATTATTGCAGCATCATTATAAATAGGAAGGTGTATGATATCATTAGACACACAAGAAATACATACATAATATATTTTTACATGGTATCACTACCACTGCCGGCAAATGCCGCCGGCAGCACCACCTTTTTTTTCAGTCTTTCAATTATTTTGTCTTCATACAGTCATCTGTCGCCGTCAACTCCGGCTGCCTTTCTAGCAACCAGCCACAACGCTACAACTGCCTCAAAAGCGCTGCCTTCACTATGCGTTTTTCCTGTGACTTATTTTTTTCTTTGAAACACAGCTGTGCTTTACACCAGCTGTCACTATTCTGTCTGTTTTTTTTAACTCTTACAACTGTGTCAACACCAGCTGCCCCCTTTCTAGTGCGCATCCAAAACCAACATACACCGGCGTGCAGTCCTCCGGCGAACTCGACGGTGCTTTTTCCATCGCTAACCGATCATGCGCGTCCGTCTTCTCTATGTGTGGGTCCCACACACCTCCACCAAGTCCGCGCGTGAGAGCACATGCACATGTCTCCCACCACCTTCTGCGGGTCTTTTAATGATTTGGTGATTTTCAGCAACTTCTCATCTTTCAACTCCCCCTTACGCACTGTATTTACTGTTGTGAGAACTTAATTTCATGGACAAGGTACCATTTGTTCAGACAATCATTTTATTCCCACCGACGATCAATCAAGTGGTGATTATTCCAACATTCAAATCAAATTAGTGGAGTCTTTTATTCCCGTCGATGATCAATCCGGTGGTGACTCTATTTCCACACGTGAATCATATTAGTGACACGTTTTATTCCCACTGATGATTAATCCGACGGCGACTCTTTACCCACACATAAATCATTAATGGTGCCTTCTCTTCTCAAACTAGTCCAACAGTTGTCAACCTTGGTTTCATTTTTTTTTTTTGAGATAAAATGTTTTGATGTAACAAGCTTAAAGCATAGTACGCTTTAGCTTGAGGGAGAGTGTTAGAATTCAGTGTATGTTTTAATTATTCCTTGATTGTGCAACATCCTAGGCTAATTGTGAGTAGTCCTAGTCTATACAACTTCCTAGACATTAAGTATAATTATTGCAGCATCATTATAAATAGAAAGGTGTGTGATCTCATTAGACACACAAGAAACACATAAATCATATATTTTTTACAGCTATAAATGATTTAGAATTATCTTTTATAATTGCATGGGTATTATCCAGAATACTGTAAAATACATCCATTTTAAAAGGGTTACATGGGAGGTGAATTCTGTTTCTGCTATGATGCTGTTCCAAACCATTACATTTTGTGACAATGCTATCACTGCAATAATGGCAGCTTCTTTTGATGTTGTGTGTCTTTCTTTCATGTGATTGCATAAAGCATTTTTGTTTTCCTAATTTCTTTCTTTATTCATTTTCACAGATATCCGTCTTCAATTCAAATCCTGATATTGTCATGGTTGGTTTTCGAGTTCATGTGGGTAATACATCGGCAAGCCACATACCTTCTAGTATTTCTATTTTCCAGAGGATTATTAAATTAGATGAAGGAATGAGGTCCTGGTATGATATTCCATTTACTGTTGCTGAGTCTCTTCTTGCGGATGAAGAATTTACAGTGTCAGTCGGGCCAACCTTTAATGGCTCATCACTTCCCAGAATCGACTCACTTGAAGTTTATGGCCGAGCTAAAGATGAGTTTGGTTGGAAAGAGAAAATGGATGCAATTTTAGATATGGAAGCAAGGGTACTTGGTTTGAATACATCACTCAGTGGATCTGGAAAGAAGCGTCGAACAATGCAATCTGCTCCTATTCAGGAGCAGGTTATAGCAGATGGGCTTAAGCTGATTACCAAGTTTTATTCATCATGTAGGCAACAAGATTGCACAAGGCTTGAAGAAGCAAGAACAGAACTGGGAAAACTCAAGTGCAAGCAGCTACTGGAAACAATATTTGAGAGTGATAGGGAACCTATTCTGCAGGCTTCTGCTAGTCGTGTTTTACAAGCAGTTTTTCCCAAGAAAGAGATATACCATCAAGTAATCTTTATAGTATTATTTGGTTCTATATTTTGTTATTTCCGCTTTATATCAATGTTATGATAATTATTGCTATCTGGACTACTCTCACATTAGGTTAAGGATACCATGCGGCTCCTTGGAGTGGTCAAATCATCTTCACTACTGTTGTCAAGGCTTGGGATAGGTGGTGCTGCAGGAAGTTGGATCATTGAAGAGTTCACTGCTCAGATGCGTGCAGTTTGTAGGATTGCATTGCAACGTCGTTCAAATTTAGCAACATTTCTGGAGACAAATGGTATTGTTGTGTTCGTTGATTAAATCTTAAATAAATAAATGATAACTACACATGCTCGGTCAATTTAAACAATTCTTTGCATGCATTTATTTTATTGAGATGCTTCTATATTTCTTTTATGTAGTAACTTTTGTGAAATTTATAATTCAACTCTATTGAAATTAAGAATTTTATTTCAACTAAACTTTCAAACTGATTCTTGAAATTATTTAGTTGATATAGCTTCCCCAATCAAATCTGCTGTAAGAATGGGTTACCAAGGTTGTATTTTTTATGCATGGTGGGTTCTTGCTACATGCTTTTTGTATGCTACCTATAGATTATGGTAATTTAAGTGAATGATGTACTATTATTGTAAGAGAATAGAGTAAATATTGAATAGTCATTTTGTCCAATGTGGATGTAATTGCTACGACTCTTGCATGATAAAACTACTTTTGCTGGTGTAGGCTCAGAAGTGGTGGATGCACTTATGCAAGTTTTATGGGGAATTTTGGACTTTGAGCAGCCCGACACTCAAACCATGAACAACATTGTTATGTCTGCAGTTGAACTTATTTATTGTTATGCCGAATGCTTGGCCCTGCACGGAAAAGATTCAGGAGTGCACTGTGTAGCACCTGCTGTTGTATTACTCAAGAAGCTTCTTTTTTCGTCTGATGAAGCTGTCCAGACTGCTAGCAGGTGTTTTTTTTTTCTTCTCATTCCATTTTCTTTTTGTATTCCAAATTTGATGTTCAGGTTCTTACATTTTTTATCTTCCAGTCTGGCCATATCTTCAAGATTGCTTCAGGTCCCTTTTCCAAAGCAGACATTGTTAGCTCCAGATGATGGTGTTGAGAGTGTAGTGTCAGTTGCTGGATCAGCTGACACAAGTGCTAGAAATAACCAAGTCATGATTGAAGAAGACACTATCACTTCATCTGTTCAATATTGTTGTGATGGTTGCTCTACTGTACCTATACTTAGGCGAAGGTGGCATTGCACTGTTTGTCCTGATTTTGATTTGTGTGAGGCTTGCTTTGAAGTACTAGATGCTGACCGACTTCCTCCACCACACTCTAGAGATCATCCTATGACAGCAATTCCAATTGAAGTGGATTCAGTGGGAGATGCCAATGAGTTTCACTTCACGCCTGATGATGTTAATGACTCGTTGCCTGTACCAGCTGATAGCAACGTGCAGAATTCTTCTCCATCAATTCATGTCTTGGACCCCAATGAATCTGGAGAGTTTGCTTCTTCATTGACTGATCCTGTCTCAATCTCTGCTTCCAAACGGGCAATAAATTCCTTACTACTTTCTGAGCTTCTAGAACAATTGAAAGGATGGATGGATACAACCTCTGGAGTCCGGGCAATCCCTGTTATGCAACTTTTCTACAGGCTGTCATCTGCTGTGGGTGGACCTTTCATAGACAGCTCAAAGCCCGACAGTTTAGATTTAGAGAAACTAATCAAATGGTTTTTGGATGAGATTAATCTCAACAGACCATTTGTAGCCAAAACTCGGTCATCATTTGGGGAAGTTGCAATCCTGGTCTTCATGTTTTTCACATTGATGCTTAGAAACTGGCATCAGCCTGGTAGTGATGGTTCGATGCCAAGACACAGCGGAACTGCTGATGTGCATGATAAAAATGTAATCCAACTTTCTTCATCTGCTTCGACTACTTCCAAGACTTCAGTAGATGACCAAGAGAAGAATGACTTTGCATCACAGCTGCTTCAAGCTTGTGATTCTCTAAGGCAGCAATCTTTTGTAAATTATTTGATGGATATACTGCAGCAGCTAGTGCATGTTTTCAAATCTCCTATTAACAGTGAAGGAGCGCATAGTAATGCTGGACCTGGATGTGGGGCTTTGCTTACAGTTCGTAGAGATTTACCAGCTGGTAATTTTTCACCTTTCTTTTCTGATTCGTACGTCAAAGTGCATCGAACAGACATCTTTATGGACTACTACAGGCTTCTACTAGAAAATGCTTTCCGACTGGTGTACACACTTGTTCGGCCAGAAAAACATGACAAGACTGGAGAAAAGGACAAGGTCTACAAGTTGTCATATGGTAAGGATTTGAAGCTAGATGGATATCAAGATGTTCTCTGCAATTACATCAACAATCCTCATACCAACTTTGTAAGAAGATATGCCAGGAGGCTTTTCCTGCATCTCTGTGGGAGCAAGTCTCACTATTACAGTGTACGGGACTCGTGGCAGTACTCTAGTGAAGTCAAGAGACTTTATAAACACATAACCAAGTCTGGTGGTTTTCAAAACAATCCCATTCCATATGAAAGAAGTGTGAAGATTGTGAAGTGCCTTTCCACTATGGCAGAAGTAGCAGCTGCACGTCCTCGGAACTGGCAGAAATACTGTTTAAGGCATGGGGACATTTTGTCATTCCTGATGAATGGAATATTTTATTTTGGTGAGGAGTCTGTTATTCAGACTCTTAAACTTCTCAGTTTTGCCTTCTACACAGGAAAAGATGTTGGTCAGACTTCACAAAAAACAGAGTCTGGAGACTCAAGTTCAACCAAATCGAGTATTGCATCTCAAGATTCAAAAAAGAAAAAGAAAGGTGAAGATGGGGCTGACTCTGGTTCAGAGAAGTCCTATTTGGATATGGAGGCAGCAGTAGATGTCTTCACTGACAAAAGTGGCAATACCTTAAAGCAGTTCATAGATAGTTTCCTTCTGGAGTGGAGTTCAGTTACTGTGCGTGCAGAGGCTAAATTAGTTTTATATGGTGTCTGGCATCATGCCAAACCAACATTTAAAGAAACTATGCTAATGGCTCTCTTGCAGAAAGTCAAGTGTCTCCCAATGTATGGCCAGAATATTGTGGAGTATACAGAACTTGTTACTTGGTTGCTTGGAAGATCCCCTGATACTAGTTCAAGACACAAGATTTCTGAACTTGTAGACCGTTGCCTGACTCCTGATGTAATCAAGTGCATCTTTGAGACACTTCATTCACAGAATGAGTTGTTAGCTAACCATCCAAATTCTCGCATATATAATACTTTGAGTGGCTTAGTGGAATTTGATGGATACTATCTTGAAAGTGAACCTTGCGTTGCCTGCAGCTCTCCAGAAGTACCTTACAGCAGGATGAAGCTAGAATCCCTGAAATCGGAAACAAAATTCACTGATAATCGCATCATAGTGAAATGCACTGGAAGTTACACAATCCAGACTGTGACCATGAATGTTCATGATACGAGAAAGTCAAAATCAGTGAAGGTTTTGAACCTATACTATAATAACAGACCAGTTACTGACTTATCAGAGTTGAAAAATAACTGGTCTTTATGGAAGCGTGCAAAAAGTTGTCATCTTGCATTTGATCAGACTGAGCTTAAAGTTGAATTTCCTATTCCAATTACAGCTTGTAATTTCATGATTGAACTGGATTCATTCTATGAAAATCTTCAGGCATTGTCTCTTGAACCATTGCAATGCCCACGATGTAGTCGTCCAGTCACAGATAAGCATGGTATATGTAGCAATTGTCATGAAAATGCATATCAATGCAGGCAATGTCGCAACATCAATTATGAGAATTTGGACTCGTTTCTGTGCAATGAGTGTGGGTACAGCAAATATGGGAGGTTTGAGTTCAATTTCATGGCGAAGCCAAGTTTTACATTTGATAATATGGAGAATGATGAAGATATGAAGAAGGGATTAGCAGCCATAGAGTCTGAGTCAGAGAATGCTCATCGGCGATACCAGCAACTTTTGGGCTTCAAAAAGCCCTTGCTTAAAATTGTATCAAGCATTGGTGACAGTGAAATAGACTTACTGAAGGACTCTGTGCAGCAAATGATGGTTTCTTTACCTGGCCCGTCATGTAAAATTAACCGGAAAATTGCTCTTCTTGGAGTCCTCTATGGTGAGAAATGCAAAGCTGCTTTCGATTCTGTCACCAAAAGTGTCCAGACACTGCAAGGGCTACGCAAGGTGCTGATGAATTATCTGCACCAGAAGCATTCTGATAATAGCGTGGCTTCAAGATTTGTGGTTTCGAGATCACCGAATAACTGCTATGGCTGTGCAACCACATTTGTAACACAATGCCTAGAACTTTTACAGGTGCTAGCAAGGCATCCAAATTCCAAGAAACAACTTGTTTCAGCTGGCATTTTGTCTGAGCTATTTGAGAATAACATTCATCAAGGTCCTAAAGCTGCCCGTGTACAAGCAAGAATAGTACTTTGTTCTTTATCTGAAGGTGATGTAAATGCAGTTACTGAGTTGAACAGTTTGATACAAAAGAAAGTTTTGTATTGCCTTGAGCATCATCGCTCCATGGACATTGCAGTGACAACACGTGAGGAGTTACTATTACTTTCTGAGGTGTGTTCTTTGGCTGATGAATACTGGGAATCAAGATTGCGTCTTGTATTTCAGTTATTGTTTTCTTCCATTAAGCTGGGTGCCAAACATCCTGCCATATCTGAGCATGTCATTCTTCCTTGTCTGAGAATTATATCTCAGGCATGCACACCTCCAAAACCTGAGATACCAGATAAAGAACAAGGCCTTGGGAAGTCCTCTGTGAAGACGAAAGATGATATTTCTCAAAATGTACCTGGGTCCTTGACAGGTGCTGTCAGTGTCGGTGGAACAAAGACATTTCCAGACTCATCAGAACGAAATTGGGATGCCACACCTAAGACTCAGGATATTCAGCTACTGAGCTATTCAGAATGGGAGAGCGGAGCTTCTTATCTTGATTTTGTTAGAAGGCAATACAAAGTGTCTCAGGCGGTTAAAGCTACAACTCAGAGGTCAAGACCCCAACGTCATGATTACCTGGCTCTTAAATATGCTCTGAGATGGAAGCGCCGTGTTGGTAAAGCTGCTAAAAGTGAGTTATCAGTGTTTGAGTTGGGATCATGGGTTAAAGAACTTGTTCTGAGTGCATGTTCACAATCTATCAGATCAGAGATGTGCTCACTCATTGGCTTACTTTGTGCTCAAAGTTCATCCAAGCGATTTCGGCTTCTGAATCTAGTGGTTTCTTTGTTACCTGCAACACTTTCAGCTGGTGAAAGTGCTGCAGAATATTTTGAATTGCTATTCAAGATGGTAGATTCAGAGGATGCTCTTTTATTTTTGACTGTTCGGGGGTGTCTACGGACAATTTGTACTCTAATTACCCAAGAAGTAAGCAATGTTGAGTCTTTGGAAAGGAGCTTACATATTGATATAACTCAGGGATTTATCCTTCACAAAATCATAGAGCTTCTTGGTAAATTTCTCGAAGTTCCAAATATTAGGTCCAGGTAAAATTGCTGCTTGAATAGTTTTACTTTTGAGGTTAGTTTTTTGATTTACATCATCTCATCGAAGTAAATTTTTATTCCAGATTCATGCGAGAGAACTTACTTTCTGAAGTTCTTGAAGCCCTTATTGTAATTCGTGGTTTGATTGTTCAAAAGACAAAGTTAATAAGTGACTGCAATCGTCTCCTTAAAGATCTTTTGGATAGTCTTCTACTAGAAAGCGGTGAGAATAAGCGACAATTCATAAGGGCCTGTATCAATGGTTTGCAAATACATGGGAAGGAGAGGAAAGGGCGTGCTTGTTTGGTATGGATTAATTTAACTTTTCATTTTACCAAGTGTTATAACTTGTTCTTTTCTCTAAAATCAGTTGTGGCAATTTTTTATCCAACAGAGTATCTGTTTGGTTATATAGGATTAAATCAGAGATGTTAGATGTTAAATTTATTTAACCTTTTTACTTAGGGTCCCTATAATCTTTGACATGATCTGCACCTGCTTTTGTAGTTTATCTTAGAGCAACTCTGCAATTTGATCTGCCCCTCAAAACCCGAGCCTGTTTATTTGTTGGTCCTAAACAAGACACATACTCAGGAAGAGTTCATCAGAGGATCAATGACCAAGAATCCATATTCTAGTACCGAGATTGGTCCATTGATGCGTGATGTGAAGAATAAGATTTGCCATCAGTTGGATTTGTTAGGTCTTCTTGAGGATGACTATGGAATGGAATTGTTGGTTGCTGGAAATATCATTTCTCTTGATTTGAGCATTGCACAAGTTTATGAGCTAGTGTGGAAGAAATCAAACCAATCTTCTAATGTGACTAATTCGAACTTGGTGTCGTCAAATGCTGTCACCTCATCTAGATATTGCCCACCTATGACAGTGACTTATCGCCTCCAGGTGTGTTTCTCTATCGTGATCATGTGAGTCAGCTTACTTGTTTAAACATTTGGTTTTGAATTTATTTCTTATGTATACAATTTCTAGGGATTGGATGGTGAAGCAACTGAGCCTATGATTAAAGAACTGGAAGAAGATAGAGAGGAGTCTCAGGATCCAGAGGTTGAGTTTGCCATAGCAGGTGCTGTTCGTGAATGTGGTGGACTGGAGATACTGTTGACCATGATTCAGGTAGACAGGATTGCTTTCTCTTTTTATCCGTGAACTTGGTTTCCACCCACCCACACACACAAGTCAAGCCAATAAATCCTTTGCTCTGTTTGATCTCTTGTCTTTAACACTCTGTAGCCTCTCTTTGAGCACTCGATAGGATTATGCTCTAAAAAGTCAAATTTGTTACCTAATACACAAGATCACTTCAAAATTTGTCATAAAAAAATTGTGGTTATCTTAGTATATTTATTCTTACAGACATTCTCATGCACAACTACTCTGTATCTTTACTGATTTTTGCAAAAGTCCCTTTCTACTGCTTGCTAACTTAAATTGATAATATAGTATTCTCATTTTTCCTGATTTACAGCGTCTGAGAGATGATTTCAAGTCCAATCAAGAGCAACTGGTTGCAGTTCTTAATCTTCTTATGTATTGTTGCAAAATTAGAGAAAATAGGCGAGCGTTGTTGAAGCTAGGAGCTTTAGGTTTGCTTCTTGAAACTGCAAGACGGGCTTTCTCAGTTGATGCCATGGAGCCAGCTGAAGGCATACTTTTGATTGTTGAAAGTTTGACTTTAGAAGCAAATGAAAGTGACAGTATAAGCATCTCACAAGGTGCCTTTACTGTCACTAGTGAAGAAGCTGGGACAGGTGAACAAGCCAAGAAGATAGTTCTTATGTTTTTGGAGAGATTATCTCATCCATTGGGGCTTAAGAAATCAAACAAACAACAGAGGAACACAGAGATGGTTGCTCGAATACTGCCTTACTTGACGTATGGTGAACCTGCTGCAATGGAAGCTCTAATCCAGCATTTTAGCCCATACCTGCAAGATTGGGATGCGTTTGACTGTTTGCAGAAAAAACATTTGGACGATCCAAAGGATGATAATGTTGCCCAGCTAGCAGCAAAGCAAAGGTTCACACTGGAAAATTTTGTTAGAGTTTCAGAGTCACTCAAGACAAGTTCCTGTGGGGAGAGATTAAAGGACATTATCCTTGAAAAAGGTATAACTAAAACTGCAATGAGGCATATGAAAGATAGTTTTGGCAATACTGGGCAGACTGGCTTCAAGACCAGTGCTGAATGGGCACAGGGTTTAACACTGCCTTCCATCCCTCTTATATTGTCTATGCTGAGAGGTTTGTCAATGGGTCATCTCCTCACTCAAAAGTGTATTGAGGAGGAAGGTATCTTACCCTTGTTGCATGCTTTGGAAGGAGTTTCAGGAGAAAACGAAATTGGGGCAAGGGCTGAAAATTTGTTGGACACACTATCTAACAAGGAGGGCAAAGGAGATGGATTCCTGGTGGAGGAGGTGAGTAAGTTGCGGCATGCAACTAGAAATGAAATGAGGCGCCGGGCTTTGCGTAAGAGAGAGGAACTGCTTCAGGTATTTTATAGACTATAGTATTGTTTCAATTGTCCAAACTAAAATTTACTTACATTATTTTTAGATTTTCATAAGTCGTCATTTTCTATAACTGAAAAAAGGAGATTGGGGACTATTAGTCTATTTTGTTTCAACCCTTAAACACAATGTCTGATACAAAATTGGAGATTGTGCTCAATATTTTCATTTGGCTTGGGCAATATGCATGGCATTGTACTACTTGTTTTACTTGAAATCTATTAGGAATGTGGGGGATTGAAATTTACTTACATTTGGTAACTGAATTCCTGTTCTCTTTTGTCTTGTCTGTTGTGTATGATGCAGGGGCTAGGAATGCGACAAGAAATGTCTTCAGATGGAGGTGAACGCATTGTTGTTTCCCGGCCTGTCCTTGAAGGTTTAGAAGATGTGCAGGAGGAGGAGGATGGGTTGGCATGCATGGTGTGTCGGGAAGGATACAGTTTAAGACCTACTGATTTACTGGGTGCTTACTCCTACAGCAAGCGTGTGAATCTAGGTGTAGGCACTTCAGGAAGTGCTCGAGGAGAGTGTGTTTACACTACCGTAAGTTACTTCAATATTATTCATTTCCAGTGCCATCAAGAGGCCAAAAGAGCCGACGCTGCCTTGAGGAATCCTAAGAAAGAGTGGGATGGAGCAACACTTAGAAACAATGAATCTCTCTGTAATTCTTTATTCCCTGTCAGAGGTCCATCTGTTCCACTGGCACAGTATATCCGCTATGTGGACCAACACTGGGACAACCTTAATGCTCTTGGACGAGCTGATGGAAGCAGGCTCCGCCTGCTGACTTACGACATTGTTCTGGTATGTTATCCATCTGCCTCAACATGTTATCTTTTTGTAGTTTTTAAATGATGAATTTGACCGGATTCATTTCGCTTGGTTTAAATATTATCTATAGAAGGTTATCCCTGCAAATATTTCTACGCTGCTTGAATTAAGTGATTTTGCCTGACTCTGGTGCTTATATGCCTTTTGCCCATGTTTGTAGATGTTAGCTCGGTTTGCAACAGGAGCATCGTTCAGTGCGGATTGCCGAGGTGGGGGACGGGATAGTAATTCTCGGTTCCTCCCATTTATGTTCCAAATGGCACGCCATCTCCTTGATCAAGGAAGCCCCTTGCAGCGTCGATCGATGGCCAGGGCCGTATCAGCATATATAACCTCTTCTACATCAGATCTCAGACCCTCTTCTCCGTCTGGCACCCCACCTACATTGGGGACAGAAGAAACTGTCCAATTTATGATGGTGAACTCGCTTCTCTCAGAGTCTTACGAGTCCTGGCTGCAGCATCGTCGTGCTTTTCTGCAGCGTGGAATTTACCATGCATACATGCAGCATACACATGCTCGGACTACTGCTCGCCCATCATCCGTTTCAGCTTCCGTACCGGGTGTTGAATCTGGAAGTACTGGCCAAAGTGCTACAACAGAATCAGGGAAGAACGATGAGCTTTTGTCTATCATTCGTCCAATGCTTGTCTACACAGGTTTGATTGAGCAGTTACAGCATTTCTTCAAGGTCAAGAAATTGACTAGTACAACATCTACAAGTGGAGTTTCATCGGCAACAGAAGAGGAAGATGAAAGTGGGAACATCGAAGGGTGGGAATTGGTTATGAAAGAGCGACTTTTGAACGTAAAAGAGCTGCTTGGATTCCCGAAGGAGATGCTTTCCTGGCTTGATGACATTAATTCAGCTACTGATTTGCAGGAGGCCTTTGACATTGTAGGGGTTCTGCCTGAGGTGTTGTCCGGCGGGTTCACTCGGTCCGAAGACTTTGTGCAGGCTGCAATCAATGCAGGGAAAAGCTGAAAGAATAAGACCCTTTCTTTTCATGTATTCAAATATTAAACAGCATATGTTATATTCTCAGAATGTAAAACGCTTATGTACTATGTTCTTTTGAATGCTCAAAGCTGATATAAAAATGAAAAAGGGTTATTGTGATGAAGCATGGGATAAGGTACCATGATAACAACCATGTTTTAATCAAAGTATAACTACCAAGGGCGAAAAGTATCAATCTGATGACAACCAACATGATACCTGTCAGTTACTAAAAAAATTTCCACCATCATTAATTAATTTATTTTCAATGTATTAAAATTTTGAAAGGGAGTAAATAGATTCCACATAAATGTATCTTAATTAAGCTAATATAACAAAATCCCATTAGTTGTAAAATAAGGGCCGGCAAATTAGTTTTAAGTCATTGTGTTGTAAAATAAGGGGCCAACAAATTATTTCATTGTGTTGTTAGACAATAATTTTTTTTAATTAAAATTATTTAATTATGATAACATAATTTTTTTTACTAAATACCCGAGCCTAAAATATTGAATCTGTTATATATCTATATAATAAAATAAAAGAGAGGGGGTGGTTCAAATTGTGTTTACAATTTTTGTAAATATTTCAAATGGCTTAAAACTGAAATATAAAATAAATGGCTTAGTAATATTTCAACCCTTAAACACAATGTTTGATACAAAATTGGAGATTGTGCTCAATATAAATATTGTTTGATTAAAAGCATGGACCGAAAGCTGTTGAACTTGACCAGAGGCAAAGTCATGATTTCTTGACCATAGGCAACGACTAGAAGCAAATTCACTTGACTTGAGGCATGGGCCAGAAACAAGGAAGATAGTAAAAAAATTCAGATAATGTTTTATTTGAATTTAAATTTACAAGAAGCATAAATAAATTCAATTTTAACCGGTCATTCTAGTTTAATTAGAAGCAAATAAAACATATTTGTAACATCAAACAGTTACAATCACATAACTCATTTTTAGAAAAAAAATGAAGATGCACAAAATTTATCTTAAAAATTTGAAGATGCATACAATTCAAATTTTATGTTTTACTCATGCAGTAAAACATAATTCTCAATTAACTATACTTGCTAGAATTAATAAACCCGAGAAAGAAATTGTTACTCATATATTCTAGTTGATACTTCATCCTCTGACTTCATTCATCAATAGACATTGAGAGGTACAACATGCTTTAGAATGTCAGTCTGATTTTGTTGTTTGAGTTATGTTCCAGTTCTATATTCTGAAGATAATTCATCTTCTGATTTGTTAGAGGCTGATTGGTTTGGTTTCTATGGATTCTAAGAACCTCGACATCAACTTTTTTGTTTGTTTATGAAAAACCTATTGGCTTCTTCTGTTTTGGTTTTCAGAATTGCATATTTGATTCTGCTGTTCTAGTTCTTCAGATTTGCTGATTTAATTCATATTTGGTTCTGCTGTTCACTGTTGTTCTGGTTTTTCATTTTTGATTCAAATTTGGTTCTTCTGTAACAACGTGGTTCTGCTCACAAATTTGCATATCTACATATCCTCTGATCTAGAGATTCTAGATAAATACATTTGTATATCCATCCAAGTTTGCATTTTTAATGAATTTGATTTGATTGCACATGCATATCTTCTAATTTTGATGTTTCATTTGTTTTAGCAGTTTCTTCTGAATTGGCTGTTTCCTCTGATTATTCTTGTTTTTTCAGATTTTGTTGTTTCCTATTATTTTTAATTTCCGGATTAGTTCTCAATTTTTGAAGATTAGGTCTTGGAATATATGTCTTCCATCATGTGTTGTGAGTATCCACTGCCTCGTTCTGATAATTGGAGTTTCAACTTTGTTGTTTAGGACATATGCAAGATAAACAATTTTATACTTTGGTACCCAAATCTAGTTGGGTCCAAATCTAGTTAGGATTTTCCGTTGGTTCTACATAACATATGCCTCTTTTGTTGTTTTTGCTAACACCATAGATCATGGAAGCTTGTTTGCTTCTGTCTATGTCATTTGTAAGAAATTCTTGAAAGGCTAATTCATACTTAACAGAGTTGCAAATTTTTATCCTCTAATTTGTTTGAAACATTTTCTTTTAAAGTCAGGTTTTCCTCTGAAGTTTCTAAAATTATTTTATCATTTAGAGTATGATTTTCCCTTTTCAAATTTTTAAGTTTTGTTTTAAGAAAACTACATTTAGTTGTCAAGGTATCATGATCTTTTCTAACATTTAAGTTCTAATAAGTATTATGATTTTTGTTTAAAAATTCATTGGTCATTTGGATAAGTTCAATTTTAGATAGGTAAAAAATTAAGTCGATTTCTTCATCAATAAAATCAATTCCAAAATTAGAGTCAACTTCTGTATCAGTCATCAGACCCATATCAGCTTGCTCTTCATCATCACGTTCATTGCATGTAGCCATCAAAACATTCTTTTTAGACTTCGAATCTTTCCTATGGAACTTTCCTTTCTTTAGATTCAGACATTTTGATTTTGCATGACTAGGTTCATTGCATCCATAAAAGATGATAATTTCTCTGTTGGATTACATTAAAAACTGAGGGAAAAAAATTATTCTTGTTGTGCCATATCCTCTAATTTTTCTGGATATGACTTCAAGCTTCTCATCCTCTGATTCTTCATTTTGTTCCTTTGAATCACTATCTTCTGATTCTACTGCTACTTGTGGAGCTTTAGAATTTCTTTTCTTTTCTTGTGATTTGAGAGCCAATAACTTAGATTTTTTTTTTGGCTCATCTTCTTCCAATTCAATCTCATGAGATCTAAGAGAACTTATCATTTCTTCCAGAGGCAGTTTGTTCATATCTTTTGCCTCTTGAATAACAATTGCCTTTGATCTTTATTTTCTAGGAAGGCTTATTTCTTCTTCACATGGTCAGAGGTAGTATAGCTCTTTTGTTGCACCTTCAATCCTGAAATTAAACTTTGGAATATGGGGAACATTTTCTCAAAATCTTCATCCTCTTCAATCTTGAATAGTTCATACTTTCTGACTAGAAGATTGACTTTGGCCTCTTGCACTTGTTTTCTTATTTCATTGTTAACAATAGTGTGTTTGTAATATAAGCTCTCAAATTTTTCTTTCTCAACACTTAGATAAATTTGACAATTTTCTCACTAAATGTTTATGCTTGCTGATTTGAGATTAATTTACATTGAATGAACGTTGGAAGTTGTTGTGATAAAGTATGTTGTTTTAAATCAGAATTGGCTTCTATTTATAGAAGCCATTACACCATTGTTTTTGTCTTTCAAAGTATAGATGAACGTACTTCAAGGAATGGTTTTGTTGTCCTTCATGGTATGGTCTATTTGTCCTTCAATATAATGCTTCATTGTCTTCAAAATTTTAACCGTTGAGTTCAATTCTAGCTGTTGAGCATAAAACTGCAACTTAGAATTTTTTCTAAGTGTTTTTGGAATTTCAATTTTGCTGAAACAAAATGTACTTGATAAGAGGAAAATAACAAATAGAGGCAAAGGAAACAAAGACTAGAACAACTAGAGGCATGTTTAATGAACTAGAGGCAGGAGCACTAGATGCACAATTAATGAACTAGAGGCAAGAGCACAGGAGGTACAATTACTGGACCAAAGACAAGCACCAGAATCAAGTTTATTGGACTAGAGAGAGGTTTGTTGGACCAGAGGCAAAACCCCAGATTCATGTTTCCTTGACCAAAATCACGAGTAGCAGAGGCATATATTCTCGACCGGAGTCATGGACTAGAATCATATTTTTCTTCACAAAAGACAAGAACATCGAAGGCATGATTTGACTAGAGGCATGATTTCCAAACATTGACTTTTTTTAGGAACTGACTTTCAACAAAACATTGACTTTCCTGGATTTTGAATTTTTGCCATGACTTTATCTTGGCATTGAGTTTTGTAATATTGTTGACTTTCATTAGAGGCAAATTATTAGAGGCAATTGATGAGAGGATTTTTATCCAAAAGTTCGATTGCTTCACCAGAGACAAACTTTCCCAAAGTCTCTTAACCAGTGGCAGACTTTCCAGAGTCTGTTTTGCTTCATTAGAGGCCGGCTTTGACAGATCTACTAACAACATAATTGAATCTGAATAAGATGCAATCATGGAAAACCTTTTTGTACAATTAAAGGCATATGCAATCTAATGTGTATCATCAGATGCAATGTTTCAAAGACGTTTTTTCACTAGTTTTAAATGCGGAATTTTCCATGTCTTTTTTACCAATCACCAGAGGATATATTCTAATATCATGCATATTAAACTTTGATCTTGGAATTGCACACTTAAATGAAACATTGGTGTCTCAAATTGTTCTCACAAACTGATTTTATTATTATCAAAATAAATAGGACTTTTGTACTTTAAACATATTTTGATCTCACAATTTCATTTTAAAATAGTATTTCCATCCAACTTATGGTATAAAAACTTTAACACTGATAAACCTAAATATAAACGACACCTTCATCCTATGTGACTAGTTCTCCATTTACCCTTACACTAACGACAAAAATTACCTTAATCTCTTAAACTTCCTTGAAAAAAAAGTCTCATTTCTTGGGAACTCTCTATCTGGTTTCAATGGTTTGCGCAATACATCGAACGCCTTCTATGCATTTCTAGAACACTTGGTTTTTTCCTATGTGAAACGACGCCTTTTTACAAATCGCAAGAGAAAAGAGTTTTGGGTGTTACCAATAGTGATATATTGAAAGAAATTGAATCTTTGTTGGATTTTATTGGAAGTTATTGAAAAAGACCCAATACTCCATATATGAGAGAACATAAGAACATGATTGTTGTTGAGATAGTCGATATTGTCACGACCCGAAATTTAAATGGCGTGACCGGCGCACAAGCTATACTCCTAGCCTGACAAGCCTATGAACTAACTTAACAATTAAATTGCTCTTTAACCATTTAAAAATATATATATGCTTTTCTCGAAATTTCGACAGAGTATCCTCTGTAACTTCAACGTTCCCAAATTTTGTAAAATCCCTCTTGTTGACCATTGACATTTTCATGTCTTTGATCACCCTCTTGTTGTTGTCCGACAACAACCCCAACAAGTTGTTGCACAACCTGTTGTAATCCTTGCAAACCAACAGCAAACTCTTCCATGGCTGGATTTCCGCGCCTCCTCCTAGGTACCTCAACATTAGCATTCAAACCACGTCCGCCAACATTAGCTCTACCTCTATTTCGAGCACGAACTGAAACACGACCTTGTTGACGAGCACCTCGAGCTTGGGAAATTGATTCATCAACAATTTCCCTTATAGTAGGATTCTGAGTCTTTGGTGGCATTCTCACCTATTCGAACAACATTGATCAAAGATTGAATAAGACGACAAGAAATTGTGGTAAGATTGTGATGATAAATTTAAACACAGATTCAGACAACAGATAAGACTCTCACAAAGTGCTAATAGCCCTTATAAGTAAGTTGTGCCCGGGTTCACCATTTACTAACAAGAATCTATTATCACCTTATGTTTGCAGCTATTAGGACCTACGACCGAGCTCTGATACCAACTTTGTCACGACCCGAAATTTAAATGGCGTGACCGGCGCACAAGCTATACTCCTAGCCTGACAAGCCTATGAACTAACTTAACAATTAAATTGCTCTTTAACCATTTAAAAATATATATATGCTTTTCTCGAAATTTCGACAGAGTATCCTCTGTAACTTCAACGTTCCCAAATTTTGTAAAATCCCTGTTCAGTTTTCAATCCAGTCATAATTCAGATAACATAATTAAATTGCTTAATACACTTCCCAAAAAATAAATAGACTTTCTAAACTCTAAAATAGCTGCAATTACATAGACTCAACAACTGTTACGAAAATGGTCCTCGATCAAAGAGGCCTACCAAAAAAAAAGTATGTTGAGACTTGAATCAAATAATAGATTCCTACTCAGCTGCTTGCGAATCTGAAAAAAATAAGCAACATAACGGGTAAGTCACAAAGACTTAGTGAGGAGACAACAACCACCATCAATTAGAAGGGAAACACAAAAGGCACGAGTAATTGTTTAATCGCTTAGCAAAAATATTAAAAATTCAATGAATCACGAAACAAACTCCAAACGAACAACCTTAAAATCCTCATAAAAATCAAACCCGTAACAATACAAATTTTTTAGAACCAAGAGGCGGCTTTATCTCATTGATAGCCCTTTCCTCCTAAGGGTGGCCTTTCCCTTAGGGGCGGCTCCATCTAACGGATGGCCCTCTCCTCTCAATTCCGCAACGCATCATCGCATATCAATTAGGGAGTTTACATCTCGTTGATAGCCCTCTCCTCCTACGGATGACATCTCTCATAGGGGCGGCTCCATCTAACGGTTAACTCTCCCTAATCAACACGTGGTAACTAGGTGCACCTAACGCAGTTAACGATTTAATAATTATAATACCGATTTCTCAAAACACGCGTTTAAAATTATTGCATCGAAATTCATGAAAAATATATTCACTCGAATAACAAATAAATATTTAAATACTTTAAATCATACGTAAATCCAACAAATAACGTATTATATAACAAATACCATTAAATTAAATAATTGACGAAATCGAGATAAAATTCAAAGGTTGTGTTTCCCAAATTTTTCAATAAATACATTAATATAGAAAACAAGTAAAATAATAATAATAGCAGTATAAAATATATGACGATGATCGTCGTCAACTCGCAGTTATGGAGAATCGTCTAACTTTCCTCTCCAACAATTCTCAAACTAGCTGGCAGGATCTCAGCGGACAAATCTGAGCATCAAGAATATTTTCAAGACTTTAGAAAAATATTCTAAAGTTTAGCTAACTCTAGGAAACCCTAAAAATCATTTAAATCTACTCTGAGCATAAAATAAGATTTTTAAGCAAAACTACATTTTTCTATGAACTCATACTAGGATTAGAGTTGTGTACTTACCTCAAAGAGTTTCAATCAACAACTCTCAATGGGTACCCTTCTCCTTCTTTAGAGGATAAACCCTAACCCAAAATTTCACCCAAGCACTTGTATATCCTTCCTATGAGTTTAAAAGTTAAGTAGACTAGCTTGGCTTTAAGTGAGAAGAAGAAGAAGAAGGAAAGAAAAGAAAAGAAAAAAATGAAAAATGGGGGAGGATGGGTTGCTGAGAGAGAAGGAAGAAAGGGGAGGAAGTGATATGAAAGAGAAAGTAGGGAAAAATTGGTTTTATTATTATTATTATTATTATTATTATTATTATTATTATTATTATTATTATTATTATTATTATTATTATTATTATTAATATTAATTTAATTATTATTATTTTTAAAAGGACCCGGGACTTGACAATCTCCCCCCCTTATAAAAAATTCGTCCTCGAATTTATTTATCTTTTTATTTAATTAATAAACACTGCTCACCTTGAATCTCAACATAAGTGCGGGTACTTTGCACGGATGACATCTTCGGTTTCCCAAGTAGTTTCTTCACCGGATGGGCCTCGCCAAAGGACTTTTACTGAAACAATATCTTTTGAGCGTAAACGTCTCACTTGGCGATCTAATATAGCTACTGGATGTTCAACGTACGATAAACTCTAATCTAACTGCACTTCTTCATGATTAATCACATGAGATGGGTCATGAAGATACTTCCGAAGCATCGAAATATGAAAAACTGGATGAACTCCCGAGAGATCCGATGGAAGTGCCAAGCGATACGCTACTGGTCCGACCCTTTCTAAAATTTCAAATGGTCCAATGAATCTTGGACTTGACTTCCCTTTCTTGCCGAATCGCAAAACTCCCTTCATTGGTGAGACTCGTAGGAATACATGTTCTCCCACTGAAAACTCTAAGGGACGATGCCTCTTATCAGAATAAGATTTTTGCCTACTTTGAGCTGTCACTAAACGATCCCGAATTAATTTAACTTTTTCAATGGTATCTTGAACCAATTCTGGACCGACTAATTTAGCTTCACCAACTTCAAACCATCCTATCGGAGACCTACAACGTCTTCCGTACAAAGCCTCGAATGTAGCCATCTGAATACTGGATTGATAACTATTATTGTATGCAAATTCCATCAAGGGCAAATGTTGATCCCAACTACCTCCAAGATCCATAACGCAAGCACGAAGCATATCTTCCAATATCTGTATCGTCCTTTCAGATTGGCCATCTGTCTGGGGATGAAAAGCTGTGCTAAGCTTCAAACGAGTTCCTAATGAGGTTTGGAACGACTTCCAAAATTGAGCAGTAAATTGAGCCCCACGATCAGAAATTATAGACACCGGTACCCCATGCAAAGAGACAATTTTATCTAAATAAAGTCTAGCATATTGAGATGCAGTATAAGTAGTCTTCACAGGCAAAAAGTGTGCACATTTGGTCAACCGATCTATAATCACCCACACTGAGTCATAACCCTTTTGGGTTCGTGGTAATCCTGTGACAAAATCCATAGCGATGCCTTCCCACTTCCACTCAGGTATTTCAACAGGTTGAAGTAATCCCGCAGGCTTTTGGTGCTCAGCTTTTACTTGTTGACACACTAAACACTTAGAGACAAAATCTGCTACGTCTCTCTTCATCCCTTCCCACCAATACAATTCTCTCAAGTCTTGATACATCTTATTAGAACCTGGGTGAATAGTGTAAGAAGAATGATGAGCCTCCTCTAAAATTTTCCTCCTAAAGTCGTCAACATTTGGAACACACAGCCGAGACTTCAACCTCAGCACACCATCAGAATCAACTGAAAAGTTTGAAATTTTACCATTCTGAACATTATTTACCATATTCACCAAGTATGGGTCTTGACTCTGAGCTTCTTTGATATCATCAACTATGGTTGGACGAATTTGTACGTGGGCTAAAAATAGCCTCGAATGATCAAGTTCAAATTGAATTCCACTTTCGACAACTTCTTGAAATTCTTTAACTATTGGCCTCTTGACTTCTGCTATATGAGCAAGACTGCCCATGGATTTTCTACTCAAAGCATCTGCAACAACATTTGCTTTCCCTGGGTGGTATAAGATTGTGCAATCATAATCTTTCAAGAGTTCCATCCACCTTCTTTGTCTTAAATTTAAGTCTCGCTGCTGAAAGATATACTTAAGACTTTTATGGTCGGTATAAATCTCACAAGTCTCACCATATAAATAGTGTCTCCAAATCTTAAGAGCAAAAATAACTGCAGCCATTTCCAAATCATGTGTGGGATAGTTCACTTCATGCCTCTTGAGTTGTCTAGACGCATAGGCAATAACCTTTCCTTGTTGCATAAGTACACAACCGAGGCCAACTCTAGAAGCATCGCAATAAACTGCATAACTTTCACCACCTCTAGGTAATGCCAAAATAGGTGCTGACTTCAAGTACTCCTTCAATTTTTGAAAGCTTTCCTCACATGCATCAGTCCATCGGAACTCAACTTTCTTTTGCGTCAACCTAGTCAACGAAGACGCAATCTTTGAGAAATCCTTCACAAAACGTCGATAATAACCAGCTAAACCAAGAAAACTCCGAATCTCCTTCACTGTGGTAGGTCTGGGCCAATTCTGGACTGCTTCCACCTTACTTGGATCTACACTTATTCCATTCTTAGACACAACATGTCCTAAAAATGCCACACTATCCAGCCAAAACTGACATTTCGAGAATTTCGCATATAATTGGTTATCTCTTAAGGTTTGCAAAACCAATCTTAAATGACGCTCGTGTTCTTCTTTACTCTTGGAATAAACAAGGATATCATCAATAAACACAATCACGAATTGATCCAAGAATGGTTTAAAAACGCGATTCATCAAATCCATAAAAGCTGCTGGGGCATTAGTAAGCCCAAATGACATAACCAGAAATTCATAATGCCCATAACGCGTGCGGAAAGCTGTCTTCGTCATGTCATCCCTCTTAATCTTCAACTGGTGATACCCCGACCGCAAATCAATCTTAGAAAAACATTGAGCTCCTTGAAGTTGGTCAAACAACTCATCAATGCGTGGCAAAGGGTATTTATTCTTTACAGTTACTTTATTTAACTGCCTATAGTCTATACACAATCGCATGGATCCATCTTTCTTCTTTACAAATAATACCGGTGCTCCCCAAGGAGAAGAACTTGGACGAATAAAACCCTTATCAAGAAGATCTTGAAGTTGCTCCCTTAACTCCTTAAGTTCTGCTGGGGCCATACGATAAGGAGGTATGGATATAGGATGAGTGTTTGGAACTAAGTCGATAGAGAATTCAATCTCCCTATAAGGTGGTAACCCAGGAAGTTCTTCAGGAAAAACATCTGTAAATTCACATGCTATTGGAATTTTTTCCAATTTCTCTTCAGCCACTTGTGTATCCCTTACCACAGCTAAGTACGCTTGACAACCTCTTCTCATTAACTTGCTAGCGGTCAAGGCTGAGATTTGGTTATGTGGTACCCCACAATGTGCTCCTTGAAACGAGAAGACTGACTGTCCTGGTATCTCAAATTTCACCACTTTGTTATGACAATCCAAAGTGGCATGATGCAAAGCCAACCAATCCATACCCAAAATCACATCAAAATCTACCAAGTCAATAACTACTAAATCTACCGGCAACACCTTGCCATCAATAGTTATATCACAAGAACGATACACCGACTTAGCAACCAAATTTCCTCCAACCGGTGTAGCTACAACTAAAGGTTCTTCTAAAGAAGATGAACATTTACCAAGACGTGTAGCAAACCACGAGGATACAAAAGAATGTGTAGCTCCAGGATCAAACAAAACATGTGCATCTCTAGAACAAACAGAAAGTATACCTGTAACTACTGCATTGGATGTCTGAGCATCCTGACGAGTCAAAGCAAACACTCGAGCCTGACCTCTTCCTGCTGGTACCTGACCTCTACCACCAAATCCTCTACCTCGCTGCTGAAATGTTCCGGAACCTCTAACATAAGAATTTCCACTCTGACGCACAGATGCCGAATGGGTCTGAGGAGATGCCAAAGTTGTTGGTGCTGATGCATAACTAGAGGATGGATGTGTCGTGTCTACATGACAATCCCTCCTAATGTGACCTATTTGGCCACATTGGTAGCACACCTTAGCATTACCATCTCTAGAAAAATTCCCAAAGTGAAACCTACCACAAGTAGAACATCGTATAGCAGAAACACTAGAATGTCTCTGAGGGAAAGTGGGTTGTGATGCTGCTCCAGGATCTGATCTACGAATCTGCACTGTCCCAGAAGACTGTCCACTATGACCACCCCTTTGAGACATGAGTCTTGGTTGCCCCTGATAACCAAACATAGACCCACCACCATGATTCGAATAGCTACTGTAAGATCCTTCAACCCTTTGTTTCTTCCGTGAATCTTGCCTATTGCATCCTTTTTCCTTCTGTCGTTGCTCGATCTGAAGGGCCAAACTCAAAACCTCAGCAAAAGTAGAGCAATTAGACCCAACCACAGATCTAAATAAATAATCCTTCAACCCTCTAATGAACCTCTTAACACACATCTCTTCAGTGATAGGATAAGGGGCATGTCTAGAGAGCTGTGTAAAATGAGCACTATACTCTGAAACTGTCATACCCTCCGTTTGCTCCAATCGCTCAAACTCATGAGCTAACCCATCTCTAACACTCTCCGGAAGAAAACGAGCCATGAACAACTGAGAGAATTCTCTCCATGCTAACGGAAGTGACCCCACTTGTCTACCACGTGACACTGTATCAAACCAATCACGTGCCACGCCTACTAGCTGAAATGATGTCAATTCTACTGCTCTTACCTCAGAACAACCCAATGCTCTCCAAAGCCGCTCTAGACTGTCAATGAATTGTTGTGGATCCTCAGTTGCACTAGACCCAGAAAAAGTAGGGGGTTTAAGCTTCATGAAATCTGGTAAAGTAACCTCAATACCCCTCATTGCAGTAGTCGTCTGATGCTCAGCTTGTCTAACCTCTTGTTGACCATTGACATTTTCATGTCTTTGATCACCCTCTTGTTGTTGTCCGACGACAACCCCAACAAGTTGTTGCACAACCTGTTGTAATCCTTGCAAACCAGCAGCAAACTCTTCCATGGCTGGATTTCGCGCCTCCTCCTAGGTACCTCAACATTAGCATTCAAACCACGTCCGCCAACATTAGCTCTACCTCTATTTCGAGCACGAACTGAAACACGACCTTGTTGACGAGCACCTCGAGCTTGGGAAATTGATTCATCAACAATTTCCCTTATAGTAGGATTCTGAGTCTTTGGTGGCATTCTCACCTATTCGAACAACATTGATCAAAGATTGAATAAGACGACAAGAAATTGTGGTAAGATTGTGATGATGAATTTAAACACAGATTCAGACAACAGATAAGACTCTCATAAAGTGCTAATAGCCCTTATAAGTAAGTTGTGCCCGGGTTCACAATTTACTAACAAGAATCTATTATCACCTTATGTTTGCAGCTATTAGGACCTACGACCGAGCTCTGATACCAACTTTGTCACGACCCGAAATTTAAATGGCGTGACCGGCGCACAAGCTATACTCCTAGCCTGACAAGCCTATGAACTAACTTAACAATTAAATTGCTCTTTAACCATTTAAAAATATATATATGCTTTTCTCGAAATTTCGACAGAGTATCCTCTGTAACTTCAACGTTCCCAAATTTTGTAAAATCCCTGTTCAGTTTTCAATCCAGTCATAATTCAGATAACATAATTAAATTGCTTAATACACTTCCCAAAAAATAAATAGACTTTCTAAACTCTAAAATAGCTGCAATTACATAGACTCAACAACTGTTACGAAAATGGTCCTCGATCAAAGAGGCCTACCAAAAAAAAAGTATGTTGAGACTTGAATCAAATAATAGATTCCTACTCAGCTGCTTGCGAATCTGAAAAAAATAAGCAACATAACGGGTAAGTCACAAAGACTTAGTGAGGAGACAACAACCACCATCAATTAGAAGGGAAACACAAAAGGCACGAGTAATTGTTTAATCGCTTAACAAAAATATTAAAAATTCAATGAATCACGAAACAAACTCCAAACGAACAACCTTAAAATCCTCATAAAAATCAAACCAGTAACAATACAAATTTTTTAGAACCAAGAGGCGGCTTTATCTCATTGATAGCCCTTTCCTCCTAAGGGTGGCCTTTCCCTTAGGGGCGGCTCCATCTAACGGATGGCCCTCTCCTCTCAATTCCGCAACGCATCATCGCATATCAATTAGGGAGTTTACATCTCGTTGATAGCCCTCTCCTCCTACGGATGACATCTCTCATAGGGGCGGCTCCATCTAACGGTTAACTCTCCCTAATCAACACGTGTTAACTAGGTGCACCTAACGCAGTTAACGATTTAATAATTATAATACCGATTTCTCAAAACACGCGTTTAAAATTATTGCATCGAAATTCATGAAAAATATATTCACTCGAATAACAAATAAATATTTAAATACTTTAAATCATACGTAAATCCAACAAATAACGTATTATATAACAAATACCATTAAATTAAATAATTGACGAAATCGAGATAAAATTCAAAGGTTGTGTTTCCCAAATTTTTCAATAAATACATTAATATAGAAAACAAGTAAAATAATAATAATAGCAGTATAAAATATATGACGATGATCGTCGTCAACTCGCAGTTATGGAGAATCGTCTAACTTTCCTCTCCAACAATTCTCAAACTAGCTGGCAGGATCTCAGCGGACAAATCTGAGCATCAAGAATATTTTCAAGACTTTAGAAAAATATTCTAAAGTTTAGCTAACTCTAGGAAACCCTAAAAATCATTTAAATCTACTCTGAGCATAAAATAAGATTTTTAAGCAAAACTACATTTTTCTATGAACTCATACTAGGATTAGAGTTGTGTACTTACCTCAAAGAGTTTCAATCAACAACTCTCAATGGGTACCCTTCTCCTTCTTTAGAGGATAAACCCTAACCCAAAATTTCACCCAAGCACTTGTATATCCTTCCTATGAGTTTAAAAGTTAAGTAGACTAGCTTGGCTTTAAGTGAGAAGAAGAAGAAGAAGGAAAGAAAAGAAAAGAAAAAAATGAAAAATGGGGGAGGATGGGTTGCTGAGAGAGAAGGAAGAAAGGGGAGGAAGTGATATGAAAGAGAAAGTAGGGAAAAATTGGTTTTATTATTATTATTATTATTATTATTATTATTATTATTATTATTATTATTATTATTATTATTATTATTATTATTATTAATATTAATTTAATTATTATTATTTTTAAAAGGACCCGGGACTTGACAATCTCCCCCCCTTATAAAAAATTCGTCCTCGAATTTATTTATCTTTTTATTTAATTAATAAACACTGCTCACCTTGAATCTCAACATAAGTGCGGGTACTTTGCACGGATGACATCTTCGGTTTCCCAAGTAGTTTCTTCACCGGATGGGCCTCGCCAAAGGACTTTTACTGAAACAATATCTTTTGAGCGTAAACGTCTCACTTGGCGATCTAATATAGCTACTGGATGTTCAACGTACGATAAACTCTAATCTAACTGCACTTCTTCATGATTAATCACATGAGATGGGTCATGAAGATACTTCCGAAGCATCGAAATATGAAAAACTGGATGAACTCCCGAGAGATCCGATGGAAGTGCCAAGCGATACGCTACTGGTCCGACCCTTTCTAAAATTTCAAATGGTCCAATGAATCTTGGACTTGACTTCCCTTTCTTGCCGAATCGCAAAACTCCCTTCATTGGTGAGACTCGTAGGAATACATGTTCTCCCACTGAAAACTCTAAGGGACGATGCCTCTTATCAGAATAAGATTTTTGCCTACTTTGAGCTGTCACTAAACGATCCCGAATTAATTTAACTTTTTCAATGGTATCTTGAACCAATTCTGGACCGACTAATTTAGCTTCACCAACTTCAAACCATCCTATCGGAGACCTACAACGTCTTCCGTACAAAGCCTCGAATGTAGCCATCTGAATACTGGATTGATAACTATTATTGTATGCAAATTCCATCAAGGGCAAATGTTGATCCCAACTACCTCCAAGATCCATAACGCAAGCACGAAGCATATCTTCCAATATCTGTATCGTCCTTTCAGATTGGCCATCTGTCTGGGGATGAAAAGCTGTGCTAAGCTTCAAACGAGTTCCTAATGAGGTTTGGAACGACTTCCAAAATTGAGCAGTAAATTGAGCCCCACGATCAGAAATTATAGACACCGGTACCCCATGCAAAGAGACAATTTTATCTAAATAAAGTCTAGCATATTGAGATGCAGTATAAGTAGTCTTCACAGGCAAAAAGTGTGCACATTTGGTCAACCGATCTATAATCACCCACACTGAGTCATAACCCTTTTGGGTTCGTGGTAATCCTGTGACAAAATCCATAGCGATGCCTTCCCACTTCCACTCAGGTATCTCAACAGGTTAAAGTAACCCCGCAGGCTTTTGGTGCTCAGCTTTTACTTGTTGACACACTAAGCACTTGGAGACAAAATCTGCCACGTCTCTCTTCATCCCTTCCCACCAATACAATTCTCTCAAGTCTTGATACATCTTATTAGAACCTGGGTGAATAGTGTAAGAAGAATGATGAGCCTCCTCTAAAATTTTCCTCCTAAAGTCGCCCACATTTGAAACACACAACCGAGACTTCAACCTCAGCACACCATCAGAATCAACTGAAAAGTCCAAAATTTTACCATTCTGAACATTATTTACCATATTCACCAAGTATGGGTCTTGACTTTGAGCTTCCTTGATATCATCAACTATGGTTGGACGAATTTGTACGTGGGTTGAAAATAACCTTGGATGACCAAGTTCAAATTGAATTCCACTTTCGACAACTTCTTGAAATTCTTTAACTATTGGCCTCTTTACTTCTGCTATATGAGCAAGACTGTCCATGGATTTTCTACTCAAAGCATATGCAACCACATTTGCCTTCCCTGGGTGGTATAAGATCGTGCAATCATAATCCTTCAAGAGTTCCATCCACCTTCTTTGTCTTAAATTTAAGTCTCGCTGCTGAAAGATATACTTAAGACTTTTATGATCGGTATAAATCTCACAAGTTTCACCATATAGATAGTGTCTCCAAATCTTAAGAGCAAAAATAACTACAGCCATTTCCAAATCATGTGTGGGATAGTTCACTTCATGCCTCTTGAGTTGTCTAGATGCATAGGCAATAACTTTACCTTGTTGCATAAGTACACAACCGAGACCAACTCTAGAAGCATCACAATAAACTGCATAACTTTCACCACTTACAGGTAATGCCAAAATAGGTGCTGAAGTTAAGTACTCCTTCAATTTTTGAAAGCTTTCCTCACATGCATCAGTCCATCGGAACTCAACTTTCTTTTGTATCAACCTAGTCAACGAAGACGCAATCTTTGAGAAATCCTTCACAAAACGTCGATAATAACCAGCTAAACCAAGAAAACTCCGAATCTCCTTCACTGTGGTAGGTCTGGGCCAATTCTGGACTGCTTCCACCTTACTTGGATCTACACTTATTCCATTCTTAGACACAACATGTCCTAAAAATGCCACACTATCCAGCCAAAATTGACATTTCGAGAATTTGGCATATAATTGGTTATCTCTTAAGGTTTGCAAAACCAACCTTAAATGACGCTCGTGTTCTTCTTTACTCTTGGAATAAACAAGGATATCATCAATAAACACAATCACGAATTGATCCAAGAATGGTTTAAAAACGCGATTCATCAAATCCATAAAAGCTGCTGGGGCATTAGTAAGCCCAAATGACATAACCAGAAATTCATAATGCCCATAACGCGTGCGGAAAGCTGTCTTCGTTATGTCATCCCTCTTAATCTTCAACTGGTGATACCCCGATCGCAAATCAATCTTAGAAAAACATTGAGCTCCTTGAAGTTGGTCAAATAACTCATCAATGTGTGGCAAAGGGTATTTATTCTTTACAGTTACTTTATTTAACTGCCTATAGTCTATACACAACCGCATGGATCCATCTTTCTTCTTTACAAATAATACCGGTGCTCCCCAAGGAGAAGAACTTGGACGAATAAAACCCTTATCAAGAAGATCTTGAAGTTGCTCCCTTAACTCCTTAAGTTCTGCTGGGGCCATACGATAAGGAGGTATGGATATAGGATGAGTGTTTGGAACTAAGTCGATAGAGAATTCAATCTCCCTATAAGGTGGTAACCCAGGAAGTTCTTCAGGAAAAACATCTGTAAATTCACATGCTATTGGAATTTTTTCCAATTTCTCTTCAGCCACTTGTGTATCCCTTACCACAGCTAAGTACGCTTGACAACCTCTTCTCATTAACTTGCTAGCGGTCAAGGCTGAGATTTGGTTATGTGGTACCCCACAATGTGCTCCTTGAAACGAGAAGACTGACTGTCCTGGTATCTCAAATTTCACCACTTTGTTATGACAATCCAAAGTGGCATGATGCAAAGCCAACCAATCCATACCCAAAATCACATCAAAATCTACCAAGTCAATAACTACTAAATCTACCGGCAACACCTTGCCATCAATAGTTATATCACAAGAACGATACACCGACTTAGCAACCAAATTTCCTCCAACCGGTGTAGCTACAACTAAAGGTTCTTCTAAAGAAGATGAACATTTACCAAGACGTGTAGCAAACCACGAGGATACAAAAGAATGTGTAGCTCCAGGATCAAACAAAACATGTGCATCTCTAGAACAAACAGAAAGTATACCTGTAACTACTGCATTGGATGTCTGAGCATCCTGACGAGTCAAAGCAAACACTCGAGCCTGACCTCTTCCTGCTGGTACCTGACCTCTACCACCAAATCCTCTACCTCGCTGCTGAAATGTTCCGGAACCTCTAACATAAGAATTTCCACTCTGACGCACAGATGCCGAATGGGTCTGAGGAGATGCCAAAGTTGTTGGTGCTGATGCATAACTAGAGGATGGATGTGTCGTGTCTACATGACAATCCCTCCTAATGTGACCTATTTGGCCACATTGGTAGCACACCTTAGCATTACCATCTCTAGAAAAATTCCCAAAGTGAAACCTACCACAAGTAGAACATCGTATAGCAGAAACACTAGAATGTCTCTGAGGGAAAGTGGGTTGTGATGCTGCTCCAGGATCTGATCTACGAATCTGCACTGTCCCAGAAGACTGTCCACTATGACCACCCCTTTGAGACATGAGTCTTGGTTGCCCCTGATAACCAAACATAGACCCACCACCATGATTCGAATAGCTACTGTAAGATCCTTCAACCCTTTGTTTCTTCCGTGAATCTTGCCTATTGCATCCTTTTTCCTTCTGTCGTTGCTCGATCTGAAGGGCCAAACTCAAAACCTCAGCAAAAGTAGAGCAATTAGACCCAACCACAGATCTAAATAAATAATCCTTCAACCCTCTAATGAACCTCTTAACACACATCTCTTCAGTGATAGGATAAGGGGCATGTCTAGAGAGCTGTGTAAAATGAGCACTATACTCTGAAACTGTCATACCCTCCGTTTGCTCCAATCGCTCAAACTCATGAGCTAACCCATCTCTAACACTCTCCGGAAGAAAACGAGCCATGAACAACTGAGAGAATTCTCTCCATGCTAACGGAAGTGACCCCACTTGTCTACCACGTGACACTGTATCAAACCAATCACGTGCCACGCCTACTAGCTGAAATGATGTCAATTCTACTGCTCTTACCTCAGAACAACCCAATGCTCTCCAAAGCCGCTCTAGACTGTCAATGAATTGTTGTGGATCCTCAGTTGCACTAGACCCAGAAAAAGTAGGGGGTTTAAGCTTCATGAAATCTGGTAAAGTAACCTCAATACCCCTCATTGCAGTAGTCGTCTGATGCTCAGCTTGTCTAACCTCTTGTTGACCATTGACATTTTCATGTCTTTGATCACCCTCTTGTTGTTGTCCGACGACAACCCCAACAAGTTGTTGCACAACCTGTTGTAATCCTTGCAAACCAGCAGCAAACTCTTCCATGGCTGGATTTCGCGCCTCCTCCTAGGTACCTCAACATTAGCATTCAAACCACGTCCGCCAACATTAGCTCTACCTCTATTTCGAGCACGAACTGAAACACGACCTTGTTGACGAGCACCTCGAGCTTGGGAAATTGATTCATCAACAATTTCCCTTATAGTAGGATTCTGAGTCTTTGGTGGCATTCTCACCTATTCGAACAACATTGATCAAAGATTGAATAAGACGACAAGAAATTGTGGTAAGATTGTGATGATGAATTTAAACACAGATTCAGACAACAGATAAGACTCTCATAAAGTGCTAATAGCCCTTATAAGTAAGTTGTGCCCGGGTTCACAATTTACTAACAAGAATCTATTATCACCTTATGTTTGCAGCTATTAGGACCTACGACCGAGCTCTGATACCAACTTTGTCACGACCCGAAATTTAAATGGCGTGACCGGCGCACAAGCTATACTCCTAGCCTGACAAGCCTATGAACTAACTTAACAATTAAATTGCTCTTTAACCATTTAAAAATATATATATATGCTTTTCTCGAAATTTCGACAGAGTATCCTCTGTAACTTCAACGTTCCCAAATTTTGTAAAATCCCTGTTCAGTTTTCAATCCAGTCATAATTCAGATAACATAATTAAATTGCTTAATACACTTCCCAAAAAATAAATAGACTTTCTAAACTCTAAAATAGCTGCAATTACATAGACTCAACAACTGTTACGAAAATGGTCCTCGATCAAAGAGGCCTACCAAAAAAAAAGTATGTTGAGACTTGAATCAAATAATAGATTCCTACTCAGCTGCTTGCGAATCTGAAAAAAATAAGCAACATAACGGGTAAGTCACAAAGACTTAGTGAGGAGACAACAACCACCATCAATTAGAAGGGAAACACAAAAGGCACGAGTAATTGTTTAATCGCTTAACAAAAATATTAAAAATTCAATGAATCACGAAACAAACTCCAAACGAACAACCTTAAAATCCTCATAAAAATCAAACCAGTAACAATACAAATTTTTTAGAACCAAGAGGCGGCTTTATCTCATTGATAGCCCTTTCCTCCTAAGGGTGGCCTTTCCCTTAGGGGCGGCTCCATCTAACGGATGGCCCTCTCCTCTCAATTCCGCAACGCATCATCGCATATCAATTAGGGAGTTTACATCTCGTTGATAGCCCTCTCCTCCTACGGATGACATCTCTCATAGGGGCGGCTCCATCTAACGGTTAACTCTCCCTAATCAACACGTGTTAACTAGGTGCACCTAACGCAGTTAACGATTTAATAATTATAATACCGATTTCTCAAAACACGCGTTTAAAATTATTGCATCGAAATTCATGAAAAATATATTCACTCGAATAACAAATAAATATTTAAATACTTTAAATCATACGTAAATCCAACAAATAACGTATTATATAACAAATACCATTAAATTAAATAATTGACGAAATCGAGATAAAATTCAAAGGTTGTGTTTCCCAAATTTTTCAATAAATACTTTAATATAGAAAACAAGTAAAATAATAATAATAGCAGTATAAAATATATGACGATGATCGTCGTCAACTCGCAGTTATGGAGAATCGTCTAACTTTGCTCTCCAACAATTCTCAAACTAGCCGGCAGGATCTCAGCGGACAAATCTGAGCATCAAGAATATTTTCAAGACTTTAGAAAAATATTCTAAAGTTTAGCTAACTCTAGGAAACCCTAAAAATCATTTAAATCTACTCTGAGCATAAAATAAGATTTTTAAGCAAAACTACATTTTTCTATGAACTCATACTAGAATTAGAGTTGTGTACTTACCTCAAAGAGTTTCAATCAACAACTCACAATGGGTACCCTTCTCCTTCTTTAGAGGATAAACCCTAACCCAAAATTTCACCCAAGCACTTGTATATCCTTCCTATGAGTTTAAAAGTTAAGTAGACTAGCTTGGCTTTAAGTGAGAAGAAGAAGAAGAAGGAAAGAAAAGAAAAGAAAAAAATGAAAAATGGGGGAGGATGGGTTGCTGAGAGAGAAGGAAGAAAGGGGAGGAAGTGATATGAAAGAGAAAGTAGGGAAAAATTGGTTTTATTATTATTATTATTATTATTATTATTATTATTATTATTATTATTATTATTATTATTATTATTATTATTATTATTATTATTATTAATTTAATTATTATTATTTTTAAAAGGACACGGGACTTGACAGATATGGTGGAAAATGATGGGGTAATGGTGATGAGTGAAGTTTTGGTTAGAGTTAAGGAGTTTGGGGAGAACAAGTGGTGGAATTGGTTTAACAACATTACAATTTTTGTAACGAAAGTTGGATGAAATGATTATTTTAAAATGAAATTATATTTACTTGATTTTTTCTATGTGAAACGACGCCATTTTACAAATTGCAAGAGGAAAGAGTTTTAGGTGTTACTAATAGTGATATATTGAAAGAAACCAAATCTTTGTTGGATTTGATTGAAAGTTATTGGAAAAAGACACAATACTCCATATATATATGGGAGAACATAAGAACATGGTTGTTGTTGAGATAGTCGATTTGGTGGAAATTGATGGGATAATGGCGATGAGTGAAGTTTTGGTAAGAGTTAAGGAGTTTGGGGAGAGGGAGTGGTGGAATTGATTTAACAACGTTACAATTTTTGTAACAAAAGTTGGATGGAAATATTACTTTAAAATGAAACTATATTTGTTGAACCAAACAAAAAAACTTACGAGAAACAAATTAAAAAAGGTTATAATTGCAAAAACCAAAAATATATTTAAACTATTAAATTTTTAACAAGTGAAATTGATTTCATACAAAAATAAATAAAATTTTAAAAATAAATAAAATATATATATAGGGAGTAGTGGCAGATCATTGAACATAAACATTGGAAAGATCGAAATTTTAAAATTTTAATATATAAATAAAAAGTATAATATTGTATTGCATATAAGAATTTTAAGTTGTAAATTTATTAAAATATATTGGAGAGAGGTAGTACATCAAATTTTAGTTTATATTTTTAATAATTATAATTTAGTTGTAATTTTAGTTGGAAAATTTATTTTATTTTTAGAAATTATTCCTTGATTTTTTTTATAATAAACATATGCATTATAATTTGATCTACAAACATTTGTCTATTTGGTCCATATTAAAGATTTTGGAGACTTGTTCTGATCTTAAAAATTGAGCCTAATAAAAAAAATACAAATTTAATAATTAAAAAAATTGGTAAAATAAATTTTAGTCCATATACACATACCAATCTACATTATGCAATGAGGATCTATACATATAGCATGCCATCTTCAAACTCAAATATACATATTAACAACGATAACTCAACAACCACAATTCAATTCATAAAAATAACTTTACTCATAACATACATACACCGATTATAGATCCAAAAATTACAACAACATACACTACAATATCTATATTAATTAACTTATTTATTAACATATGTCATGTCATGTCTAGTCGAAATTCATCACCGATTAGCATATATTAAACCATAGTCATTCTATAGACTTATATAATTTGGTTTTCACAACTTTGTTACAATTAATAATTATTCATTTTTCAATTTTATTAACATAAATATTTTTTTTATATAAAATTTAATTACTTCCATATATTCAATAAAATTCATCTATAAAAGTTTCCTTCAAATTATACAGATCACACTCCTACATTTGATTTTGATAACACCATTATATATTCATCCTCACAAATATAGAGAAGATAAAAAAGAATGTCTGATGAAATTAAAAGAATAATTTTAGAATTTGGGTAAAGAAAGTATAAATATAAAATTTTGGATCATTCTATTTGCACATAATTAAAGTCCAATCTAATTTGGTCCATATAATATATCAAATACAACAAATGTTGAAAAGTTAAATATCTCTTATAAAACAAATAAGAGTATTATTATTATTTTTTTAAAATTATCATGACAAATGAAACGTTTCATATAAATAAAGTAAAAATACTAGTACTTTCAAAAACATTTATTGAAAATTATTAAAATTTTTGGGGTGACCGTGGCCACCCTATATCCTAGAGAAGTTCCACCACTTATAGGAAACATATAAAATGAGACGTGTCTTACAAATAGAGAGTGAGGTGGTTAAATATTGAACACACAACCATATATGGATGATCAAGATTAGAAAAAGTCATGTGATTTTTTGAAGTGATCAAGTGTCACTTAAAAAACTCTTAATCTTGGCTATCCATATATAGTTGTATGTTCAAGATTTAACTATCTCACCTTCTCATTATAAAACTCATCTCATTTGATATGCTCCATATATATATATATATATATATATATATATATATATATATCGAGTTGGTTCATGAACCAAACGAGTCGAACTATACATAACTCAAGTTCAATTCGTTTATTTAATGAGCTCAATTTTCAACCCAAGTTCGATTCATTTGATTCATAAACCAAGTTCAACAAGTTAATTATCGAATCGAGTCTCGAACTATTTTTCAGTTGGTTCAATTCATTGTCAACCCTACCCATCCATATTTTGAGATATACTAGAAAGTTAAAAACACGTTAACAATACATAAATATTTCAAAATCTAATGAGAAAATACCAAAGCAAAATCTTAATCCTAACAACTAAACTAATTTCTTGAACATATGATCAAAGGTTAAGAAAATACACGATCCACACTCTTTAATCCCATCTATCTTTAGAAAAAATATTTCCTTACAAAAATGTATTGTTTTGACACGAAAGAAACATAATAACTGATTATATCATTAAATATTCTAAGAGAAATTATTATCACTTTTGAAACACAATAATCACAATAGAATATTATAATGTTATGCACGAGCTTAAACTCTACTTCTTCATATTTTGGTAACTATTCTAACTATGAAGTATTTGTGATGAGGACCTAAAAAGAGCTAATTAGGAGGAAAAACAAAGAATATTTCAAGTCAAGACTTTATAATAGTTTTTAGTTTTATTTGTGTTTAATTTAAATTGTAATAATTTTGGTTAAGTGGTGTAAACCCAATATGGGTCTAGAGATTTGGCCTTTGGTCCATTTTAGGGATTAGGTAAATTCTTCTTTAAATACCTTGCAAGAGTCTCATTTGAGGAATTTTTGGGGAAATGAATTAGAATTAGTGAGATATGTCTACTCTTTGAGTTCTTGGATTAGTACTTGAATCTTATCAATGAATTTCTTTACCATTGTGGCGATTCCACATTGGCTTATCAATCATCCTTGATTGTGGCGCCTTCTTCATATTCTCCATCTAATCCATCTTTGTTTGTTTCTTTTCCGTTTTATTTTACCAATTTATCTCAAGAAATCACTTGGTTAGATCTTCAATCTCATGTGGAAGCACTCAAATCCACATCAATTTGGTCAGGAAGAGGCTTGATACTATACCACCACACAAGTAGACAAACAATTCAAATTGACTCTGTCCTCATAGATCCCCTCAACTCAACCGAGACACATATATATGACGGTCGAGGTAAACGTGCGTTGTATGGTAGCTGTCGGGTTTGGAGGGCTACCTAAAATTCACTTAAGAGTTTTCCACCTGAATACCTTCAAATTCTAACAATCTTGTGGTAAAGCTCAACAACAAACCTTGACGATCAGACTTATTTAGTTGTATTTTCCCAATATCAAGTCTACTTATATGATGACAAAATAATCTCCATATCAAATATCGATAAGATCTAGTTCCTCCCCTCATTGGCCTAGACTACTCACTCCATTAACAACACTATCTTTAGCATGAGTTTGAACTACCACTATTTCATCAACTATAGAGTGAGATCCATATACTCATCACAAATTCATAACATCAAAATCTTCAATATAGCATCGTCAGATAAATTCATACTGCACAATGCATCTTAAGTTTTATCGTCACATTACATAAATTGATATTAGACAATGCTTCTCAATTTATCACATCACATAACTCAGATCACATAATGCATTCAAGTTTTATAATCACATCACATAAACTCATCAAGTCAAGCACATGCACAAAATTCATTCAACATCCATTATAACAATAATATAAAATACCATACATTTATCGAAAATTAAATCAATCAACACTTTATAATGTTTTTAATCCAAATTTCAATCTCAGTTATCATAATTACACATTAATTAATTTATCTCTTAATGAACTACAATCATACGTAGCGAGTACAAATGAGTAGTTGGGAAATAAGGTGTATAATTATAAAAGTTAGAGAGGGAGGATAGTTATTTCAGTTAAATAATTTCATGTCAGCATATTAGTCAGAGTGTCGATGTTAGTTAGTTACAATTTTACATTGTATAAATTATAATCAACTTGTATACATACATTCATTGAGCATAATAAAGTAAAAGGGTCTTTCTTCGATTCTCTGTCAAAACCTTTTCTGAAGGTAAAGTTTGTGTTATAACTTATAAGTTTCACTTTTAATATGGTATCATCGCACTAGTGTTGATCAACATCGCATAAATTCATCATGTGGCCGCCTTCTACTATTCATAACAATGTTGTTCAAGTTCCTGGCGTTCCTTCATCGATTGATTTGTCGCATAATCCGTTTTATATTCATCTGTTCTACAGTAATATAATCTGTTACACCTTCTATTGCTCCGAGCATTTTTTATACAAATCTTGCTTTGAAGGCTATGACGGATCTCAAAGAGCGATTTACTCGAGCTGATCGTGTTCGTATTTCCGATCTTCAACGGCATACCTCTCCGTTAGCGACTATTTCACTCAAGTTAGTTCTCTTTGGGAGGAATTGGAGCTTTACTGACTAATTCGTCAATGCACTTGTACCGTCGCCTGCAAATGTGAAGCCATGGCAAATTCCAGAAAGTTTCATGAAGAAGATTTTGTTATTCGTTTTCTCACTGGACTGAATGACGATTATTCCCTAGTTGGTTCAATTAATGATCTTGATGATGGAACCTTTCCAGGTCGTAAATGTGCTTTTTCTCTAATCATTCAACATGAAAGTGAGAGGCTTTGGTGGATACCTCTGAAATTTTAGTCCCCTCGTTAATGGAAGGAAAATTTTGCAAAAAGTATGTAAAATTTTCTTATAGTTATATTAATATAACAAAATTAAATAACTTAACATATTAATCAACAAGTGGTTCCAATATTTGAGTTTTAGTGGAACCAATGCATCTGTTAAATTACTAAGGGTTGTAATCTTTTTTAAGAATTGTTTTCTTTCATCCACCGGTATGAATTTCACGAGACACTTACAAAAACAACAAGACAAAATTCATGTTACATGAATCAAAATTATGTCAAAAATATTTCTGAGTCGTTATTTTAGTGTGATACACATACTTTGTAATTTATTTGTGCAACCTTCATCATCATCAATTTTATCATCTTCTTGTTCAAGATTTACAACATACTCCCAACAAAAGATCTAGCAATCTTTAGAGTCGAATTTTGTTTTAATTTATTTTTGAATAATAGTTGCTTCTTTAAAGAAGATGAACAATCACATATTTATGTGTATGGTAAAAAGTACATAATCAATTTATATTAATATATGATATGTTTGATATTCATATATTAAGTTAAAGATAGCATATTCGTTTGGATTGCATGACTTGTTGCCGACTAGCTAGCGTATATATAATTGATGATAATTTTATTCTGGTTTTTATATGCATGAACTTTGTTTGTTTAGAATTTGAAAAATCACTTTTATGTCTTGATTTTTATTTGTGGTATTGTATGAGTTTGACTCTGGTTGGTATTTTGATTTCAAGTATTATATTTTGAAATTGTAACAACAAAAAAAAAACACAAAATTGGAATGACAAAAAATTATATTGAACATTTTAATTTTGGAAACAAAATTTACGTAGATGTTAATTACCATGGTGGTAGATCATAAAATTTATATGGTTCTAAATTTCTATGATTTTAAGAAATACTCATAATTCTACTGCTACATCAAGTTCCTGTTTTGATACTAACAAGCATATGATTATGTTAGCATTCATATGTTTCACTTATGATGCATGCTTGTGTACTAGTTTATTATAAAAATAGTGTAAGTAACTTTCATAACGATCAAGTAGAGTTTTAATTGGCTCATACAAGATGTTTTCTTTATATTTAAAATGGGTGATCTCATAATATATGTACATGATAGTATAAAAATAATTGTTTCTTGCTTGCCTTGATATTGAAAATGATTTGGATCTATTTTGAATTATTGTAAGTTGACAAATGTTCATGAAAGAAATTAATAGAAAATATTAATAATTTTATTCATTGTTTATTTTCTATTGTTATATTTATTTGGATTTAATGGAGTGATATCCATAGTGTTTTTAATACATAACATATATTTTGACTAAAGGTCTTCCAAAAGAAATGATGTTGAAGATGATTGGTTTAGGTAAGTTGCATAATGGTCTTTTTTTACTACTTGGAGCACACTGATTCTGATTTGTTCTTCAATAATAAGGCCTAAAAGTCAGTACAATTTGTAATAGTTCCATTTCAATTCCTTCTCATGCCTTTTGGAACTTTAGATTTGGACATGCCTCATTAGCTAGATTAGAGGCCTTACATCAATTGTACCCTGAGATTTCTTTTAATAAAGATGCAATTTGTGATATATGTCATATGGCTAAACAAAAAAGAATTACTTATCATCCTAGCTCAAATAGAGCCTCAAAATGTCATGAGGTTATTGCATATGGACTTATGGGGTTCTAATGCCACCTCTACAGTATCAGGAAATAAATATTTTCTTATTTTAGTTGATGATTTCAACAAATAGACATGAATAGTATTGTTAAAAGGCAAGTTTGAAACTCAAACAAATTAAGAAGCTGATTTTGTTCATGGAAAATCAATTTTGAGACCAATTTTTGCATAGTGATAATGGACCTAAGTTTATGATTCCTAATTTTTAATAGTGAAAAAGAAATTCTACATCAAATTTATATTGCTACCCCTAACAAAATGGGAGGGTGAAAAGGAAATCTTGACATATAGCAATTAGATATGATATGATTGTATTTATTAGTTGATTTTTTATTTAAGTTTATTTGTATTTTGGGAAAGAATTAAACCACTTTGATTTGATTTATTTCATAATTTAATTTTTCTTTATTCTCTATATTCGTTAGAAAGCTTACAACATTATATATATATATATATATATGTTTGTCCTATTTCAATTTCAACAATAATAAGAAATTATTCTTCCCTATATTGTTTTAACCTAGCTGCTCCTTAAAACACATGGTATCAGAGCTTCGGCTATGATCTTGTGGCAGCTCACCATATCCTCACAACAAACTGGAAAAAAATAATGATTCCTCCACTACTACAATACCAAAAAAAATTTCGGTGACCCTAAAATTGTGTCAACCGCTACCAAAAATTGATCCACTATCCATAAACTCTGGTTTGCAGCTCCTAATCCAAAATCTAAATGGAAGAAACTACGTTGAATGGGCTCAGACTGTGAAGTTAGCTCTTGATGGCAAAGGAAAGTTAGGCTACTTGATTTGAGACACTCCTCAACTAGAGAAGACCGATCCAGTGGAAGTCAAAGAACTCCCTAATCATTGGGTGGCTAATCCACTCAATGGAATCCTCCATTAGGAACCCCTACCTATTCATTTCCACTGCAAAAGAGGTGTAAGAAAGTTGTACGCAATTGTTATCATAACTTGGATAACTCCTCACATATTTATCAACTTAATACTCGTTTGTGGCAGTCCAATCAAAGAAATAAAGATGTCACAACATTCTTTAATCTCATGGTTGTTCTTTGGAAGGAGCTTGACCAATGTTTTGAAGATGATTGAGAGAATTCCAAAGATGCAAACACATTTAAGAAAAGAGAAGAAAATGATAAGGTTTATATGTTTCTAGCATGACTCAATTCAGAACTTGATGAAGTTTATGGTCGAATTTTGGGCAGAAAACATTTGCCTTCATTGAGGGAAGTATTTTCTGAAGTAAGGAGGGATGAATCCAAATGGAAAGTTATGCTGCAAAACTCGGATAGTACAAGGGTGCAAGAAAATGAGAGTTCTACTATGGTTGCAAAGGGATACGAAGCAGATGGAGAAAAAAACAAGACTTTGGTGTGATCATTGTAGACAACCATGGCACACTAAGGGAACTTGTTGGAAACTTTATGGAAAGCCACCCAACCAGAAGAAGAAGCCAAATGGAGAGATTGCGACATTCCAAGCTGCAAATTGAGAAAATATGGAGAATAAAGTCAACTATATGGCATCTCTTTTCTTTAAGGAACAACTAGAGCACTTGTAAAAACTCTTTACCTTTATGTCAGTTACCTCTTCATCCTCTCTTGCTCAAAAAGATATCTCTTTCTCTTATGCTCTTTTGAGTTCTAAACCAAATTCAAAAACTCCATGGATCATTGATTTGGTGCTACTGATCATATGACATATTATTCAACATAGTTTTCCACTTATAGTACTTGCTCAAGTCATAAAAAGGTAAAGATAGTTAATGGTACTTTTATCAGCATAGCTGGAGTTGGTTCTATCCCTATTTCTAAAACTCTTATTCTTCACAATGTCCTTCATGTTCCAAATTTGCCATGTAACTTGCTGCCTATAAGCAAATTAACACAACAGGTTAATGGTCTCTATCTCTTCGATGATGAGATTGATCTTAAAGAGGAATTTCATAGTAATTGCCTGAACTCAGTTTTGGTTCATAATAATGAAGGAATAATGTTATGGCATTGTAGGCTAGGACACCCAATTTTTTGTATTCGAAGCACTCATTTCCCGAGTATTTTAAGAATAAAAATCCAGATCAGTTTTTCTAGTAAAGTTTACCAATTTGCAAAGCATCATCATTCTTCCTATTCTCCTCATGTTCATAAACCTTCTCCTAATGAAAGTGATATTTGGGGACCTTGTAGGGACCTTACTCCTAATTAAAGAAAATGGTTTATTACCTTCATAGATGATCACACTTACAAAATATGAAGTTGAAAGTGTCATCATAAGTTTTTTTCAAATGATTTTGACCCAATTTCAAATAAAAATCAAAATTCTCGGTAGTGATAATGGAAGGGAATAATTTAATAAACACTTAAATGAGTTTTTCCTACAACAAGGTATGTTTCGTTAAAGTTCATGTGTGGATACTCCACAACAAAATGGAGTGGCTGAACAAAAAAATAAGCATCTCCTTGAAGTTGCTAGGGCATTTTTGTTTCAAAATAAGGTTCCAAAGTATATTTACGGAGAAACAATTCTCACTGGAACATATTTGATAAATAGGATGCCTACCAAAATTTTAAATTACAAAACTTCGTTTGATGTTTTCATAAGTCTATTTCCTAATAATAAACTTTCATACACTACCCCTAAAGATATTTGGATGTGTTGTATTTGTTCATATTCATGATCCAATAAAATGTATTTTTATTGGCTATGCATCCAATCAAATGTTTTGAACCTATTTTCAAAGAGATTTTTGTGACTATGGATACAACTGTCTTTGAAAAAAAGTCTTTTTTTTTTGTAATCATCTTCAAGGGGGGATAATAGAAGAAAATGATGTTCGATATTTAAAAATTGCAAATCTGGATTTTACTAAACAATTTGGAAAAAATAGATCGTGAGAAAAGTAACATATTCAAGAAAACCATGAACATCATATTCAAGAAAATGTCTTGACAGAACTAGAAGTTGAGAATGAGATAGTTGAAATTGGTAACAAATGTATCCAAATCTTTGACCACGTATACTTACGAAGAAAAAAAAAAACACCTTAGAGAAGAGAACCTCAACACTGCCATCCAAGGATTCAAGAAGTAAAAGTCTTTCTAATTCTGTTGTACCTTTTCAAAATTCTAAAAATTTTGATCATAATAATCTTGCCTTTTTTAGAACCTACCTTTGATGATTTTATTCTACCTATTGTTGTTAGAAAAGGGATAAGAGCATGTACAAAACATCTTATCTCTAACTTTATATCTTATGACAAATTGTGCCTCACTTTTACAGCTTTTACTTGTTAGCTGATCGATAAAAACAAAGATCCCAAGAGATATACAACAAGCTCTAAGGGTTCCAAAGTGAAAAAAAGCTATCTTGGAGAAGATGAGTGCTCTTATAAAAATTCAAACTTGGAAAGAGGTGGATCTACCTAGAGGAAAGAGAAATGTGGGGGTGCAAATGAGTGTTCACTATAAATCACAAGGCTGGTGGATCAATAGTGAGGTATAAGGCCAGGCTAGTTGCCAAAGGCTTTACACAAACTTATGGTATTGATTACTCAAAAACTTTTGCTCATGTTGCAAAACTTAACACTATTAGAGTTCTTTTATCTTTAGTCGTTAACTTGGATTGACTGTTGTTGTAGCTAGAAGTAAAAAGTATGTTTTTAAATAAAGATTTAGAGGAAGATGTCTATATGGATTCACCCTTGAGGTTCGAATTTAAATTCAATCAAAAGGTCTGCAAGCTTCAGAAGTCTCTTTATGGCTTGAAACAATCACCTTGAGAGTAGTTTATAAAGTTCACTTCAATTTGTTAAGAAACAAGGATATTCTAGTGTCAAAGCGATCACACCATGTTTGTGAAACATTCTTCTGAAGGTAAAATGGCTATATTGATCATTTATGTAGATTATATTGTTATCACTAGGGATGACTCTAAAATTAAAGATCTTGGGTCTTTAAAAAAAATTAGGAGTGGAAGTTGCAAGATCAAAGAAAGGGATTGTTGTATCACAACATAAATATATTTTAGATCTTGGAAAAGAAATCGGGATAATGGGTTGTAGGCCAGTTGATACTCTAATAGATCATAATCAGAAAATTAGTAGTGATGGCAGTGGTGATCTAGTGGATACATCTAAGTAACAAAGATTAGTAGGAAAACTACTTTATCTATCTCATACTCATCCAAATATAGTCTTTGTTGTTAGCTTAGTGAGTCAATTTATGGAATCACCTCACGAAGAACATTTAGAGGTTGTTTACTTTATTCTAAGGTATCTCAAAAGTTTCCTAAAAAAGGGACTATTTTTCCACACAAAAAAAAAATCATCAACAAGGCATTGAGGTATTTACTGACGCAAATTGGGCAGGGTCCATGACGAATAGAAAGTCAACATCTAGTTACTGCACATTTGTTTGGGGAAACTTAGTTACTTGGAGGAACAAGAAACAAAATGTAGTAGCTAAAAGTATTGCTGAGGCAGATTATGGGGCAATGGCCCAAGGTGTTTGTGAAATCCTATGGCTTCAAAGAATCATAGAAGAACTTTAACTTCATATAAATCCTCCAAAGAAGCTATATTGCGACAACAAGGCAACAATTAGTATTTTTTCAAAATCCTGTTCAACATGACTGAACCAAACATCTTGAAATTGATATGAATTTCATGTCTTTTTCCCTACTTCACAACAAGTTGCTGACATCCTTACCAAAGGTCTGTTCAGGCCAAATTTTGAATTTATTGTAAACAAGTTGGACATGCTAGACATATATGTACCAACTTGAGGGAGTGTTGGGGGAGCTATTTCTCATTAATAGAGTTCCTTCAAATGCTATTGGGGGAGCCATTTCTTACGTTATGCTTCCACATTGTCTAGTGGTAGATCAAAATTTGACAACTGAGCTAATAAATGTGTTTTTCTTGGGTATCAATCTAGTATGAATGGTTATTTCACCCTTCATATGAGCAAATATACCATTTTTTTTATTTTATTTTAGTCACTATAAGTTTTTGTTGTTTGGACTTAGTCCCTATAAAGTCATAGACGATCGACTTTAGTCCCTAATGTCAAATCGACATTAAAAGAATGAAGAGTTTTTCAAAAGCCTTTAGACCTTTCTTTTAATTTTTATTCATATTTTATTTATAAAATAACACTAATTATTAAATGATCAAAAATAAATATATTAACTAATAATATAAAACATTGTTTTTTTAATATATCATAAAAAGTAATGTGTTGGTGTGTATTTATAGGCTTACGTGTCATGGCAGTTTATCAGCTTTTTTTAGGGATCAAAACCAAATGTATCTGATTCTACGGTGAATGAATCCAAAAATAATGTATGTGGACTAAAATAAAAAATGATATATTTACAGGGACCAAATACATATTTAAACCTAAATATAAATATTTTTGTATATGGATAATGCCTAATTAATGGCTAAGACCAACTTGATTCGTTGATTCAAACTAAAAAACTTGGTCATTTTTATCACACAAGATATAAATCTGGTTAATAGTTTAAAACAACATGGTTAATGTTGTGCACAACTTAGTTAATGGATAAAAATTGAAAAACTTGGTCTTTCTTATCACAACAAATAAACCTGGTTAATGGTTTGAAATAAAATGGTTAATGTCGTGAACAACTTGGATAATGGATTCTTTCTGAAAAATTTGATCATTTTTATCTCAACAAACAAACCTTCTAAATGGCTTAAAAATATGGTTAATGCAGTGCACAAATTGGTTAATGGATTCAAACTAAGAAATTTATCATTTTTATAACAAGGAATAACTAGAATAATGGTTAAGAACAACATGATTAACGGATTGAAACTTTGTCATTTTCAAGCATCTCACATTCAATTGGAAGACTAAAATCAACATCTAATGTACACTAATTTTTTACCATACATATTTGTTCATAAAAAAAAAACAAAAAAAGACAAAAAGTGTGGTTCAAACGCCACCTACTACATCGTTGTATAAAATGTTCAACCAACACCAAATATGCCAACAACACACTTTACAAAGCCTTATTTTTCTTCTTCTTTTCATTCGAGTTCACAAACTAACTTTGATTGACTACACTTTTATTGTCTCACTCGATCATTTTAATCATTGATGTTTGTGGTAATTGTGAAATTTTTTATTTTAAATCGGATATATTAAAATTTTAATTTACAAACATTCAAACTATTATTAATATTAATCGAGTAATCATAATCGTTAATATTTTGGTTTCAATGCGAGTGTGCAATTCATATCAAGGATTGATATGAGCAAATCAATTATAAAGCTTAATATGAGACACATACTTTAAAAATTATTTATGCAACATTTGTCATTATCATTTTCATTTTCTTCTTAATCCAAATTTACAACATATCCTTTTGCAAAAGTAGCAATGTTGAGAACATAGATAATCAAATAATCATCTTACATCTTATATAGTACAAAAGTATCATGTAAAATAAAATGATAGAGTATACCCCAAAAACAATGATAGTTTTGAACTCAATCAATAAAAATATTCTAAAATTAAGAGTTTTTATTTGAAGAGGTTTATATTTCAAAACATTCATTAATTTTCGCCTTTTTTGTTCATCCAAACACACGACACTGTAACAATGATGGACAAAAAATCTAATATCCTGCAAAGGCCACTCACATGATCATGAAATGTCCAAGTATTATCCTGTACTAGTCTTAGGACTATTATACTTTAAGGTAAAATGAAGTCAAACTTTTCATTTGAGGATGAGGTGACATACTAGATGAAAGATAAATATAGAAAAATACATCATTGAAAATATAGTAATAATTGTTGAAAAAAATCATAGATAACTATCTCAATATTGTAAAATATTTTTTCATCACTTGTGCAGATACATGGTCAAACAGAAAAGTACAATTCCACATAGCAATAATAATTGACAAAAAATTAAATATGAGACAAACATAATTTTTAATGTGTAAAACTTCCTTCAAATTGAGAAAATAAAAGTCACTGACCTAGTCCAGTAAAAACTCTCACTGTAATAATTAATGGGTACAATCAAAGCTTTTCTAGTAACACTAGGAAATATCAATCAACAATAGTTATCACCAAACGGTGAAAACCAAATAAATAATAATAATAATAATAATAAACAACATTTTACTAAAGTGAATATTCCAAACTAACTCTTAGAAAAAATAAAACTACTAACATTGTATATTAAAAGAACAAACTCAGTGGCAGAGTGGCAAAAATAACATACTAAAATTACAGACCAAACGAAGCAAGTTTGCTACAAACCCATTATCACCGAAACCAAGTTTTTTTTTTCTTTCTTTTTCTCTTCTATTTATTGTTGTCTACCTTTTTCTGTTTTTTTTTTTTTTTTCTTTTTTCTTTTAGTGACATTATTCCCTTTTCTTTTCTTAGGGATTTCAAAATCTTTTTTTTTTCTTTCACATGGGCTAAGTCCTAAATCACCATATTCCTTTTTATTTATTTATTTATTTCTTTTTATTTCTTTCTTTAATAATAACAATAATAAACTAATAATAATTATAATAGTAATACTAGTAAAATTGGTGGGTTCCACTTGGGGAGTGAGTCCACCCAACAAATATTTCTCTCGCGAATCAAGTGGAAATATATTGCTCAACCATATTTGCCTTCTTTCTATGGCATATCATCTTCGACACAGGAAAAACCTTCGTCATCGTATATGAACCATTCTCATCGGTATGAATCTTTTCAATTGAAAATAACTTCATTTTCAATGCATCTCATATCCAATGATGCAACACCTCAATATGTTTCAACTTTGAATGAAATGTCAGACGCTTGTTGAGATGGATCACACTATCATTGTCATATAATAACACAAACTTGTCTTGCTTGAGGCCTAACTCATGTAGGAATTTCTTCATCTACAAGAGTTCTTTGAAAGCTTCAATTGCTACAATGTACTCAGTTTCAATAATAGATAAAGCAACACACTTTTGTAACCTTGATTGTCAAGACATAACTCCCCCTACAAACATCATTATATAACCAGAAGTAGATTTTCTAGAATCAAGATCACATGTCATATATGCATATGTGTAGCCATCCAACACAGGTTCGCCACCTCCATAGCATAAAGACACTTTGGAAGTGCCACCTAAGGTATCTGAGAATTCACTTCACTGCTTGCCAATGATCTTTATCAAGATTATAGAGAAACCAACAAACAACCCCAACTACCAATTGCTGATGCATAAGGAACCTTCTTCATCTCTTATTTGTCTTTTCTCCTCTGATTTCTGAGGTCGTTTAAGAATTTTATACAACTTAATGCAGCTAGAAATTTATCTTTCGAAGGGAATGACATAGAGTATCTTTCTCCTTGAGAATTTCACAATCACAATTATGATGTTTATTATTATTGTTGGGATATTTAGTTTAATCTTTTTGACAAAGTTCCATAAGAATAATTGAATAGTTATCCATTGATGCAAAGATTTTATCAGAAGAGAAATTAGAGAAGACGAACGTGAGGAAGAACATAAAAAAGAATAAGCAAAGGGAGTGAAGACAAAGACAAATGTGAGAATGGTTTAAAAAGAATGAATGAATTAAATCTATTAACCATGACCAGAAATAGTTTATATTTCTAAGAGAAATTTATGAACTTGTTTATTAGAGATATTTTTCCTTCTTCACTCAAAAGACTAAAATCCACTAATCATAATCAAGTATTTTTTAATTTGTTTGTCTAACCTTCACAAGTATTCTTTACATGCTATTACACTAGATATCTTCTAGTATTCTTAACACATTTGACAAATCCCTTCTTTAAGACTTCAATGTTTACTTGTTTTTCAGACGTTCCTTTAAAATAATATTCACATTAAAATAATATTCACATTGACTAAACTTTGTTTTCTTTGTTGACTCAAACTTGAAGTAGAGTTAGTGTTTTCACAAGAGAAAGTGTCATTCTAGAGGAAACTATGACTCTTGTACTAGATGATCCAAATACTGCTTACTAGAGACGTTACATGCATTGTAGGATGCCGCCATTTCTTTGGTCTCTTCATCATCAGATTCCCTTTTTTATAAAAATCAGAGTCTTAATATATAACTAAATATATTTTCAATACATCATCTGTTTCGTGTGTTTGACTAAACGATTGTCAAACGCACGAAACAAATGACACTAATATATGACTCGAATTATAACTACGTTTGTTTTTGATAAACTATATTTTTCTAAATTATAACTTGTTCTATCAATTAGTAATAATAGTTATTTGTTTGCTTTTGATAAACTATATTTTTTCTAAATTATAACTTATTCTATCGATTAGTAATAATAGTTATTTTTTCGTTAGTTAATATCGTATTTGTGCTTCACACATAAATAATAATCACCAAGTCACAACTATCAATTAGTAATCATATAGTTATTTGTTCTTTAGTTAATCATATATTTAATTTGCACGCTTAAAAAAATAAATTAATAGATAATTATTCTTTTAATTTATTATGATCAAAATATCAAAGATGAATGCCATATTTTGAACGGAATGTTATTATATTTTACTTTACTGTGCACCACATGGATGCAATATTTTGAACGGGTGTTATTATATTTTACTTCACTGCACCACATGGATACATTATTTATGTAGATTTGCCTACAAAACTTTTCAATCACATTTCATTTTTATAGTTCAAGCAGACACGTTCATTTCATTAATTAATTAACTATCAAATAGTCAATTATTTTAAGATCTTAGATGACTAATTTCATCAAAAAATATTTAGACAAATGATTTTAAATTTTTTTTTAAGTTCGTAGTAATACATAATAATTTTCCGGGAAACTATAAATATTTAAGTTCGTAGTAATACATATATAGTTGGGTTTACATCAAAACTAATTAAAAAATTGTAAATCAATTTTTTTTTTTAAATAATAATTTCCCCTGATTTTGCTTGACATTTTTAGATTTTTTTCATAAAAATTTATTGGATGGGATTTATATTTTAGTTTTCTTGTA
>JBBPBR010000006.1:6147737-6159224 GCA_037974775.1 Cicer pinnatifidum
AAATAATAATTTTTAATAATTTTTTATTTTATGCAAAATATAATTTGAGATCCTTTAAAGTATTTAATTATATTTGATATTTGTCTGACAAATATTTAATTGACTTAATTGTAGTTTGAATCTCCTATTTTTACACAAATTCGTGAAATTGACGTCTCTATCTTAAAGTTCAATAGTTTTGTTTCCTCTTTAGATCAATTAACTTAAAAATGGTGATACCACATATCTTAGATCATATGGCATAAAATCTAGAAGCATTAATTATTCAAACGTTATTAATTAAATTATAAAAATAAATAATTTTATAAGTTAAAATTGAAGTTTAAAATGATTTTATTGTAATTTGATAGATATTAATTATTCAACATCATCATATCATATGTAATGTCGTTTAAAATATATCATATTAACATATTTTACTTAAAAAAAATAGAGGAAGGCATCAAAATGTTTGATTTTCACGAATTAATGAAAATATTGAAACTGCAATTAAGTCTATTAAATTATATATTATTAGACTTTTAAGTTTTTTATTATAATATATCAATCCTTTCAAAAGTTTCTTGCCTTTCCATTATTAAATAAATTTTAAAAAATTAAAAATAAAAATAATTTTTATAGACCCAACTCTCTTACAGTCGAAAATTGCACATTTAATATATTAATTATCATTCGCGGTTGTTAATGGTAATGGCTGGGGTGCCCTTGTTGAAGTTGCCTTGTCCGTATGTTCCTATAAATCCTCCTCATGTTTCATTTCAGAACAATACAAACATGTCTCATCACAATGATAATATCAAATTCAATGATCAAAATGACAAAGTGACAAGATTAATAGAGCAGAGTGAAATTGCACCACCACCAGGTTCAGTTCCTTCACCAACCACTCTCCCCCTCACTTTCTTCCACATTGGATGGTTTTTTCGCCCACCAATTCAACGCATTTTCTTTTACCATTTTCCCCACCCAACTCATCACTTCCTCCAAACAACACTTCCCATTCTCAAACACTCTCTTTCCATCACCCTCCAACATTTCTTCCCTTTATCCTCCAATCTCATCTTCCCTCCAAATTCCCAAAATGTCCCTTACATACCTTACCTCTGTTGAGTATTCAATTATGAGTGGTTAGTCCCACATTGACTAGGAATGCAGGCTGTATTGAATATATAAAGATAACAATCCATATACCTAAAGCGTTAAGATTTTAGGTTGGTATCTAAGTCTCTTATGAATTTTTGTTTAGCCCATTTCAAATGGCACACGTGTCATCCCTCTCATGTCAATTCAAATCACAATTCTACCAAACTTTGGATTTAGTATTTGCCTCACATTCAACCACATTGCTAGTGATGGAAAATCACTTCACCATTTCATGAAATTTTGGGCCTCTAATTCTAAAGCCAGAGCAAACAATTTTGAAATTGAACACTCTATATCGATTGATCTTCCTTCTCACGAAAGAGATAGAGTTAAAGATCCAAAGGGTGTTAAACTCATATACCTAAAAGAATTACAAGATATGATATCAAAAAAAATAGAACTCCCAAATCTTGTTCGATATTATCATGCTAACAAAGTACGAACTACTTTAGTATTAAATAGTGAACAAGTTCAGAAATTGAAGAAATGGGTCAGTGTTAAATGTAAAGAAAAACTACAACACATTTCAACTTTTGTTGTAACGTGTTCTTTGATTTGGTTTTGTATGGTAAAATCAGAACAGAGCAAACTCGAAGAGGATAATGTAGTTGTTGATGATGAATGCTACTTGGTATTTATGGCAGATTGTCGTGATCGTCCTAGATTTTTATTACCAAAAAATTATTTTGGAAATTGTCTTGCAACGTGTATTGTGGCTGTAAAGAGGGATGAGTTAGTTGGAAAAATGGGATTGTTGTAGCAGCAAATGGTATTGAAAGGAAGATAAGAGATTTTAAGAGTGATGCTTTGTTAGGATTTGAAATGTTGATGTCTGATTATAAGGAATTATCAGAACCAGGTAAATCTATTGTATATGTTGCTGGGTCACCAAAATTGGGTGTTTATGAGACTGATTTTGGATGGGGAAAGCCTGTGAAATCTGAAGCAGTTCATGTTGATTCTTCTGGTTCGATTTCTCTTTCTGAATGTAGAGATGGTGGTGGTGGAATTGAGGTTGGTTTGGCTCTTGAGAGAATTAGAATGACTAATTTTATCAACATCTTTGAAGAAGAACTTGAGGATATTTGAAGCATGTGAATGTAAGACTCAAAGAACCAACCAAACTTATGGAAAACTTCTCATAATCAATTGCATATATCTTTTCAATTCAATTCTATTTGTTTTGTATTCTAAATTTTCAACCCCATGTAGTTTCATTTTTATGTAGATTAAGCAAAACAAACCTTTCACACAAGTTTTATTCCAGACATACACCTTTTCTGGTCATTGATTCAAGCTTAGTCCTATGTGCATGGAGTGTATATGCATAACAAAGGGATTCAAATACTTGTAAAGGAAAAATCTGCAACCAATAACACATTTGAGAAACTAAAATCCACATTATTAGAGCAACACATTCTCTAACACACATTTTCTATTGCACTCTCTTTGATTAGTTAAAATTCACATAGGTCCACCAAATCATGTGGGTCTCATATGAATTTGGTAGGATGTATGTATATTTTAATCAATAAAAAAAAAAGGTGTATTAAAGAGTATGTTTTCTTTTCTATAATTTGTCTTGTTGTAGTATTTGCGATTGTGCAATTGTATTATGAGTATGATGCAGTTATACACAATAAAAAATCTTGACTATTAAATTGAGATGAGAGAGTTCAAATTACACATACTCTAAAACAATTTCATCCATTAACTAAGATCGAACGGTTTTGAGCTAGCTGGAAATCTATTTCCCAATACCTAGCTAAAAATGAGCTAGGTAGTTGACACAAAAATATAGTTTACAGCATCCCCTAAAATCCTTATATTAATAATTTCGAATCACTGCATTTGAAAAATTCTGCATTCGCGCATTTAGTATGTAGTGGTCGTTTGATCAAAATTGACGATCTAGAAAATATGCATATTTTAGGTTTTCAAGACATTGAACTTGAAATATGAACCGTCTTATCTTAATTTAATGGACACTACTATTTTAATTATGTAGAAACTAAATTCCTCTATAATTAAGCTATGATATGTATCACCTATTTGTTTCTTGTAGATATAATCCAAATACCAACACATTACTCTTATCAAATAATATCATTAATACTGTCGGATCTCAAAATAAATAAATAAAAAACACGGGGCAAATCTAATTTGGTCCTATTTTCCAACCTCTCACCAAAAAGAGAATACAATTCAAATCTTTTGTACCATCTCCATAGACATTAGGTTTTGGCTTGAAATTGTAACCAACTTAGTGAAATTAAGGGTCGATTTATTTTCTAGAGTGAACAAACCATAGTAGGCATTGGATTTATAAAAACAAGAATTTTCTTATTTATAAATTATTTTTTTAAAAGGTATACTACATTATATTATTTAATGTTACATGGTAACATATTTTTTACGGGATACATTAACATAGTAGAAAAACAAGTCTAGAAGATAGTATCATCTTAATAAGCTATAATCATAAACAAAATAACTTTTATTTTTATATTTTTTATTTACATGTGTATCATTCTGATTTTTTTTATTCGTTGTTTTTATTTAATGTTATTGGTCAAGAGATTGGGTATAAGATACCTAGATAGTGTACAAACCCTTTAGAATAATGTAAACAAGGTTTTTGAGTTTTCTTATGATTTTTGCACAATGAGAACTATGCTCACAACGATTTTGAAAAACCAAAAGGATTATGTCGATTTTTGACTAAGCTAAGTGATGAGATTATCGACTTAGCCATTGGTATGATCATTTGTAGGACGAAAATCAGATAAATTAAAATATGTATTGATGATATCATAAGGCGATGCGATTGATTGGGTTGAGTTTTTATAGTTTTGATATTTTTGTTTAATTTTGATTATGATGAGTTGAAATTAATTGTGTGATTTGGATTATAAAATTAGTTTGATAGATGTTTTTATAATTATTTTGCATGATACATTAAGATATGTGGATTTGATGCATGCTTTGATAAATTATAGTGTGTTGAAGTAAATGATTGCCATGTATATGTGTTAGTGACAAATGTTTGTGAAATTGTGAATAACCGGACTCATGTCAATGTCAATGATGATCTTTTTTAAAGAGTGATTTATGACAAAGAGGAGAGAAAGTATATGTGACGATCCTCGTTAAAAAAATATTGTAGGATAAGGTCTAAGAATTTGAGAGTGGGAATACTTAGGGTTCTAATGAAATTAGAACCTTTAAACTTTTAAGTGATAGGTAATTTCTTAAAGTACGTGAAACATGCATGTGATTTCTTGAATTTAATTTTGGAAATTTGACGTGGTTGGTGCAAAATGGAATTAGGGAAATTAAGATTTTGGTGACATCAAAGAGTTAGGGTTTTTTTTATTTTTATTTGGAGCAAGAAGTTGTTGTCATTTCTTTTTTAATACTTGATTGCATTTTTTTCCTTCATGGTTGATGATGAAATTGTATATTGTTGTAATGAATATGTAGTTAATTTTTGTTCTTGATATTTATGGGTGTTATATACATACTTGATGATTGAAAGTGCTGAAAAACTAATTTTTGTTGTCATGAATTAATTCGTGCTATTGTAAATTGATTCAAGGTCTTATAAAATTGAAAATTTTGAACTAGGGACTCATGTGAGTTGATTTAAAAAAGTTTGAATCGATTCACATAGTTTTAAAATTGTTAATGAATTGATTCATGATTTATGTTGTTGTAATGAAGCGTTACTTATGATCTTAATTTTAACAACTTTTACAAAATCATATTACTGACAAGTCATACAAGTAGATTCATCTGCTTGTAATCATTCCGACAATCCTTGACGATTAGGTCTAAGCCTCTTAAGATTGAATTTATGAAGTTTTGGAATTATTCTTAGTGATTTTCATAGATCTTCCTTGAGACTTCTAAAACTCGTAATTTTTACAATAATCGATTTTTACTATTAGTAGTTTGTGTACTATCTAATTTTGATATTTTGTGACAATTGATATGAGAATCTGAAAATTAAGTTACAAATATTTCCTGACTTTTTGAGAATATTCTAATTTTAATCAAAGAGAAATTATTTTCTTAAATAAAATAATTTTTATGTGACAGTAAATTTGTTGTTGAAAGTTAAAGCGGAAATTTTATTGTTTTGGACTGTCAAATTTTGAAATAGTCTCCAATTTCATTAAAACTTGAAGTCTAACTCCTTCATATGGTTTTGACTTTATGGGTGAATTTATATTTTTTGGAGTTAATAAAATATTAAACCAAAGAATTTTCAAGAATGTGTTGTATTGTCTTTAATCTTGAAAAACTACGAAAAATCATAGTGTTTTGATCCGGATTCAAATAAATTATTTTGTTGTTATTTTCATAATTTACGAGGTGTTGTTTAATAGTTGAGAAATTCCTGTAGAATTCCAAAATTAGTTTGTGTTTGGTGAATCGAGCAAAACACCATTGCTATTTTAATTTTCCAACAAACTCAAAATTCCAAAGAAATTGAAACAGGGGTTTTATACATTATTTGTGACTGAAATATATGGTAGAAATTTTTGTCGGGGAAAAATATTTGTTTTGTTGATATTAAGGACTAACCCTATTATTTTATTTTGTTAGAATCTAATGGAACTAGATTAACCAAGGGTAATTTTGGAAAAAATTATCTCTTTCTCTTCCTTTAGAAAACCAAACTCACTCCCTCCTTCTCATTCACTCACTTATGATTTCATTTTCTCAATCTTTCTCTCTTTGTTCAAGCGTTGGTGGTGAGCAAATTTCACATAAAACTCTTATTTAAAACATCCTATTGTCAAATGGTCAAATGTCAACCTTTTGGTTGTTTATCTTTTGGAAGAAGAACTTCTATTATATAACATAAGCATTTCTATTATATAACATTGATCCTTTTATCCTTTTATGCTACATTACTCTAGCCGTTTAAATCTCTTCAACGGGTGTCATTTGTCTTGACCAACAATACATCAACATTAGTCTTTAATAAGAATATTTTTTTTTAAGAAGATTTTAAGATATGTAAAACGAAAAGTGTCAATTTTGAAATTCACATCAATTTAACTATATATTTGAGAGCATCCACTTAAAAAGTTTTTGCAAAAGAGAAAAAACCATACTCTCATCACAAATAACTAAATATGTATATTTCAAGTTCATATAAACTTGGTAATAGTTGTAAATTTAAAAGAAAGATAGTGTAAGTTTGGTGAGACTGAAAAGCAAACACTTAAAAGAAAAGATCCCTTTAGAGGACAAGTCATTTTGAACTATCGTGAAACTCACAAGTTTGTGAAGAATTGAACGTAACCCATTTTGAGTGAACCAGTATAAATGTACGTATGTCATCTTTACATGTTTTAGTTTTTGTGTTTCTTACACTCATCCTCATATAATTTGCATTTCATCCTCTCATAGAGGATACAATTTTAAAATAGCCCACTAGAAAATTTTAAAACAAAAATATATTTATTCAACCCCCCTTCTGGTGATATTTCAGTTACTTCAATTGGCATTAGAGCAAGGTTCTCTAAAAAAATTACATCTAACTGTGTAAGAGAAAAAGAACAAGAAAAATGTCAAAAGCTAAATATGTAACAGAAGGAGGATCCTCTAGCAGACCTCCCTACTTCGATTGTACAAATTACTATCATTGGAAAGGAAAAATGAGGTTGTTTGTCATATCAAACAAAACAACAATGTGGTATCTGGTTGAAAATAGAAACCATATCATTAGAACTAACAATGTTAACCCAACCTCAAATGAAAATCTCAAGCACAGTGGACTACTGACGAAAATGCCAAGGTACTCTTAAACTCTGAAGCTCGTTTATTTCTAACGTGTGCTTTGAGCAGGGAAGAATATAACGGGATTGAAGAATGCAAAAAAATGCTATGGAATTATGGAATACCTTGAAGATCCATCGTGAAGGATCGAGTCATGTAAAAGAAGCAAGGATTGACATGGGAGTAAGAGAAATTAAATTGTTCGAGATGAAAGATGAAGAAACAATTGATGAAATTTTCTCTCACTGTCATACTAAACAACTTGAGGTCTCTTGGAAAAGAATACTATGTCCAAGAGAGGATAAGAAAAATGCTAAGGAGTCTACCAAAAGAATGGAGACCAATGGTGACTGCCATCACGGAAGCAAGAAACTTGGCTACCCTGAAATTAGAAGATTTGGTTGGAACTCTAAGGACACATGAACCATTGTTGCTTTCTGATAAATCAAGCATAAAGGGAAAAATGGTTGCTCTTAAAACAAATCAAACAGAAAGTTCATCCTTTAAACTAACTGAAGAAATCACAAAAATAGAAAACTCAGAATATCCTCTATCCGAGGAAGAGGATGAACTCACCCTGATATCTAAAAGAATTCAGACGATAATGAATCGACGAGGACAAGAGAAAAAATCATATCAAAAGGAAAAATATGATAAAAGTTAGATAACATGCTTTGGATGCAACATGATAGGACACTACAAAACTGAATGTCCCCTAAGCAAAAGAAACTCAAGAAGATTTCCATACAAAAATAAATCAATGATGGCTACATGGGATAACAGTGACGAATCATCCTCTGAACAGGAAAAGGAAGAAGAAGCGAACCTTTGTCTCATTGCAAATTCAGACACTGAAGAAGTAAATATAATAGAACTTTGACCTTCATGTGAAAAACTAGAAATAGAATTTGGCAATTTGTTAAATGACTCTAACACTCTATCTCAAAAATGTGGCTTTCTTAAAGATCAGCTTTATGAGATAAAGAAACTAAATGAGGAACTTCAAGCTAAGAATGATAAAAATGAAAAAATCATTCTGAACTTGAAGAAATCTCATCAAAAATTGTCTGAGTAGCAAAAGATTTTGAACTAGAGAAATGTCAAAATTCATCCTCCAGAAGAGGAAACAGAAAATGAGAATTTAAAAATAAAAGTTGAAGAACTTAAAAAGGACATTAACAATTTTGTTAAATCCACTGAGACTTTTCACAAAATTATGGGATCTCAATCTAGAATTTTTGACATAGCTGGTATTGAATTTAAAATCTCTCAAAAAAAAAAATTATACGAACATTTTTTTCTACCTAAAAAACAAGAGGATAGACCAAAATGTACTTATTGCAAAAAATATCAACATAATGTCAAAAATTGTCATGCCAAGAAAAGAGTTGACAAATTCAAGAAGGGAGGTTCATTATGTGGTAAGCATGGGCATCTTGACCCTACTTGCTATCACAAAAACAAAATCCATACAAGAGGAAAAACTAACCAACAAGGCTCCAACACTATATGGGTACCTAAGTCACCTTTAAACTCTAACACATGGACATCCTCTAATCATCAAAAGAAAGCATTGGTTCTTGGACAATGGATGCTCAAGACATATGATAGGGGATAAAAATTGTTTAATCTCGTTGGTACAAAACAATGGAGGATCAGTCACTTTTGGAAACAAAGATAAGGTTCAAATCAAAGGAACAAGTATTATTGGAAAAAATTATTCTGCCAAAATTGAAAATATTCAATATGTGGATGGTCTAAAACACAACTTGTTGAGCATTAGCCAACTATGTGATAGTGGTTTTGAAGTAATTTTTAAACCAACTATATGTGAGGTTAAACACTCACTCTCAGGTAAAGTTTTTTTTTTTCTCTCGAATAAGAAAAAAGAATTGGTATGAATTATATCTAGATGACTTGTCCGTTGAATCTTGTTTTATTTCTATTGAAAATAATAAATGGATTTGGCATAAACGAGCTGGTCATACAAGTTTAAACACCATATCTAAATTATCAAAATTAGAATTGGTTAGAGGTCTTCCAAAAATTAATTTTGAAAAAGACAAGATATGTGAAGCTTGTGTCAAAGGAAAACAAGTTAAAAGTAGCTTTCATTCAAAAAATATTTTTTCAACAAATCAACCTCTTGAACTTCTTCATATGGACCTATTTGGTTCTACCAAAACTCTTAGTCTTAGTGGAAAAATATATGGATTTTTAATTGTTGATGATTTCTCACGATTTACTTAGGTTCTGTTTTGGAAACATAAGGATGAAGCTTGTGAAGCATTTCGCAATTTTTGTAAGAAAAATCAAAATGAAAAGGGATAAAAATTATCTCTGTCAGAAGTGATCACATAAGAGAATATGAAAATTAATCTTTAAAAAAAAATTGATGAAAATGGGATATCACATAATTTTTCTTGTTCAAGAATTCCTCAAAATAATGGAGTTGTTGAAAGGAAAAATAGAACCCTACAAGAAATGCCCAAAACAAGTTTGAGTGAAGCAAACATTGAAAATATTTTTGGCCTGAAGCAATCAACACAACCTGTTATTTTTCAAACGAGTATCAATTAGAAAATTTTTGAACAAAACTCCATACGAGTTTCACAACCTAAACATTTATCCTCTAAGGATCAAGGCTCAAACCTTCTAGAGGATAGAAGTTGATAATTCATGATCATGGGTGGACGTTATGATGAATGACATGTCTGTTATAGAGTATGTTGCTAAGTTTCATACCTCAATTCTCACTCAAACTAGTTTATCTTCCACTCTTCAATAGGTGCATACTTGACATGTGGGGAAAACCTAACCAATTCTTTAAATTTAGCAACATACTCTACAACAGACATGTCTCCTTGTTGTAGGTGCATAGACTCCAACTCATTTTGTCTTTTGGCACTTTTGGATAATACCTCTCCAAAAAGGTCACTTCAAAGTGTTCCCAATTCACATGGGTTCCTTGAGTTTGAAGATAAGTCCTTTCACCCCATCCACCAATAATCTGCCTCACCCTTTAATAGATGGACAAAACGCAACTTTCTACTTTTTAGCACAGAGCGTTACTTCAAATGCCTTCTTAATCTCATCCAGCTAAGCTTGGGACTCTAAGGGATTGTGGTTGCCCTATAATATTGGAGGCTGCAACTTAAGTAAATCATAAAATACCCTATTGGCATTTTTATTGTCATTTCTTTGCACTGTCATTTGTTGTACGAAATTATGGGCAATTGTGACTTGCATTTGAATAGCTTCCATCACCCTTTCCCAAGGTTCAACAGTAAGTGGTGGAGTCATATTGTCTTTAGGGGAAAAGTTGTTATTTGGTCTTCATCTCCTCCTAGATCCTTCAACCATACTTTTGCATGTCATACATCAAATACTAAGTTGATCAGACTTAATATTAGGTGAAATGATAATTAAAATGTATAGTAAAAGAAAACTATTTTAATTCCTAATCCATAACCCATAATCCTATTCAATCTAGTTTTGAGACCAAAATGTAAAACTCAATACCAACTATCTAGAATATGGCAATTGAATCCATATGCCTTAATAAAATAAAGGCAAATATAATGAAATAATAATTAGAATCATAAAATACAACTGAAAACTGCATTCAAAATATAGTTTACAACTTGTTTTGGTAGATTCGTAAATTAATATTTCAACTTGAACTAATTAAAGTTTTTAACAAATTTTCATTACATCATATAATTCAATACATCATAATTTTAAAACTAAAAAGTCTAGACCAATCCTTTGGTGTTCAACCTATATCATGGTTTCCTTCAGCTGTTAATATAAAAATAAAGGAGTGAGATAAAATCTCAGCGGGTTTTGAAAATAAAGTGAGAGGTAGTTTAAAAAAATATATTTCTTAAATATGCATAAAAATATGAAATTATGATGTATCTTGTAACGTCCTGAATTTTTAATCCAAAACGTTACTAAAAAAATTATTTCTTAGAAAAGTTTACAATTTTTTTTTTGAATACTTAATATTTATTCTTTTTAAATAATTAGTAACAATCATGTTATTTAATATCATTAAGAAAATATTTATTCAAAATTAAAATAATGTAAAGACAATTATTCTTAACAGAAGGGATCCACTTCCGTATTTCTAGAATTTTAGTACATTTTAAAAGTTTGTGACAAAAGATTAAAAGAACTTAAAAATATTGGACAATTTCATTATTACAAAATCGTATTGAAAGAAAAACTCGTGGAAGAATTGGAAGAGAAAGTGAACACTAACAATAGGACTATCCTTTAGACTAGTTACTAAAAAAAGAAGGGAAAAATGAGAGAATGATTGAGTATATTTTTTTTTTCTTTCGAAAATGATAAAATGAAGGAAATGAAGGAAATTCTTCCATTCTCCACCTTTTTGTTCATTTCTATTTTAATTAAAATTCTTTACTTTTAAATTAATATATTAATACTTTAATTACCCTTAATTTTTTATATGTTTTAATTAAATGAGTTATTACACATTTTCTCTAAAATTCAACTCCCAAACGTATTTCAAGTGAATGATAT
>JBBPBR010000006.1:6159485-6173341 GCA_037974775.1 Cicer pinnatifidum
AGATAACAAATGATTTTTAACTAGATGCACTAACATTTGCAAGTCATTCAACTCCTAAATTCAATGAGTTTTTTTCTTTGTTCTATTTCTCTTTCCTTTATTGAAAAGACATAGTTTATAGTTAATTTTTAGTCTAAAATTATCTATCACAATTTTTTTTTATTTTCTTTTAATTATTTTTATACCTTTTCTTTTTCAATTTTGTCGTCTTAGTACGATATTATTCTAGTTTTATTTTTTACGGTATTATTTATTTTTCACTTTGTTGTTGTGTTCGTTTAAGTTCAAATTGACATATCGATTTCGATTTAATACAAATTCAATCAATAATTTTAATATCTTTTATAATGTAACACAAAAAACATAGTCATTTAGCTCTAGATAAATAAATATTTTAGACATTTTAATTTAATCAAAATATGTTTTGTCAAATTTTATTGACATTTTACTTATCAACTTATAAGTTAGTATGCATATTTTTCTTTTTCGTATTTATTGATTTTAAATTATACGAATGATTAATATAATTTCATCCCATTGAATCCTGTTTTTTAGTTAAGAAAAAAATACTTGCACTAGTTGTGCACATTAACTAAACTCACTCTTTTTTTCTAATTTTTTTTTTCTTCTTGGTTTGGATTTTCTAGAGAACATTATTTCCATCTCTAAAGAAAGAAAAGAAAATGGCTAGGTCTGCCAAAGGCAATCAAGACGAAGAATTGGTGGATGATGATGACGAACAAGACCTCTTTACATCAAACACTTCTTCCTCTCTCAACATCAACAACAACAACAACAATGGTACAATCTCTCTCTCTCTCTCTCTCTCTCTCTCACCCAACAGTGTTTTACGAATTTTTAATTGATGGGTGTTTCAAATTTCTTATTGTTTTACGATTTAATTGCGCTGCGCAATTTAATTTCAACTAAAAAATGAAAATTATTGTTGTGTTGTGACTTGGCAGTGAAGGGGGATGAACCTAGCAGGGGGAAAAGGGCTAATACTCATCGTTCCAAGCATTCAGAAACTGAGCAGCGTAGAAGAAGCAAAATTAACGAAAGGCAAGATTTATCATTTTATTCTTAAATAAAATTAAAATTAAAAAATGTATTCTTTTGAATTAATTTAGTAAATACCCAAATTGGTGCTTCAAATTGTATGAGTGTATCAATCTAGTTCTCACTTTACTTATATTCCAAAATGGTATATGAAAATGCATAATTTTAATCAAATTTCTCAGTTAGTGGATATTTGTAGGGACTTTAACGACATTGAGTTGGTAACTATGAAGCACAGTCTTCGACACGGACACATGAACAGTACTAATGTATAAAGTATAGGACACTGACACTGATACAAATATATTTATTTATCTATTATAATTAAATAAAATATGAAAATTATTTATAAAAAATCTAAATTTAATATCTTTAACTCTCTATCATAGTTGTGACACATCTTTAATCCCATATATGCATATGAGATGTGTCTAAGGGGTGTCTAAAGTGTGCCAAAACAAAGAAAAAACATTTGTTTATCAAACACTTGTCTGACTTAATGGACAGGTGTCATACGAGTGTCGTATAGGTGTCGTACACTGACGCATGTCGGACACGGTGACGCTTAATCCTAGAGGTGTTGGTGCTTCAGAGGTTGATAATATCAAGGATGAATTTGAAACTAAATGAATTATGTCAGGGATTCATTTGATAACAAATCCAGATATAGGAACAAAGTTGGTTAACATTTAGCAATTCTAGAGATCATTTTAGAATTCGATAATGTGGGGACTAGGTTGATACAACTAGAAGAAACTTGATTAATATTTAGCAATACCCAAGATTGTTTTAGAATTCGATAATGTGGGGGACTAGGTTGATACAACTCTACAATTTCATGGATCAATTTTGGTATTTATTCAATTTTTGTATATTTTGAGTGAAATTTTTGAGATGTTATGTTAATATTTAGTAATGATTGGATGTTTGAAAAGAAACATATTTGTGTGCCAGATTTCAGGTTCTGAGAGATCTCATACCTCAAAATGATCAAAAAAGAGATAAAGCTTCCTTCTTGTTGGAGGTACTTCATTCAATCGTTTGCTTCTTGTTTACATCATAAAGATTTATTATATTCTTGTTAGGAATTCTGATTATTTTTCCCCGTGTTTATTTTATGTGCAGGTTATTGAGTATATTCAGTTCCTACAGGAAAAATTACAAATATATGAACAATCTTATGAAGGATGGAATCAGGAGCCGACGAAATTAACTCCATGGGTAAAGTTATTTAGAATGGTGTTATACAATTTTCATGAGTGTATGTGTTCATTTTGGCATATAAGTATGCATTTGTGGGTTTTGGCTCTGCAATTCACTCTAGAGGGTAAAGTAATTTTATAAAAACAATCATTGATGAATAAAACAATGGATGATATTATTTACATGTGCATAACATATCATGAATGTGTTGGAATATCAACAGTTGATTTGTTCCTCTATGTGTTGAGATTAGTTGATTTACCCTCTCAATGAATTGAATTACTCATTTAACTCAATGTTGTCAATCGCAGATCGCGGAAAAGAGCGGTTTGTTCAAATTCAACTATGCAACAGTGTATAGCACCGCTATTAGACAATATTTTGTACTAAATAATATATCATGGAACAATAGCATTAGTTCAAATTCCGCTATGCTAAAGCGCCATAACGCCGCTATAGTAACTATTTAAGAACACTGATTTAACTTATCCGTAAGCATATGTAAGCTTATAACTTATAAGGATTTTTACATAAGGGAAGAACTACAGACTTCTTTTACTAGAGAAGCTTCTATAAGCTAGAAGCCAGTTCAACTTGGGCCGTGATCCTAAAATTCAGAAATCTCAACATTGTTTCTCCTCTATATATAGTTATACAACTCTGTGAATATACGAGAAAATGTTCAGATTCAAGCGATGCAACCTCGTATCTAAAACTGGATCTTTACACAACGCTTTGAACTAAAAAGTTGCATGGCATTGTGAATCTTGTGATTGTCCAGTTGTATGAGAATTTATGTTTATACTGAATGCAAAAGAAACAACACCAGCCACCAAGTCTTATTTGTATGAAGCAGGGTTGCGTAAATGGTCCCTGCCATGCCAATATACTCGATCATATGTCATGTTTTCGTGATATCAAATACATAAAATTTCTCATACAAGAATGAGTTCCTTTGTGCTTAAGAATTTTACCGTTGTATGCTATTTCTTTGAAATAATGTGTCTCCTTTATGCATATTGGAATGAAGTGAATCAAGGCATTTGGCAACCTTGATGATATAGTTCTCACAAATTACAATGATTGGTTGTAACTTAGAACCTTGAAATAGTAACAGTGGCTCTTCATCTAAATTTATTTATGTTCAACTGTTTTTTTCAGAGAAATCATCACGGACCTGCAGATAATATTACAGATCCTTCTCGAGCAATTCAAAATGGGTCTGTTCGTGAAAAAAATAACAATGTCTCTCCATCACTTCCGAAAAACATACAGAACTCAATAGATTCTGACCTCTCAACAACTATTGAGAAGGGCCACACTCTTGGTTTGGCCGGAGAAGCAGTTCCCATGACCATGCAAATGCGATTGGACATGTTTGATCCAGTTGTTAGCAGCAGTATAGTGAGCCAACAGATGCCAGAGTTGCCTTTATCTAATGCAGACAAGGACGACTATATTGTTGCAGATAATACATTGAAGGAACAAGAGGAGCTGACAAGTGAAAGTGGATCACATAGCATCTCAAATGCCTATTCTCAAAGGTGAGTTTCCGTTAGGAACTCGTAATAAGATTGAATAGTGTTATAATTCAGTGTATGTTTTTTTTACTCCTTGTTTGTGCAACATCCTAGGTTAATTGTTAGTAGTCCTAATTAATACAACTTCCTAGACATTGAATGTAATTATTGCTGCATCATTATAAATAGGTGTGTGATATCATTAGACACACAGAAATTACTCATGTTTTTATAAAGAGTAAGAACACTTTTATTGAGCAAATAGAAAAGATTAGGAGAGAAAAACTTTCCTCCAAGGGTTTTCCCTTCACAACAGAGTCACTGCTATTCACCAAAAGTATACAATACTGAGTAATGTCCTTCTACATTCAATAACCTCCCTATTTATTATACTTGATAGTCCCAGCTACCCCATTAACTACTAACTTCCTTAACTAATCTTGTATGCTGACAAACTTCTCCTTATCCTACATCCTAACAGTTTCTTTGATAAGTTTAGAGCAGTATTTCTTCCCTGATTTCATATTAATTTTGTGCTTGAAACTACTCTATTTATTTAGAGTGTGCAAACACAGTTCATGTGCATTCAAAGGAATTGCTAATGTTCTCATCTTTTTTGGAGATTATCATAATTCTATATTTCAGTTATGTTTGCGAGTTTTTAAGTCATAATGTCTCTTCATAGTTGTATACCGAATATATTTGTTAGGATTCATATATTGAGTGGATACAAATATTCAATGTGATACTTAAGCCATGAGACTTTCCAATCTAATGGACTAGTCTTTAGTGTTTGGCTCTCCTCACGGGCTTAAGTCATAACAGTTAGTAGGATTCCCCAAGTTCTTGGATACTTATCAATTGGTATAATGAGCTGGTTTTCGGTGGCTTGGAAAGGGCTACTTATGGAAGGCTGACCGGAAAGGCCGAGTAAAGAATCATAAAGTTTCTTCTATCATAAATATGTTGAAGCTTGTCATTCCACATTCAAATCATATGCTTTGTTGGTCATCTTTTTACCCGCTCGAGCCTTGTCTACTATTCTTCGCAATTTGTAAGGACATTATCACAGATCAGATTTTATATTGACCCATCTGAAAAAAATTATTAGAACACCATTTGTGCTGACAATGGACATGAGATTTGATGCTTGAAAACAATAAAAAAAATTGACATAAGAAAATGTTTTTGCTACAGTTGACAACTTGACATTGTTTTCTTTTAACATCTTCCTGTATCATACAACATACAAAATAAGTGATGCAACAATATGTTTTCTAGAAAATTAAGGGCTATTTACTTTATATGTTTTCTATTTCTATTTCATGCATTTTAAAGTTGATTGAATATTTCTGAAAATTTTAAGAAAAGGTTAAACGTTTTTCATTATTCTCTTTAGGAAGCTTTCATCTTCTCTTTATCACTAATTAATAGAAAAATCTACAACCAATTGTCATTCCGGCTGCCGACATACAAAATAGAAAATGAAAATTGAAAAATGTTTTTAGAAAGTAAACAGGCCTATTTCTTTCACATGAATCAATATTATTCAGGCCGTTATTCGATGCTGACTGGTTGTTTTCTGTTTAAACAGAATATTGGGTACTCTCACACAAGCCCTGCAGTCTTCAGGTGTGGATTTGTCCCAGACCAGTGTCTCGGTGCAAGTCGATGTTGGTAGACGAACAAATACTAGGTTAACCGCCTCCCCATATGGCTCAAAGGTTTGTTTATACCTTATTTTTCGTCATCATTTGGAGCCCAGCAAAGTTTATTCAGTTTTTTTTTTGTTGCACTTAAGAGATAATTAGATGATCTGATGATGCCGGAATGCATTAAAAAGAGAGAAGGAAGAAAATAATTTCAATATATATCCTTTATATTTGGACATGGTCAGTTTAGAGCTCGTAGACGAAGGCAGTGGTTGAAAAAACTGGTTGAGTTTATTTGAGTAGATCTCATGAGATAAGCATTTATGTACGTGTTTAGAAAAACTTATAAAAATAATTTATGATACGTTCATAAACTGTTTTTAGTTTACTCTTATTACATTTATTAGATAGCTTATGGAAATAGCGAATGCAAAGAGTAACCCCCCTCGGGGTTGCCTCTTTGTTTTCCATCTGCCTCATTATATTTTCAACCAAAACAAAATGTCAGAATGCAAATTACTTTTCTGCTTGTATATCCAAATACAAATAATTTACTGAAGTTGAATGCTTATCAAATAAACTCTTTTATAATAAATGCCCCCAAATATTTATCACCATTATCTGTTCTAAGGATGGTGAAGGAGTAAAATACCACAATTCAGGCCCTGGTAAAAGAGAAAAGGAGAAAATATTAACATAAATAATACACTATTTTTTTGTTTCAGGGTCATGAAAATCCATTTGCGAGCGATCGAGCAATGGCATGTTCAGGAATTGATTACTTCAGTGAGGATTCTGAACTAAGTCCAAAGAGATTCAGACGAGAAGCAAGCTAGAGATTCTCCTCAGTGAGGATTCTTAACTAAGTCCAATGAGTTCAGACGAGAAGCAAGCTAGAGATTCTCCTCAAGTTCATTTTGTTCCGTTTAAATACTATATTCTTTTCATCTGAGCTGAGGGAAAGTGAGATTGGGTAGATGAGGTCTTTTTTGTCATGCTGGGTAGATCTATATATAAAATGTATATTTCATGATTCTGGTTTTGAAACAAGGATATTCTGAAATAAGCATTTGGAAGAGCTTATTAACAGCTTATTTGGGTTTATGACAACCATTTGTGTAAGTACTGAGAAGAATTTATGAAAATATTTTATGCTATATTCATGAGCTGTTTTTGACTTATTGTAATAAATAAGCTTTTAATGATAGCTTATTATAACATCTTATGAAGTATATTGAAAATAACTTAATATTCCTTCTATTGATTATAGAACCAAGTTATACATAATAAGCACTTATGTCATTAACATTTATTTATTAAATAAATATTGAAATTGTTATATTTGATTGCGCGCTTCGACTTGTATTTTTCATTTTTGATAAGTAAAAGTCTGCTTGAGATTTTTAAGGCATGTATTGATGATTTCAATCATGCTATATAATTTCTGGCACTAATGTTGGCTAGTGAAATCTATGTTCATCACCTTGGAGTGTAAATAGAAACTTTGTTTGTATAACTTGTAAGATCAAATTTAAATTATAGTGTGATTTAGAAACTTTATTAGAGAAATCAAATCATGTGACCAGTGAGAAAACAGGAAGAAAATAAATAAATAGAAAAATTAAAATCAGTTTTCTTTTTAAATTTTTTTTTCTTTTTATTTTTATATAAATGTATTTATCTTTGTCTTTACTTATAAAATGAAAGACTCGGAAGTAAACCATTATAATAAAGACAAATTGAAATGCTTTTAAAATATAATGAAAACAAATCTTTTGATATTTTTTACTTACAAAAATGCAGAAATTGCTGTTCATTTAAGAGTATTTTACTGCCTTATAAAAAGATAAAATTAACACAAATTTTAAAAAATATTTTCACAAAGTAAACAATTTGCATTTTCTGTGAGAAAGGATTTTTCTATGTCTAGTTACAAAATATAGAAGAATCAATGTTATTGATGAAAATGAATATATATATATATATATATATATATATATATATAACCATTATTCCTGGTTCGCTCGTAAAAGAAAGAGAAAATAGAAGTTTACAGTAACACAGTGCCATTTCTTAGTTCTTTTCAGTCAATAAATGAAAAGGATGAATTACTACTCTCATCAGATACAAAATTGGATTTGACTTCTCCTCAGTGCTATATAGTAGTTCTCCTAGTAAAGAATTCAATCTGAACTTAAACCTACTATTAACTAAGAGGATCATGCAAAGTTACATCAAAATTGATTTGTCAATAAATTAGCATGTAATGTATATTTGAGACCTTGAGCCAAATTAGCCACACAAAAAACCACCTATGTTATTCTATATTGGACTCTACTTTTCTCACCCCTAAAGTCACTTCAGAAGTACACATCCAAAAAGGTAACAGTTTCTATGCTGTTCGGATGTGTATGTCTGAAATCATGTCTGGTTTTTTTAAGTAACGTAGGGGAGGAGGTTTCCTGAGTAAGGCCGGATATTAATGGTTTTACTCCTTTCCTCGCCGAAAACTATATCCGGCATGCAGCAGTTGGAAGCAACACCCAATTATGTACATGATTCTGGAGAATGTGAAACCATTATCAATCGTCAGATGAACCATCAACACATTATCTTGGATGTCATTTTTCGCCACCCTCCAGCTCTTCTTGATCCTCAAATTGATTTTCTTCTTTGGCATTTACATCTCCATCACCTTCATTATTTCCACCACTTTGTCTAAAGAATAAACCAGATAAAGAATCGTCCTCATCATCATCATCTTCATTTTCCTTATCTTTCAATTGAGAAATTGGACCAGTGTCCATCCACGCAGGACACTGGTGAGTAACACCTAGTGTTGTCGAAACTTGGGAAGATAAAGTACTTGAAGAATTCTTTGATGCTTCAAAGGAGGTGTCGTGCCGCGAACAAGAACATTCAGGGACTGGATGAGAGAGAAAGGATAATGGTTTTGATTTACTTGATGCTTCTATTATTCCATCGAGTAATGTTTTTCGCAAATGCCTGCGAACTGATTTTAGCCACGTACGATTTGCTTGATACATGTGGTCGCGAATCTCATCTACAAGTTTAGTAGCTTCCTTTCTGCATCAACAGAAGTATGATTCCAAGGTATTAAAATAACAAATATTCGTTGTTTTTAAACTAGCATCACTTAATCTTTTGTTTTATAATTATTTGTGAATTTTCCTTTATGAAGGATTAATTAAGGACAAGTTTGATGACAAATAAAGTCATGAAAACTAATATAGTGACAAAAAATTTAGAATACTAATGTGATTATGCTGTTTCAAAGATAGCTAAATGATCCAAACATTGAGAACTAATGTAGAGGCACATAACTTTGGAGGACAAACTTGAAGGTTTACTTAGCATTACATTCAGGGTTTACTTGGAAATACATGCAAGTTTGTGTTATCTTCCACTAAGTATATAAGAAATGAGATGAAATATTTTGAAATTTTCAAGCTTTTGAAATCCAACTTGTGACTGATTAAGAAAACTTACTGTATGGCGTTTCAAAGTAATCTCCAACATGTAAATTGCCCTTTTGATGTATGAACGTGTTCAATTCTGACTTTTTCATCTTTGACAATACTTAGTAATATTAATTGAGGGTATATTTGTAAGAAAATAATAAATGTATCTAGCAATTTGAAATAGAGCTTATTTTAGGGACATATTTTTTTGTCAAAAGAGGCTTATAAATACGGATAGAGGTAGTATTTACCTGTCAGGTCTAAATGTCTTTGATGCAGCTGACTGATATAGCCGATGCCCCATCACTAAGCTAGCAAAATTTGAATGGCCCTTCCCATCACGATCAAATCCAGGGATGAACACATCAGCCTCTACACAAATCAAATAATCAATAGCCTCCCATAGTAATTTATGTGCATTAGTCCTCAGTTCCATAACTGTACTATCAGGTTCATTATCGCTCTCAGCTACCCAACCCCACCAACCCTCTATATTATACGATTTTGGCCGTGCTGGAGGGGGAGGAAGTGGACGGGGACGGGGACCAGCATTCTTCCAAGCCGCAAGCTTTTTCACTTCTTCGAAAGGCGGTGGTCCGGGAGGTGGATTAACAAGGTTAACCTCTTTTCCGTAGATCTTAATCATCTCCCAAGGAGTACTAAGAGAAGTTCTGTCAACAACGTTATCAAACATTGCGTGAAGAGGAATCAATGTTCTTTGACCGCCAAAGACTTCTCCTCCAGATACATATATAATTGCATCCTTCGAGTATCCATAGGCACGCAGAAGAATACCAATCTGCAATACATCAGAATTGTGGATCAGAATCATGAATCAGAATTTTTTTCATTCTTGGTCACTAAGTTAGAGTTTCGAATGAGTAGTCCACTAAACCTGATTTTACAAGGACGAAAAGAGAGAAAAAAAATTACAGAGATTAAAACCAAAATTTGCTATATTAACAGGGGATAAACATATATTTAAACTTATAAAAGTAGTATAAAATTGCAACAATGATTCCTGACCAAAGATTCGTGAGTCGCTCCAACCAATTCATTGACGCTGAAAAATTAGCCTTGTCAAGAAGTTTAAAAATATATTTTCTCACCTCCTCAGGCATTAAAGGACAAGAACCATTAAGTCTTGCTTCGGCTGAGTTGACTGAAAGCTTCCCTTTGACAATCCCGCGTTTTATCATCCAAGATCTTTTGTGTTGAATGAGTTCGGTATGCACATCCTAACAAATAATTAAAAGTCATCATCAAAGTTCAGAAAGCTGAGGAGGTTGTTAAGAGAGATAGTTATCATAGATCGAATTATATACCTGGAAAAGTTCGGCACATCCATGATAAGCTAAAGACTCTCTAGTCATGCCAGGATCAAAGGCAATGAACGGACGATTAGGAGCTCGTAACCTATAATTATATCACGATGAAATATTCAGAAACCAAAAGAAGAGTAAAAGTATTATGAAAGACAAGAAAAAACAAACATAAGATGTGACAATTAATAAGTTTGTCTTGCCTCTGCAAAATCTTAGCGGAAAGTTCCTGAACTTCTTGTCGGAATTGAAGAGCGTGAAAAGAAACTCGGCATCTCAGCCTTTGATATTCTTCAAAATAGGGAGGAAGAATAGCCTGAAAGAGAAACAATAATAATGCATACATATAATAAAGGCACAGTACGGACAAATTTAAACAACCTAAATGGTGTGGAGAATTAGTACACACTCCTTTGAAAAACAATAAACAAATCTGAACAAATTCACTTCTGAATTTGAGTTCTGGTAAGGAAAATTTAAGACAAATTATGGACATAATACATGAAGCATAAGTTGTTCTAACCTGCAAGCATCCACCATTGGAAACAACTAGTTCAACCACTGAATGCTTCTTTAGTACCGGAAGAACATGACGCAAGTAATAAAAAGGCGATGCCGAATATGGCACTTTAAATACAGGAATCTCCTTCTTTCTCCTAGCACCCTTTAGATATTTCGGAAGAGTTCTCACAACTTTTACATCTTTCGCTAATGAGAATATAAATTGGTCCTCGTTATATAAGTACGCAAAACTTTTGAACTGAGAGCTGAACAAAAATAGTTATAAAAAGAAATAATTTAGACTTAGATCATATTAGACTGAGTTAAATGTATGCTTCTATTATTCCTTGGAAGAACATATAATTAACCTTATCCCTTTGCTGCTTGTTGTTGATTGGATTTCAGGCATTGCTAATGTAGCATTAAGAAGTCTAGAAATCGCAACCACATCGCATATCTGAAAAAATCAGATAATACTGCACTTTCAGTTGAATGTCATTTAAATATTTTATGATAGTGTGATACAGGAGCTGAAACAATAACCTCACCGAATTCCTGATCTCGTGAAAACCACCTTGTATCCGGACAAAAATAAACCCGTTTGTTTGTGAACCAGGATCTGTTAGGAAAGATAGAAATCTTTTCTTTTAGATAGATATTAGAAAGAGACATATATAAGGATGATGTAAAGAAACATCTCAGAAAATAACATAAAATACAATAGACATGAAAGTGTTGAGACAAACCAAAATTAGGGAAATAAATAATCATAATGGTCAAACTTTCATTTAGAAGACACTGCATATAGATCTGATAGAGGTGTTGTCTATGTAGCACCAACACTTTAGATTGAATACATGTATAATGTCCAACACATGTTGATGTCAAACACCAAAACATGGTTACATTTAATCACTTTTGTTTTCTTAAATTATAACTGACTCCTATAATACAGTCAATGTCGTGACTAATATTCGTGTCTGTGTCAGTGCTTTATACAGCATTGCATATGCTTACATACATACCTGCTGTATTACTAAAAACATCATCAACAAAATTAACAAACTCCAAAATCATCTCTTAAATTGAAAATCACTGTTCGTGTCAGTCCTTTTGAATCACTTAAATTAGTCTCTACAGTTGTCCCAAAGGAACTAACCAGTGTTGTCGATGGTGGAATCCGAAGCCAAAAAATCTGCCATATAAACACGCCATTGCAGCCTATGGCGCTACCATGGCGGGCATTCCTTCACAAATTGCCTATGGTGGTTTTCCAAAACTTTGTCACGCCATGGCGGAATGGCAGCGCCATTTAACCACACTGGAACTAATGTGATGGAATTTCACTAATTTCAAATATCAAATTGGCCGAGTCCTAACTTTCAGTGATTAAATTGGTGATTCGCTCAAAATCTCTTCCTAACAAGACAGACCAGAGAGCTGGCTACACCTACATGTATCAAACAATGTCACAATCTCCTATCATGAATTTCATAGAAGAAGCATCATAACCTAATAATCCTATTCCTATGTTCATAGTTACAGTGATTCAAAAGAATCTAGAAAACAAAAACAAAACAAAAAATTCATCCCAAAAATTGCTACAAATAGCCTTTTTCCCTCCATTAAACAGATTAGAATCAAACACTGAAAACTCACTTTGCAAAAAGAAAAATGGAAAATCAAACCTTCCCACCACCAAAAGTTCACATTATTGTCAATAAAGCAGAAGCATAAAATCAAATCCATAGTTTGATTTAGTAGAATAATAGAAAGGTTTATCACTAAAATGAAAAGTTGAACTAACCAGAATAATCCCCTCTTGGATTTGAATCAGGATATAAAGATTCAAGACGCTTTACTGGACCCCATAATCTTCTGTATGAAGCACTCTGCATCACAAACATTAAAAATAAAAACATCAAATACATAAAAATAAAAAATAAAAAATAAAAAAAATAAATAAACAAACACAAAAAAAAAAGTGTCTAAAATTAAAATCTCATCAGCTTAAAGACTTCAAAGACTTATGAGACAACACAGATCCAAACCAATGGCAATGGACAAAGACAGTGATGTGTTAAATTCCATCACACATAGAAAAACAAAAACAAAAACAAAAACAAAAACATTTCATCTGACCAATACCCATCAAAGAAAAATGACAGTGAATGAAACAACTTTGTCATTTTCTGAGGTACAATAATTAAAAGTAAAAAATTTATGAACCCCAGAAAAAAAAAATGTGATTTTTTTCAAAGAGAAATCTAGACTTTAAGAAAATTAACACAAAAACAGAAAATGGGTCATAGAAAAAAATTGAAAAAAGTTGAGATCTTTTATTTGTTTACATTGGTGGGAAAATCTGGTTTATCAAAGATGGGTCTCCAAGAGAAGATAGTGATTGAAGATTGATAATCTGAAACACCAAGTTCAGTGAATCTAGCAAGTAGAAAGTGTATGAAGATTGAGAAAGCTGATAGAACAATCCCAATTAGACCAACCCATTTCATCTTTGACTTCATTTTTACTTCCCCTTTCATTGAAAACAAAACAAAAATATATACTCTTTTTTCTTTCTCTCTCTCTCTCTCTTGAGAGGTTGGTTCAGAACTGAGAACAAAATGAAGAAGAAGTAACTGAGTCAATGAAAAGTGTTTGAAAACAGTGAGATTGAAAAGGCACGTGTTAAAGCATGTCTTCGGTTTTCAATTCATACACTGACCACAAAGAGAGAGAGAGAGAGAGTTTTTTTAGTTGGATATTTAGGACCACACTATATCTTATTAGTTTCTACTTAATATTAATTGATGTACTACTATTTTTTAAGAGATTATATTATTTTGTTAAGGAAAAATAAATTTAGTGAATATATACTAATTTCTATAATTCAGTCAAAAATATATCCCATCATGAAATTTGTTTTATGCATTAAAATAAATTTTATTTATAAGTTTTCTCCATAAAAAATTTGTTTTATATATTAAAATATTTTAGTAATAAGGTTTTATGAAATTAGCAATGTGAGCTCTAAGGAGGTATATTCCTTTTGGACTTGATTACAAACAAACAATGTTAATATTTGTTTGTTAAATATAATTAAATATTATTTAATAT
>JBBPBR010000006.1:6180853-6215543 GCA_037974775.1 Cicer pinnatifidum
ATTCACCTTAATTTTTTTTCCAACTCAATTCACTTAAAAAAAAAAAAAAAATCTAAAATTAGAAACAAGAAACACTTAAAAACTAAAATTTTAAGACTTCATAAAATCTAGTGCAAGTGCCACCGTCTCATTCTTTGTTCTGGTATTATGTGTTGCTTACTTTGATAGTTTGAGATAATAAAAAATTAAAAACACGAATAATGATACTCATAATTAATCAAATTACAAAATGTCAAACGACATTGGCTAATGGATATATTTTGGCCCACTTGGATGAGTTGAGTCAATCCATTTGACATGTATAATAATATATTTAATTTAATTTTGGTATCATTGTCAATTTTTAAAAGTCTTACACTTTAGACAAATCATAACAATTTATATTTGATATTTCAAGTTGTTATGATTAAAATTAAATTAATTTTATAATTTAATGGTTATAACAATTTACGGTATAAATTCTTTTATACTAATAATACATACCAATTAAATCTTATAATATAATAGTAGATACTTAGAAAGTTAGGATTAATTATCTTTGTGGGGCCTTCTAAAAATAGAAGTCTTAGGAATTTGTAAGATGATTTAATGCATGATCAAATAAAGGTTTAGAAAAAGTAGGGATTTTTAGATATGATAGGGAGAAAAGAGAGATATGATGATAAATGTACAATGAAAGGAGCCTTTTTCCAATTGAGAAAGTTTATATAGATGTTCAACATTAATAATAAAGCCAAAAGAATTGAAAAATAGTAATTTCTAAATATGTAATCTGTGGCTTAGGTTGGTGGGACCTGAACTGAAAATAAAGAGATTCTGTGACGGTTTGGTAAAAGACTAATAAGGATATTATTTATTGCTGATTGTGAACGGTTTGATATTTTTAGCAACATTTTTTTTCTATGTACCTTTAGCTTTCCTCTGGGTAGAAGAGATTTTTCTATTAAGCAACTATGAATTATGGGAGAGGTTTTTTGGTTGAATTGTACAGGGGGAATAAAGTTTCATGCTATACTATTTTAAATTTTCTTATGCAATCATAGCAATATTTAATGGGAAATTAAATGAAAGTAATTTTATAATTTATTGCGAATTATTCCCTTTTATCTATGTTAAGGTTAAAATTAAATAATTTCATCTTAGTCTTATGTACCATAATTATCAAATTTTGTTTATAGAACATTGATTCAAATTTTATAATTTATATTTATTTATTTATTTATTTATTTTTGTTAAGAAAAACTAATATTATGTTATTTTGGAAAAAAAAACCTTATAATATAGATGTGTAAAATAAATTATTTATATATTAAGAACTTTTAAAAATACAAAAAAATAATTTTTTGGATCATTTGCTATTTACACCTTATTTTCTACTTCTGCCTTTATTGTACTGTAATTGACTTTCTTATTTGCACCTGCAACCCGTTTGCTACACCCCTCTTTACTGTTGACCCGTTTGCTACAAACTCTCTTTTATTGTTTCAACATGGACTTTGGGTTACTCTCTTCGAGGCCTTTTAATTTATTACTGTATACACATAGGTAATTGCTAGTTGCACCCCCTCTCCACAACTTGTAATTTCACCTATTTTATTTTTTATCAACAACAAAACAAATTTTTATAAAAAAACATTCAACGTATTTGTATTTTTTACTCAAAAACTACGTAGTTTTGATTTCACCATCGCATTGAGATATACTTACGAGCAAGATTACACTCTCATTCTTATACACACATTTATTTTCAAATGACATTTAAAAAAGTAGTTGATATTCATATTTAATAATAAGGAAAAATAAAAATATTTAAGTTAATATTAATTTTGAACAATTAATTATAAGTAACCGTATTTTAACGGATGTTGTAAAATGTTAATACATTTTCTACGCATAATTGACTCCCAAACTCAAAATTGATTTCAAATACTATTTTTTTAAAGGGTTTCTTAATATTTTTTATTTTAAGTTAATTTTAGTAGTGACTCCATTAAATTCGAAAAACACTTAAAATTTTAAACTACGACACATAATATTAAATAACAATGATAATAATAATTCTAATAAAACATTATAAGATTAACATTACGAAGATATACATCAATAACTAATCTCAATAAAATATTAATAATTTAATCAAATTACTACGTCAAAGACACAACCAAACACATAGAAAATTTTCACATCACATGACGAATAAATTATATATAATACTAATTTATCATAAAATTAAAGTATAATTAAAAAAAATTCAGGGCGTTACAATGTTGGTTTTCATTGATATTACTCGTGGTAGTTGGAATAAAACTTTTACTTTAAAAGTAATAAAATTTAGGCTAAATTACATTCGTAGTCCCTTAACTTAATTTCAGGTAACGTTTTAGTTCTTTATCTTTTTTTTTTCCCGAGTTGGTCATTTATTTTAATTTTAAGTGACAATTTGATATTTTATGTTTTAAAATTTCAACAATGTTGTCATTTTTTTTACTAAAATTCAAAAAACTCATCAAAATTTTAAACCAAAACCCATTAAATTAATAATCATCTTCAATATAATGCAAATTTTATCAAATCCATAACTCAAATATTCAAATACACTCATATTTTCATTCTTTATTTAGTTTTTAAACATAAAAAAATTACTTCAACCAAAACCCATAAAATTCATTATTATCTTCAATAAAATACAAATTTAATCAAATTCATATCTTAAATCTTGAAATAAACTCATATTTTCATTCTTTATTTGATGTTGTTGGAGATGAAAATATGAGTGTATTTGAATATTTGAGTTATGGATTTGATAAAATTTGCATTATATTGAAGATGATTATTAATTTAATGGGTTTTGGTTTAAAATTTTGATGAGTTTTTTGAATTTTTGTGTAAAAAAGGATAACATTGTTGAAATTTTAAAACATAAAATATCAAATTGTCACTTAAAATTAAAATAAAGGACCAACTCGGAAAAAAAAAAGAAGATAAATGACTAAAACGTTACCTGAAATTAAGTTAAGGGACCACGAATATAATTTAGCCAATAAAATAACACTGTTTGACGAAGAAAAAAAAGTGTGTTTGATTTAAATAATTATTTTGAAATGTGAGTTTTAGGAGACAACTCGTGTCTCAAAAAATTCAAGAATTAAAAAGATATCACAATTAATTAATTCATTTAAGAATAATTTTATTATTTTGATTATAGAATTGTACAACTTGTATAACTGCTCAAAGATTAAAAAAATGTCATATATTTTTAATCCTTTAAAATAAATTTTATATAATTATTAATTTATTAAAAATAAAAACGAGTTTTCAGAATTATCAAATTATCATAAATTATCATAATTTATGTCATAATAATTTAAAATAATATTTTATTTGATTTTATTTTTAAAAAGAACTTTCGTAAGATTTAATGATATGGACACTTTGTGCGAGGTGACATGTCATAGTTACGGGTGGACAACCACCCGCGGCCCGAACTAATTTGAGCAGCCCGTAGCCCAATTTTGATAACGGGCGGGTCAAAAGCGGGTAGGCGGATCCTTGGGTAAATAAAAATGGGTTCAAGTGGTTTATAACGGGCAGGTTCGGTTAAGACTTTTTGGACCGCGGATACCCGAACCCGCCCGACTCAAATTATAAAAATAAAATAAAAATCTAACTATATCTAGTCCAGTAAAAGATAGGCCCAAACCCAGAATCTCATTTAACTAAAATCAAACCCTAATATTTTCACTTCATCATCCCAACTCAAACTCTGACGGCTCCATTGTTTCTTCTTCAAAGCCACCACCTCCACTGTTTCGAAGCCACCACCTCCACTGTTTCTGTTTCGAAGCCACCACCTCCACCGTTTCTATTTCGAAGCCATCACTTCCACCGTTTATGTTTCGAAACTACCATCTCCACCGTTTCTGTTTTGGAGCCACCACCACCGATTCCTCATGTGCAAAGCCTCAACCTACCTCCATCATTTTTGTTTCTAACTAAATAGAAACTTAGTGGTAATGCCCTCTTTCTTTCTCCCTACCTCCATCACAGAAAAAACAAAAAAAAATGCAATTTGGACTGGATATTTTTAATGGCTCAATAAATGGCCCAAACCGAATTTACCCACCCGTTTTACCCGAAAACCCGCGAACCCGCAACCCGTTCAAACCGAGTCATTGGACGGATTACATTGGGTCTGTTTCCATCACCCGTGGTTTGGGCCGGTTGTTGTTTTTAGGCCCGAACCTGACCCAATGTCCACCCCTAGTCATAGTTCAACTTTCAATACATTAATATAACAATAATTAAAAGATTTCATTTTTAATTATGAAAAATTAAAATGAATCATCTTAAAATCAGAAACCTCGTAAACATAAAGGCAACGCTTAAGAGGAATAAAATAACAAAAATTAAAAGTTTTCATTTTTAATTCTAAATAAATAAATTGGATCGTCTTGAAATTAGAAATATAAAAAACACAAAGGTAGTGCATAGAGGAATAAAAAGGTGTAGTCAAGGGAGTGCATCATACAAAGTAAGAAAAACATTTAGTAAGGGAGCACAACAACGGGAAGAATAAAACAAACATAAAAGTGATGTGGCAGCGACGAAGTAAGACGTCAGTAATGGTTTCGGATCCCGTGGATGATAGATAGTGACGATGAAATATGATGCTATCTGTTTCTAGTTTTATTTTTTATTTTTTATTTTTATTTTTTCCGTTGTTAATTTTAAAATATATGGTTTGATGATGGAGTTAAATTGTTGTTTCTTTACTATTCTAGTTCATATTTTCTCAAAATCCCACAAACCCTTGTTGGAACAAGTTGTATATTTTGAGAGGAATTGGAATTGAGAAGAAAATAGAGAAAACAGAAAAACGAAGATTGATCTTCTGCTTCTGAAGATTGATCTTGTTCTGTATCAGATTGATCTTTACACTCTAAAGATTGATCTAGTTCTGCCTTACATTCATACATTGGATCTTGACTTTTATAGAAGTAGTTTTCTAGTGAATGAGTTTCAACAAAATTAACCACCTTCTAACTATATTCTAACTAACTTATAACCATACTCTAACTACCTAATTACTACTCATTTTGAATTACATCCAACATGCCCCCTAATTCAAAGTGATTCAATTGACATTAATACAAGATTGTTCCTTATCTGCTTGAACTTCACCCTCTTCAAGCTTTTAGTTAGGATGCCTTCCTTTTGATCACTCATACTGCAGTGCTCTAGTTTCATCCTTGTTTTCGTCACTTGACCTCTTAAGAAGTGAAACCTTGTTTCAAAATGATTGCTCTTTCTATGAACACTTGGATGTCTTGCGCATTTTTGAGCAAAATGTCCTTCTTCACCACATTGATAGCACATTTTCATGCACTTTGCAGATCTGCTCAAACAGTCCTTGATCTTCTTAGACTTCATCTTTATCTCAGCTCTCTGATTCAACAATCTCTCACAAGCTGCATTTTTCACTGAAATCATGCCTTCTTCAGTCACGACACTCATGGTTAACAACACATCAACTTTTTTCCCTTTGTCGCCTTGACCAATTGCAGTCTTCAATGCTTCAGATTTCATCTCTGTTACCAACTTCATGTCATCTTCCAACAATCCATCCAGCTGCTGCAATTCAGTCTTGTTGCAAGCCAAACATACAACAACTCTTGCCTTATTGCTATGAGCTGCAACATGAGTCCTAGTTGCATCTACTAGCTTTCCTTGGACCTCACTCTTACCATCATCACTATCATCATCTAGCCCAATCATTTCCTTCTTTCTGCAAATAGAAATTGCAGGGACTTTTCTTCTGTTGCTTGGTACAATAGCAAGAGTGGCTGGAACATTAGCATATTTGTTCCTTCGCTCAACATCGCCTACAACAACTTTTGCTCTTACTTTGGGATCTATTTGACAGTGTTGTTTTGAAGGTTCTATTTCTGGACAATGGTGCCTTCAATACAAACCTGTTTGCACTATCAAACATCTTTATTTCACCATGCTTCATCTTCATTGAATATCCCTTTTCAAGTAGTTGTCCAAGACTTAACAAATTATTCTTCATTCTTGGCACATACAACCTATCACATATAAAATATTGCTTGCCATCTTTCCTTTGAATCAACACATTTCCTACCTCTTCTGTAGTTACTTTGCTGCTATCTGCAAATCTAATCTCTCTTTTTACCTTCTCATCAATGCTTACAAACCAATCTCTATGGCCAATCACGTGATTCGAGCAACCAGTATCAAGAAACAAAAACTGATACGAAGAACGTTCTTCACCTTTTCTAGAACGATCTTCGTTTTTAACACCTTTTCTAGAACGATCTTCATTTTTAACACCTTTTTCGAAGCAATCTTCGTTTGTTATTGCCATCAATAACACATCCTCTGAATCTGAATTCTCAACTGCCATTTGAGCGTCATCATCCTCTCTTTGGAATTTCTTGGATTTGCACTCATTTTGCAAAATGCCCCCATTTTTGACAATTGCAACATTGAATTTCTTTCTTGATAAATTTCTTCTTGCCATTCAAATTCTTGCTGCTGTTGTTACTTTTATTATGATCTCTTGAACTTCCAGACCCTTCATCGGAATCATCAGTCTCTTCATCATAATCATACTTCTTGTACCACTTGAAGTTTCCTTTGCCTTTCTTGTGCTTCACATCACCTTGGTTGGTCTTCTTGCTAACTTGAGCCTACAGGGCCTGCACTTGATATATTGAGGTTGCTGCACACCTTTCTCTTAATCTCAGTTCATGAGCTTCAAGAGAGCCTTGCAAATCCTCCATCTTCATCTTATCAAGCTCCTTTGATTCTTCAATTGCCACCACTATGTGATCGTACCTTTGTGTTAATGTTCTAAGGATCTTTTCAATAACTGCCACTTCACTTAATGATTCACCATTTGTTCTCATCTGATTAACAAAAACCTGCACACGATTGAAGTAATCTGCCACAACTTCTTCTTCTTCCATCTGCAACAATTCATATTGCCTTCTTAGCATTTGGAGCTTCACTTTCTTGGTTTTTTCATCACCTGTGTAATACTTCACCAAGATATCCCATGCCTCTTTTGCTGTAGATACCTTTGAGATCCTTTCAAAATTGTTTGAATCCACACTTTGCTGGATGTAAAACAATGGCTTGCAATCTCTTTTCTTGCAATCTTTGAAAGTTGTTTGTTGTCTTTCGGTTGGATTCGTACCAAGTTGTTCATAGCCATCTTGAACAATCTCAAACACTTATTGAGCTCCCAACAACGATCTCATTGATGCAGACCACCTATACCAGTTCTTTCCATCCAGAATTAGCAAATTCGATGGAAATCCTCCTCCATTCATTTCTTCTTTCTTTTCTTTCACTTACACTTGTGTTTCCCAATTTTGATTTCCCCTCACACTTGCACTCGTGCTTCCCAAGGTCTTGAACCCAAGCTCTTGATGCCAATTGTTGGAACATGTTGTATATTTTGAGAGGAATTGGAATTGAGAAGAAAAGAGAAGAAAATAGAGAAAACAGAAAAACGAAGATTGATCTTGTTCTGTATCAGATTGATCTTTACACTCTAAAGATTGATCCAATTCTGCCTTACATTCATACATTGATCTTGGCTTTTATAGAAGCAGTTTTCTAGTGAATGAGTTTCAACAAACTTAACCACATTCTAACTATATTCTAACCGAATTCTAACCATACTCTAACTACCTAATTACTACTCATTTTGAATTATATCCAACAACCCTTTTCAAATTTGTTCTATGTTATGATTCTATGAAAGAAACAAAAAACAATCTTCGGTAGTTGATTTTGTAGATCTCAATTTATAGATTTAAATGATGAATTTGTATCTCCATAAATAAATTGAATTTTAAATTTTTTATTGTTTTGAAGTAAAAATCTAACAACCTCATGTAATTAGAGAAATATATGACTTAAACTTTTTTTTTTATTTTATTTTATTTTTTTTATATATTGAGTGTAGCAATGATAAAGATGATGATATTATTAGGATAAAAGAAACTGATAAGGGAGCGGGAGCTACTTTTTGCATTAGAAATGCAGGGGGAGTTATAAGGAAACATGTTAAAGAAAAAGGGGAAGGGGAGACGAGTAGCAAGAAAAAAAATGTAATTTTTGTTTTTAATTTTCATTTTTTTGTGCTATAGATAATATAATGGAAACTCAGATAAATATGCGTTCAAAATTATATCAAATTTATCAAATGATAGATTTTTTTAGATTTAGTAATAATAATTACAAAATATTTATTAAATATATTATTATTTATTTTTTTAAATTATTTTTAATTAGGTGGACAAAATTGGTGAACGTTGTTTAGCACTTTATGGCCATCACTATTGTTGTTTAAAACAAATGACATTATTTTTGAATTTCACTCGGTAAAACTTTAATGAAGTGCTACTTATTTGCATTCTTCAGTGAAGTCATCGTCTGACTCTTCCGACACTCCAATGAGTAGGTGAGGCTTTTTATACAATTTTTGTCCGTCGTTTTGACTCTATTTTTGCTCATAAAATTATTATTAATCATTTAACATTGGTTTTTATGCTTCACATAATTTATCAATCGTGTCTCAACGATTTTGTGAACTTGCCATTTATTTTCAAATCGTTGCTATACGTTGTTGATCTTCCGTTTCTGATGAAAACTACCATTGATTTATGTCTCTAAGAAAGCATTGAAATAAGGTAAGAGTGAAAGACTGTTTGAATTCATGAGTATAATATTGTGAGATGAACGATAAAGTTGTATTTTTCAACGATTCATCTAGAGTTCGCTACGTACGACAATAGCCTTTTGAGGGATACATTAATTAATGTGTAAATATAAAAATTGTGATATTAAAATATGGAATAGAAACATTTATAAAGTGTTCATTAATTTAATTTCGTTGAATGTGTGATATTTGATATTATTGTGATATTGGATGTCGTTTGAATTTTGTGCATACGTTTAATTAGAAGAGTTTATGTGATAATAAAATACGGATATTGTTGAGGCAAAGTCTCAAATTAATGTTTTCATGTAAATAAATAATAAGTTAATTAAGGATTCTAATTATGATTCTAAATTATGTGTTAATTTAACATGTGCTTTGAAGTGTAATAATCCAAGTTAGGTACAAAGTAAATAAAAGAGAAATTAGTTCAAAGAAATAGCTAAAAATGAACAAGATTGAACCAAGAACGTTCTTGACATAATATGGAAAAGCAAGAACGTTCTCCACGTTCCTATCATTTTTCATCAAACAATATCTCATCAGTTTTTAATACAAGGAAAACTCTTGTAAATCACGAATTGATTTCCAGTTCATATACTAGGAATGCACAACTTTCATATGGGAAAAAGAATAACTCCAAAGGATCAAAGGCACAACTCAAAGCAAAAGTGTCAAATGATCATTCTCCAAACTGATAAATATTCTCTAGTATGTTACACATGATCTTCAACAACAAACATCTTTCTCCAAAATGATTAACAACTATCTCCAAAATGATCAACATCATTCTCTAGTATGTTGACATCAGTCCAGAATGCACGATTCATCATTCTTCAGCTTACCGATCATCATTCTCCACCTTTGTTACATCATTCCCCAACCTTATTTCATGATTCTCCAACCTGTTTTGCACGATTCAAAAGGCAGTCTTAATCTGAATCAATTAAGCACATCTCTGGGATGTATGTGTGCATAAATAAAGGATCATCGCAGTCAATAATGAGAAGCTACATATCTGACATTGTTAACGCAAAAGCAAAAACACAAAATGGTCAAAACAGTAACATTCAAAGTTCCAAAAGTCTGGTCTTTGGTCAAAGTATGACACATGACAACAAACACCTTTTCAATGGTCATAATAGTTGTCATCAATCTCCTATAAGCCTATAAAAGGAACCTTAAGCTCAAGGAAAACGTAGAACATCAAGTGCTAAGAAAATCCATCAATCACATACACTTACATACTTGAAAGCTTCTCATTTGCAAAAGAATCAGTTCTGAACATTCTCATATATCCATATCGTATTACTGAGTTCTTTTATCAATAATCTATTCTCAAACACGAGTTGATCATAATCAGATTCTACCAACCTCCCTAAATCATTATTGTGAAAACTCAAAACTATAAGGGTTGTTTATAGTTTGAGTATTGTTGTAAAAATCCTTTTATGGTTAAAATGTGAATTGTAAAATCCTCTCAAGATTGATAGGTTACTTGATTGAATCTTTTATGGGTGGAAAGGAATTGATGTTGTAGATCAAGGTTGATCGTAATAAAAACTGTGTAAAACCAAGAGCGTTACCCCTTTGAACACTTAGTGGAAAATCTCACAGTTGTGAGGACTGAATGTAACATGAGTTGGGTGAACCTGGATATATCTTTGTGTGGTATCTCTTCCTTATCTCTATTTACTTTCATTCAATTTGATTATAAAGTTAAATAGACAAACTACAACTGTGATTTTAATTAACCAATAACGTTCTCCATTTTCTGTTTCCAAAACCAAAAAGAAAACAATGATGGCTACATGGGATAACTCAAATGAATCTGATGAAGAAGCCAACATATGCTTAATAGCAAATACTGAAGAAAACATGGTAACAAATTCTGAACCTTGTCTTTTGTGTGAACAAATAGAAAAAAATTTTGACAACTTGCTAAACGATTCAAACTTTATTGTTTAAAAGTATAGTTCTTTAAAAGAAAAATTGCACAAATAAAAAGAAGAGAAAAAGGTAATTTTGGCTCAAAATGATAAACTTAAAGAGTTCATTCAAAATCTGAAAGAATCTCAACTTAAAGATTTTAAAACTGAACATCAAGAAAGCCAAGAACATTATGTATTTCAAAAGGAGAACGTTCTCCTTGAAGCTGAAGTTGAACTTCTTATAAATGATCTGTTAAAATTCATTAAAGCCACTTAAAAATTTCATAAAATCATGGGATCAAGTAGGAATATTTGATAAAGTTGGTCTTGGTTTTAATCAAACTCAAAAAACCAAAATGTATGAGTTTTTTTTTTTTTTTTTCCCGAAAAGAAACGAAGGTAAATGCAAAATTAAATGTTCATATTCCAACAAGATTAGGCATTTGGTATTTTTATGTTATTTTAAGAAAAGAGATGAGAAAATCAGGGACAAAAAGAACTTAAAAAAAGGAGAACATTTTGGAGCAAAAACAAAAAATTTCCAAAAATTAAAAAAAGGAGTACGTTCTTTAGCTAATGCAGCAAAAGCAGAACGTTATGGAATTTTATCAAAATAGTTAAAACTCAGTTTTCTGAATCTTTTCAAAAACAGATTACTAGATGTTCCTCCTCTTCTAAGATTGGTCATTATGAATCAACATACCATATTAAGAAGGAATCAAAATTCAAAACTAACCCTTAAGGACCCAAGACCAAATGGACACCTCAAGTTAATGTAACAAATCATACATGTTAGATTTCAAAGTGTCGAGAAAAGCCATTGTTCTTGGACAATGGTTGTTCAAGACATATTATAGGTGTTAAAAACTGCTTCATGTCATTCGGCAAGAAAGATGGAGGATTAGTCACCTTCGGGAATGATAATCAAACTCATATTAAAGGTAAATGAACAATTGATAATAAAAATTATGCCCAAATAACTGATGTTCAATATATGGAAGGTTTGAAACATAATCTCTTAAGCATAAGTCAACTATGTGACAATGGCTTTGAAGTTATTTTAAAACCTAACCTATGTGAAATCATAAAAACAAAATCTGGGGAAGTACTATTTTTTGGAACTAGAAAGAAAAATCTTTATGTTTTATATCTTGAAGAACTACCTGAAGAATCTTGCTTCATGTCTATCAATAAAGATAAATGGATTTGGCATAAGCGGACATGTCATGTTAGCTTGAAATCGATCTCAAAAATTACAAAACTAGAACTTGTTAGAGGATTACCAAAATTGAATTTTGAAAAAGATAAAGTATGTGAAGCTTGTGCTAAAGGAAAACAAGTCAAAAACAATTTTCATTCAAAAGAGTTCATCTCCACAAACAGAACTCTTGAGCTACTTCACATAGATCTATTTGGCCCTGTTAAAACAACAAGTTTATGAGGAATGAAATATGGTTTTGTTATTGTTGATGAGTTCTCATGATACACTTGGGTATTGTTTTTAAAATAAAAATATGATGCTTTTGATGCTTTCAAAATATTTTGTAAAAAGGTATAAAATGAAAAAGATTCCAGCATCATTTATATAATAAGTGATCATGGAGGAGAATTCCTAAATGCCTTTTTTAAAACCTTCCTTGAAGAACTTGAAATTGCTCATAATCTATCTTGTGCAAGAACTCCTCAACAAAATAGAGTTATTGAAAGAAAAAATAGAACCTTACAAGAAATGGCAAGAACAATCTTGGAAGAGTCTAATGTTGAAAAATATTTTTTGGGCTGAAGCTATCAATACATCATACTATATTTTAAACCGTGTATCCATAAGAAAGATTATAAACAAAACACCATATGAAATTTGGAAAAATAGGAAGCCAAACATATTATATTTTTACATTTTTGGTTATTATTGTTATATCTTGAACAACAAAGAAACTCTTGGAAAGTTTGATGTAAAATCGGACAAAACTATATTTTTGGGTTACTTAATCTATTTTAAAGGGTATCGTGTTTTCAATTTAAGACCAAAATTATTAAAATCAACATGCATATATTATTTGATGAATTTGATGATATTGATTTGAGTAAAAAAGATGAGGAAGAAGAATATCATTATGGGCCACAATAGTTGCAGAATGTTCTCCAGGAAACCCATATTGATAAACAATATCTATTTCATTCTCCTCCCAAAATCATCCTCAAAATCAAATCATTTGAGATACTGCTGATGGAATTAAAACAAGAATGTCATTTAAGGATGATGGCAACAATAACATGGCAAAGATCACCTAAATTGAACCAAGTTCAATCAAAGAAGCCATAGTTGATCAATCTTGGATTGAAGGGATGAAGGAATAACTTCTTCAATTCGAGAAGAATGAAGTATGGAATCTGGTTCCAGATGCACAAGATCAAACCATCATGGGAACAAGACGGGTATTCAGAAATAAACTTGATGAAGAAGGTAAGGTTGTGAGAAACAAAGAAATATTTGGTTGCTGAAGGTTACAATCAACACGAAGGTATAGATTATAATGAAACTTTTGCTTTCGTCGCAAGGTTAGAAGCTATATGAATTCCTCTTGCATACGCATCTCATAAGCTTATTAAACTCTTCCAAATGGATCTTAAAAGTGCATTCTTAAATGGCTTATATATTGAACAAGTTTACGTGCGTCAACCTCCCGATTTTGAAGATCAATCAAAACCAAATCATGTTTTTAAACCCACCAAAGATCTATATGGTTTAAAACAAGCACCAAGAGCTTGGTATGATCGACTTAGTTCTTTTTTTTTTTTTTTTTTTTATCAAAAATAGATTTTCTAGAGGAAAGACTGACACTACACTATTCAAGAAAAATGATAAAATTGATTTACTTATCGCTCAAGTGTATGTTGACGATATTATATTTTGCTCAACTAATGAGAAAATGTGTGATGCTTTTTCAAAACTCATGCAAAGTGAATTTGGAATGAGTATGATGGGAGAATTAAGATATTTTCTTGGCTTGCAAACTAAGCAACATGAAGATGGCATTTTTATATGTCAAGAAGAATATATTAAAGATTTATTAACCAAATATAAAATGAATGAAACCAAAATCATGATTACTCCCATACATCCATGTTGTTCATTAGACAAAGATAAAAATGGAAAATCTATTTCTGAAAAGAGTCTATGAGAATGATAGGATCTTTGCTATATTTAACTTCTAGTAGACCTGACATTGTGTTTGCAGTAGGATTATGTGCTAGATTTCAATCAACACATAAAGAATCTTGTTTAACAATAGTAAAAAGAATTTTTAGATATCTCGTTGGTATTACTGATCTTGGCATTTGGTATAGAAAAAGTTCTTATTTTGGTCATGTAGCTTACTGCGATGGTGATTATGCTGGAGATAAAATTGAACGAGAAACCACAAGTGAAGCATGTCAATTTCTTGGAGAAGCTTTAATAAGCTGGTCGTACAGAAAACAAAACACGATATCTCTTTCAACAACTAAAGTTGAATATGTCTCAACTACAAACTGCTGCTCTCAAGTTCTTTGGATTAAAAATCAACTGGAAGACTACTCTGTAAGTTATTCAAGTGTTTCAATTTACTGTGTTAATACAAATGCTATAAATCTTTCAAAAAATCTCATTCAACATTCAAGATCCACAAACATAGAAATAAAGCATCATTTTATTTGTGATCATTTTAATAAAAAAGAAGTTGAATTAATCTTTGTTGATACTTAAAAAATAACTTGATGATATTTTTACCAAGCCCCTTATAAAGGAAAGTTTTAATTTTATCAAAGAAAAACTGAGAATTATCAAAGTTAAACGTTCTGCGTTTTCTGCGCGCATAATTCTCTATTTCTGCTCATCAGCGTGCATCATTCTCCTTTTTTCCTAAAAAATCAGCAAAACCACTTTTTCATGGCATTAATGAGACATGTTTTCTTGTCTGCAAAAGCACTTTAATGCTGTCATTTCTCCTCTTTTCCAACACCAATAAGTCACTTCACTTTCCCCAATAAAGTGGAAAAACTGCAAATCATTATCACATTTATTCATCTTCCCTAAAAAAAGTTTTCTTATTCCAAAATCTGCAACTCCCAAACTTCTCAAAACCTTCAAACTATTTTCTGAAAAAATTTGAAATGGGTTGTAGTAAAATGATTGCTCGAAAGAACGCTTGCCCTAATGCACTTTTATCCTCTTCACAATTTCACAATCGGTCACCATCACCTCCACCAACACCAACTCCTACTCAAGAATCATCTAATAAAACTTTTTCAAATTATTTATCTTCCTCTCCTAAATCCAGCCCTAGATAAGATTCCAACCCTAACCCATTGTCAACTGTTCTTCCCCCTCTTTTTCAATGTCCTCCTCCAAACCTAAATGAAGTTCCCCTTCACCCATATTCATCCTTCCCTAAAACTACGGAGCCAAATAGACTCTCCATGAGAGTATCCGCTGGACCATCCTTCCACACCAAACCCTAGAAAGGTAACAACACCTATCAAACCATCTGAACCATCCTCGAAACCCTCAACTGAACCTTCTTTCTCCACACCCCGAAACCAAAAGAGAAAATCTATGAATGAAATTTTCTCATCCTCAAAACCCTTTCAACTATTTCCATCTAAACCTTCATCAACACGAAAATTAAAGGTCAAAACTACCATTACTCTCTCCCAGTTTTTGGCAAAAAACAAGCTAAAAAATCCCCAAAGAGGCAAAGCAACTACTTATAAGCAAAAGCCTCGAGAAGGTTCTCCACCTTCTTTAGAACGTTCTCCTTCTGCCTCATTAGAACGTTATGCTCCTCCTACTATAAATCCATAATGTTCTCCAGTTCCCACACACCCACCCAAAACTAGCCCCAAAATACGCTTTCCTCCACTCATTCCATCAACCCTACATAAAACCTACTCTGAAAAAATGGGCCGAGCGGCCTGTAGGAATTGGTCGTGTTTTCTTGTTTGAAAGTTTGCTCATCGAGGGCACTTCCATCAAACCCATACAGATGCTCTTGGTTGGACCAAATTTATGCAAATCTCTGACTACTATTACCCGGATGTGGTGTGGGCCTTCTATTGTAGAGCCCAAACATTTTGTGAGAAGTCACTCTTTGTGACCACTCTCAAGGGTATTGAGATTCGTCATACCCCTGATATTCTAGCCACCATCCTCGACCTCCCAAATGGCGGAGCTTCCATCTTTGGCAAGAACTGATACTCAATATGAGGATGAAGGATGTTCTTGTTGAAAACTTTCATGAGGGCTATAAAAACCACTTGTCGACATCCTTAAAGCCCATTTGTAAGGTGTTTAACAACATCAGCCAAAACTCCATACTACCGCATTATGGAAGTCACGACTATGTCTCTAACAATGATGCTCTGATCATTCATCCCAAATGATCCTCGACCTCCCAAATGACAGAGCTTCCATCTTTGGCAAGAATTGATACTCAATACGAGGAAGAAGGATGTTCTTGTTGAAAACTTTCATGAGGGCTGCAAAAACCACTTGTCGACATCCTTAAAGCCCATTTGTAAGGTGTTTAACAACATCAGCCAAAACTCCATACTACCGCATTATGGAAGTCACGACTATGTCTCTAACAATGATGCTCTGATCATTCATCATCTCCTCACGTGCAAGAGGGTCAACCTACCCTTTATGATGCTGCAAAATATGATTGTTGCCACTATGAAGGACTACAGGAAAAACACAGTCCTGTATGACATGCTATTATAAAAAATATTTAGGTATTTTGAAGTCCCTCTATCCATTGAAACCTCCACCATCGAAATCTCCAAGTTTTCCTCAAAGAATGTGTCTCACATGAAGAAGCAGTCTTCAATAAAACACATTCCTATATTTGCACCTCTCTCAAGAGAAAGCGCTATGTCCTCCACCTCTTTCAAGACAAAACGCTTTGTGCATAAATCTGGAGCATCCACAACTGTCCCAATAAAACAGTCTCCACCAACTATCCCTTCTTCCTTTTAACCTACATCATCTACTGCAACCAACTTGCCTCCTCACTATAACCCACTCAGTAACTTGTGTGCACAATTGCCATTTCACACTTCATTTGTCACGTTACCTGCTTTCGTTTCCCCTCAAAAGACTACTTCCTCCATTTTCAGAATCAGTCAATTTTTGAACTTTCCCAACACTCCAGGACCATCCAAATGTCCCACAACATCTCCATTCACGACCATTCCTACCTTTGCCACCTCATTTGCCACTCTCTCATCTTTCTGCACTATTACAGGTCCATCTCACTCCACTCTTCCCAAAACACCCAAGGACAACTCACAAAGCCACGCTAAGCGACAAAAAGGCCAGCAGGACTCCACCAGCCAATCCATCATGGCTGTCCTATAGACTATCATGGCTCGACAAATCCATCAGGGCAGGGATTTTGTAACTTTATGGGAATGGATGACTACCCAACATGCTCCAAAGTTAGAGATTGATCCTCCTCCTTTGGTTCCTCCTCCTTCCTTCCATACTGTCCTATAACCTTCAAGATCGTCGTCATCTGAAAGATCTTCTCCCTCCCACTCTAAATAGGATTAGCTTTACATTTTTTCTCCCACTCCTTTTTGTTGTGACAAAAGGGGAGATTAGTTTAGCGTTATTTTAATCTAATATGTAATTAAGAAGTCCTTTTGTAAATTGTACTTCTACATACTTCAAAACTATTTAAATCTATGCCAAACTGAATGTATGTAAATATGCTTTTAGATGCAATTAATGAAATGATATTTTGATAAATCTGAAGCATAATTTGAGGGGGAGCTATTAAGCTCTCTAGAATTGAAATTAGAATCAAAATTAAACTCTAAATTATCATATTTTTCATCATAAAAAGGGGAGATTGTTGATGTAGTACCCTAATTTTGTCCAATTTATTAAAAATAAATCAAAAAGGAAAATATATATTAAAAAGGAAGTAAATATAATTACAATAAGTAGACTCGCCAATTTACAATGCCAAATCAAGTTCTAATTTTTAAATTACAATTACAATCAAATTGCAACCATAAATATTAAATCAAATTAAATTACAATAAGATTTAAACCAAACTAAATTAAGCCTTTGGCTCTGTTTGTTGTTGTTGATGCCTCTCTGTTTCTGATGCAGTGTTTACCTCTATTTTGTTGATGCCTTTCTGTTTCAGATGCAGTGTCATTGATCTTTGCTTTGTAACTAATTACAAAAACATAAAAAGATAACTTTTATAAATCAACCATTGTACACATTATAGTTAACAAAGAGACAAATTTTTTAGTTTTAAAAAAAAGAAACTAAAGGACAAATAAAAGCTCAGCAATGAATAGATCAGAACAAATAATGAAGGCATCTAAGGTGCAGAAAAATGCAGATGATGAACAAATAAATCAAAACATCAAACAAGAAATTGATAGAGAAGGACCAAGGCAGGCAAAGAAAGCAACTAAACAAATAAAAAACTCTATAAATACATCCCCATTTTGTTTAAAAAGGGGGAAGATCGGAGATTAACTCTACAAAAAGACACACATACAAAAAAGAGGGAAAGGAAAATCGGGAAAAAAAACTTTTTGAAAACACTAAAAAAATCAGAAGTCAAAAAAGTTATTCTCTTCTTTCGTTTATGAAATCAACCAAAAGAAAGAAGATAAAAATATATGTTATCATCCTCCCTCAAATCAACTCATAACCAAATTCATTTTAACAACTACGACGTACCTATCTAGGCGCACACCACCGCGCACAACCACCTTTATCTTCACCGTGATTAATATTTAGAAAGGTACGTATTCTCTCACTTTATTCATGTTTGCTTTGTTTTTTTTTTAAAACTCTATATTACAAGAGTTAAAATTTGATTATTTGAGAAATATAAGTTTTGTTGTTATGAGTAGTGTTTGTTTTGAGATCCATCTTTAGGGGTTTTTGATAAATATGCATTGTAATCCCGTGTTCTGCTTTTCATACTAATTTTTGTTTTGTTTTGTTTGACTCCCTTTTCTTTCTTTCTATAAAGCTGAATGTTCTTACTCCTATTGCCTATCCTACTGAACGTGTGATTGACCGCTCTTTCTAACACTGGATTACTATTCATGCTACATGATTGATAGCTACTTTTCCTGCTTTTTCCTACATCTCACACGTTAACAAGTTAACAAGTAATATATGTATGCATATTTCATTTAACTCTAATTATTTAATTAGAATATTTATATGCATGTTATATTTATAGTTTTATGACCATTTTATTTAATTAAAATGATTTAAATTTATTTAATATTTAGTATTAATTTTTTTTAGTTCTTAAAATAAAATAAAGATAGAATATAACAAAATATTGAAAAGTTATTTGGACGAGACATTTGTTAACCTTTGAATTGTTAGAACGCAAGTTGTGACAACTTGATAGTTCTTAAACTCTATTTTTTTATGCTGTTTTATTTTTTAAAAAATAAATTAATATAAAAAAGGACTTATAAATTTTTTATTTAGATGTGTTATTTTCTTTTTTTTATCGTTGAGTTATTAGAATACAAGTTGCGACAACTTTGCGGTTTTAATTTTCATCTTCATAGATAAATTATTAAATTAAAACTCATAAATAAATTAATAAATAAAAATTATTAGGGGTTAACTAAAGATAACATCTTTCAATCCATAAATAGCATAATACAATTTATACAAACTTATTATTCTAAAACTTATTTTTATAAATAAGTAAAGATAAAAAATCAACTTTTTTAATTATGGGAGTTGTTGAGACACAAGTTGTACTACTTGATGATTTTAAAACTCAATTTTATAAACCACACAATAATTTAAAATATTGTTAAAATGACTAATTAGATGAAACATCTTTTTATTCTTTGAGACACAAGTTGTACAACTTGATAGTCATAAAACTTGTATTTAAAAATATATTTTTATTTTATTTCAAGTTAAACAAATTTATTTTCTTTTCTTGTCAATTTTTTTTTTTAATATAACAAAACTCATTTTCATTAAAAAAAATCAACACATCAATATTTTCTAACCAAGAACTACGTAGCTTTGATTTCTCCATCGCACCGGGAGATACGTAGGAGCAAGATCACATTCTTGTCAAGCACATAAATAAAAATTTCTTTTTTTGTCCCTTATTTGTTAAGTACATATTTATTTCAAAATCATATTTTAAAAATATTAATAATTGTTATTCATATTTAATAATAAAGAAAAATAAATATACTTAAGTTAAAATTAATTTTGCACAATTAATTATAGGTAACCATTTTTAACGGATGTCGTAAGGTGCTAATAGCTTCCCTAGGCATAATCGACTCCCGAACTCAAATTTGGTTTCAAAGACCATTTTTATTTTATTTTTAAGGGTTTCCCAGTATTTTTCCCTATTTTAAAATAAATTTTGGTGGCGACTTCGTTGAATTCGAGAAACACTCGAAATTTTAGGCCGCGACAGTTGAGACAAAACTCCAAAGAGGAGAAAAAAGAGCTAGAAGCGAAGTTAGAAAAAGTCTCCCAAGAGAATGAGAACTTACGATTAGAAAACACTTGTAAAAGTCAGTTTATTGAAAGAAGTAACAAGAGGTTGAAAGTTGAAAAAGGAAATAAACTTGACATACAAGATTGTTTGAGAGGTGCAAATGAGGAGTTAGATGTGCGAAAGCAAGAAAAGAATGCATCTATCGAAGAGGCCTATATGTGGAAGCAGTTGTGGACAAAATCAGCAAGCTCTGAGAAGAAGATAAAAAAAGAGTTTGAAGATTTAAACAAACAACTGAAAGAAATGGTAGCTGAGTATGAGAGTCAAGTAAGGAATGGGAGGCAACACAATGAAGAAATTGAAGAATTACTCTCAAAACATCAAGACGCACTAAGAATAGAAATGGAGAATTCTAGTGAGCTGAAGAATTACATTGATTACCAAGAAAAGATCTATAGTGACCTAAAGGACGAAACCATATATTGGGAGGATCGATTTATGATGTTGCTAGGTCAATTAAAGAATCAAGAGATCTATAAAGAGCTGGAAGATAAAGGAAGACATTGGAAAGACTGCTTTTCAAAATTGGCAATGCTTGCTAATCAAGCAGTGTTAAAAATTCCAAATCATCTAAGAGAGATTGATGTGGTAATGCATCCGTTGAATACTCCAGTCAAAGTCTACAAGTTCATCGAATATTGCAAAAATTTGGTAGAAGAATTGGAGGAGAAGATTGGTTGTCCTATCAAAAGAGAAGATTGAAATCACACAGTCAATGTAGTTTTTTAATTTAAATATGATGTACTCTTTCTCTTATCAATGAAGGATTTTCTATTTTGATTTCCAGTCCTCATATTTTCTTCACTAGTAATTTGTTCTTGCTATTACCTAAGGCGTATGATTCCCCAATATCCAACTATCATAATTCACTAATTGATTTCATTTCCATCGCAGTCATATTTTAATATTCATAGAAAATTTATTTTATTTATTTATTTGTTTATTTATTCTTTTTTTTATATAATAAAACAGAAAAAATCAATAAAGTTGATTCCCCGACACCCTTATCGAACGCGCGAATTCTAAGATCATGGATGAATTCGAGCAAAACCAAGAGGTGATAAGAGCGGATATCAATCAACTGAAGGAAAAGGTCGGTCGAATTCTGGAAGCTATACAGGCTTTGGCAAGGAAGGAGAATACAGATGGGGATCCTCCAGTTGTAAATGAAGAACACCAAACTACTCCTTCTCACCCACAGGGTTTTACCCTGACTAATCAACAATTCCGCACAGCAGCTATGCAATTTCCTATATATGGTATCCCATCTGGTTATACTCCGCCTGTAATCATCAACCCCTTAGAAATTAATCAAAACCACTCAGCTGCCAACCCCCAAAACTTAAACCAATCACAAATTCCTCCTCATCTTGGATATGTGCCACCCCAAAACACTATACCCACAGAAAATATTCCATATAGTGTACCTCAAATGCCCCATTTTGATGCTAATAGGAATTGGCATCAATCTCACATTGGGGATGATACACAATCAAAGGAAAAATTTCATGTCTTAGAGGAACGAATCAAAGCAATTGAGGGGCATAATGTCTATGGTCTCGAAGCTTTCGACATATGTTTGGTTCCTGATGTGACTATCCCTCCAAAATTCAAGGTTCCCGACTTTGAAAAATACAAAGGCAACACATGTACTAAAAATCATCTAACTATGTATTGCAGAAAAATGGCTTCTCATGCTCATAACGATAAACTTCTCATTCATTTTTTTCAAGATAGTTTGAGTGGGGTATCGTTAAGTTGGTATATGCATCTTGAGCAAAGTCGTATTCGTTCATGGAAAGACTTGGTTGATGCCTTCTTGAGGCAATACAGGTACAACATTGACATGGCCCCTGATAGGATGAAATTGCAAAATGCATTGAAAAAGGACAACGAAGCTTTCAAAGAATACACGCAACGGTGGAGGGAAATGGCATCACAAGTAGAATCTCCATTATCTGAAAAGGAAATGGTTGGTATGTTTATGGATACTCTTCAGTCGCCTTTTTATGATAAGATGATTGGGAGTATGTCATCAAACTTTTCTGACCTTGTCATGATAGGAGAAAGGATAGAAAGTGGGATGCGGAGTGGCAAGATCGTATGTCCAGCGACTAGCCTAAAAAGGCCCCAACCAACATTCACAAAAAAGAAAGAAGGGGACGCTAACGCTGTAATGGTAAACCCCAGAGTCTCCTATTTTCCACCCATCAATTCTTATGGACCCCCAAACTTCCAGCCCCCGATACCACAAGCTCCTTACATTCCTTATCCATATGTGGCCGCAACCACACAAGCTTCACACCCTCAATATCACCCTCTAAGACTACCTTTTTATCAACCACCACCTACCGCATTTTCCCAACAAGTTCAATGGAACCAAAGTCCAATCTAAAATCACTACAGACCACCTGTCAATCAAAAAAGGATAACCCGTTTTGACCCAATTCCTGTCACGTACAACCAATTGTTGCCTCACTTACTCCAAAATTCAATGGAAGTCCTGAGGCCAATGAAACCTCTAGAACCACCATTCCCAAAATGGTATAATCCTAACGCCAAATGTGAATACCATGCTGGAGCCGTGGGGCATTCCATCGAAGATTGTCAAGCCTTAAAAACTAAAGTACAAGAATTGATCAATGCAAAATGGCTTACCTTTAAGGAAGATGGTCCCAACGTGGGGAATAATCCTTTGTCGGGTCACAGAGATACTGCTGTCAATTTCATTGAAGAAGAGATAGACCAATATACAAAAGATAATCACGTATTGACCATAGAACCATGCATGGAAAATGATAGATCTTTTCTAAGACCATTGGAAATCCTCTATAGAAAAGAGAATCCTAAGCCAACTCATAGTGGAAAAAATGCAATAATTGTTCAAGCACCAACCTCTTTTCCTTATGAAAATAACAACGCAGTACCATGGAGTTATGAAGACACATCCCATTTAGTCAACCATCAATCAGGCGATAGCTCTAAACATGAAGGTACTGATGTCACCAATATTTCAGGGATTGGTGGGATGACCCGTAGTGGTCGAGTATACGCTCCTGAACAACTTAGGAAAAAGGAGGGTCAGGGGGAAAAAGGAAAAGAGGTTGTATATCATGCCATAAAAGGACAGGAAATTTGCAAAAAGACAGTGCCTACAGAAGAAGCTAACGAATTTTTGAAGTTTATACAGAAAAGTGAGTATAAGGTGGTAGATCAGTTAAATCAAATCCCTTCCAACATATCTATTCTTTCTTTGTTATTAAACTCTGAAGCGCACCGAATGGCACTGATGAAAATTTTAAATGAGGCCCATGTGACTCATGATATCACTGTCGACCAATTTGATGGGGTTGTCGGTAATATCACCGCCAGTAGCAGTTTGAGTTTTAGCGATGTTGAATTACCAGTTGAGGGGATGAAGCATAATAAAACACTACATATCTCTATGAGGTGCCATGATCATATTCTTGCACGAGTGCTAGTTGATAACGGTTCATCGTTAAATGTCATGCCAAAATCGACACTATCAAAATTATTTGTTGACGGGGCTTGTTTCAAGCCGAGTAGTATGGTGGTAAAAGCGTTTGATGGATCCAGAAGACAAGTTGTTGGAGAGGTTGACCTTCCGATTCAAATTGGACCCCATATCTTTGGAATAACCTTCCAAGTGATGGATATTAAGCCGGCGTATAATTGCCTTTTAGGGAGACCGTGGATTCACGCTGCTGGAGCAGTAACATCCACTCTCCATGAAAAGCTAAAGTTTATAGTGAACAATAAGCTGGTGATAATATTTGGGGTAGAAGATATGATAATGAGTCATCTATCTTCTACGAGATACATTGAAGAAGTAGAGGAAGCCATTGAGACTTCCTTCCAAGCATTAGAAATCGCCAATGCTGTCTTCATGCGTGAAGGATTTCGTTTAAAAGAAACAAAACTATCTACCACATCATTGAAGTCTACAAAATCCATGTTGGAAGGAGGAGCTTTTGTTAAATTCGGGAAATTGATAGAAATACTAGAAAAGAAGGATAAGTACGGGTTGAGATATGTACCTACCAAAGCTAATCAAGACGATGCTGTAAAAGAAAAACGAGAAAGCAAGCTAGCTCGTTGGGAAAATCGGGTACCAAATTCACAAAAGATCCCTATTTGTGACATTCATCAAACCTTTCAAAGCGCTGGAATAATATATGCTGATCAAGTGGCTGTTGTGGAAGAGGATAATGTTGATGATGATACCCTCAAATTGATGTACCCTTGTTCCCCAAGCACCAATCTCAATAATTGGAAGATCATCGAGTTTCCCGTGTTTGCTAATTCATGTTCAAAGTAATTATGTATTTTAACTCTTTTTGCTCTGCCCAAGGCTATAAGGATAACTAATAGGGCGCATGTATTTCAATTCCGTGCTTATTATCAATAAATGCATTTTTTGAATTCTCCAATTATTTTCGTTTCCCTCTTTCTTTTTTTAGCAATCTTTATTCATATTTTCTTTTTTTTCCTTTTTCTTCTTAACTTAAACAATGCAGATTCCAAAATGAATATGTTGAAAATAACAGCGCTAGAACCCTTTCTTGTAATTTTGAAAACCCAATTAATCACTCTGATGAGGATTGCGAAGACGATTGTGAGCCTCCCCCAGAACTGGAAAAGTTAATTGAACAAGAAGCTAAGATAATCCAACCCTATCAAAAACCTGTTGAGGTGATCAATTTAGGGACTGAACATGATAAGAAAGAAATTAAAATTGGTATGTCTATGAAAGAAAGTGAACGAGAAAAGTTGGTCAAACTTTTATTTGATTATGTGGATGTCTTTGCATGGTCATATCAGGATATGCCTGGGATACACACTAACATGGTTGAACACAAGCTACCACTCAAGCCTGAATGTGCTCCAATTAAGCAAAAATTGAGGAGGATGAGGCCTGATATGTCACTTAAAATTAGAGAAAAAGTCAAGAAGCAATTTAATGTTGGTTTCTTAGTTGTGGCAAAATACCCTCAATGGGTTGCTAACATTGTTCCGGTTCCAAAGAAAGATGGAAAAGTTCGAATGTGTGTTGATTATCGGGATTTAAATAAAGCTAGTCCAAAAGATGATTTTCCTTTGCCCCACATTGATGTTCTAGTAGATAGCACTGCTCAATATTCTCTTTTCTCCTTCATGAAAGGTTTCTCAAGATATAATCAAATCAAGATGGCTCCCGAAGATATGGAGAAAACTACATTCATAACACAATGGGGGACTTTCTGTTATAAAGTGATGCCATTTGGATTGAAGAATGCTGGGGCAACCTACCAAAGAGCAATGGTAACTTTGTTTCATGACATGATGCATAAAGAAATAGAGGTTTATGTGGACGATATGATTGCAAAATCTCGGACCGAAGAAGACCATGTTGTTAACCTTCAAAAGTTGTTTGTTCGACTAAGGAAGTTCAAACTCCGTTTAAACCCTTCTAAATGCACTTTTGGTGTAAGATCAGGAAAGTTACTTGGGTTTATAGTTAGTCAAAAAGGGATAGAAGTGGATCCAGATAAAGTAAGAGCAATACAAGAAATGCCCGCTCCACGCACAGAAAAAGAAGTTCACGGCTTTTTGGGCAGATTGAATTACATTGTCAGATTCATATCGCATCTCACCACTACATGCGAACCAATTTTCAAGTTGTTGCGCAAAGACCAAAAGGTTGAATGGAATGAGAATTGTCAAAAAGCTTTCGAAAACATTAAGCAATACTTGTCAAAACCTCCAATATTAGTGCATCTACTTCCTAGAAAACCACTTATTATGTACTTAACAGTACTTGACGAGTCAATGGGTTGTGTACTAGGGCAACATGATGAATTTGGTAAGAAGGAACATGCTGTTTATTATTTGAGCAAAAAGTTCACCAACTGTGAAACAAGATATTCACTTCTTGAACGAACATGTTACGCATTAGCATGGGCCGCTCGTCGGTTGAGGCAATACATGTTATGCCATACAACTTGGTTGGTGTCTAAAATGGACCCAATTAAATACATCTTTGAGAAACCTGCTCTTACTGGAAGGATTGCCCGTTGGCAAATGTTGTTATCAAAATATGATTTGGTATACGTTACACAAAAAGCTATCAAAGGAAGCGCCATAGCGGAGTATTTGGCCCAACAACCTGTAGAAGATTATCAATCAATGCAGTGTAAATTCCCAGATGAAGGTATCATGACTTTATTTGAAGAGACTAAATCATCTGATAAAGAAAAATGGACTTTGGTGTTTGATGGTGCTTCTAATGCATTAGGGCATGGGATTGGAGCCATTTTGATTTCCCCAAAGAACCAGTTCACTCCATTTACGGCTAGATTGTGTTTTGATTGCACAAACAACATTGCAGAATATGAGGCATGTGTCATGGGCATTAAAGCAGCCATTGAATCAAAGATAAAAGTTCTTGAGGTATATGGAGACTCATCTTTGGTCATCCATCAAACAAAAGGAGAGTGGGAAACTCGAGATTCCAAATTGATTCCGTATCATACACATATTAAAGAATTGGTAGAAAACTTCGAGCATATCACTTTTCACCATATTCCTCGAGAAGAAAACCAATTGGCTGATGCCCTGGCCACATTGTCATCAATGTTCAAAATAAATGTCGGTCATGATGTGTCGGTCATAAAGATTCAACAAAAAGATAAGCCAACATATTGCTTATCGATAGAAGAAGAGTTTGACGGCAAGCCATGGTTTTATGATATCAAATTGTATGTTAAGAATAAAGAATATCCATTGGGTATTTTAGAGAATGACAAGAGAATTTTAAGAAGGCTGTCAATGAACTTCTTCTTAAATGGTGATGTGCTTTATAAGAGAAATCATGATATGGTTCTCCTCAGATGTGTGGATCAAGCAGAAGAAGAGAAAATTATTCAAGAGGTTCACGAAGGTTCTTTTGGAACTCATGCAAATGGGCACGCAATGGCAAGAAAAATCTAAAGAGCTGGCTATTATTGGTTGACTATGGAATCTGATTGCTTTAGTTATGTAAAAAAAATGTCATAAAAGTCAAATCTATGCTGATAAAATACATGTACCACCCACCTCTTTGAATGTTTTAACATCACCATGGTCGTTTTCAATGTGGGGGATGGATGTTATTGGACTCATCGAGCCTAAAGCTTCTAATGGTCACCGATTTATCCTGGTAGCTATTGATTATTTCACAAAATGGGTTGAAGCCGCTTCTTATGCCAATGTGGCGAGAAGCGTGGTTGTCAAATTCATCAAAAGAGAATTGATTTGTCGATATGGCTTACCAAATAAGATAATCACTGACAATGCGACCAATCTGAATAATAAAATGATGAAGGAGTTGTGTGATAGTTTCAAAATTCAGCACCATAATTCTTCGCCATATCGTCCAAAAATGAATGGAGCTGTTGAAGCAACAAATAAGAATATCAAGAAGATCATACAAAAGATGGTGGAGACTATATCAAAAAAGACTTAAAAAGGCATTCGAGAAAAAAGTCCGTCATCGAGTGTTTCAAGAAGGGGACTTGGTGTTAAAGAAAATATTGCCCATAAAAAAAGATTCTCAAGGAAAATGGACCCCGAATTACGAAGGACCATATGTTGTGAAAAAGGCTTTTTCTGGGGGAGCTCTAATACTCGCAAAAATGGATGGAGGGGATCTTCCACTTCCTGTAAATTCAGATGCAGTCAAAAAATATTATGCTTAAAAAAAATGATGGGCTCGCTAGGTTGAAAACCTGAAAAGGTGACCTAGGCAAAAAATTAGAGCATCCCGATCGATTGGAAACTTGGAAGAGCAGTCCATGCAAAAGTTAGGGATAAAAAAAATCAAGCATTTTAAATTGGGGCAATTATTATTGGAAGCTGATTATTAGGATTTCTAAATTACAAGAATGACTAGCGTTTGTTATGTCTCCACCTAAGTTAAACATACTCGTCCCCATATTGTAACCCCTACCCCAATTGTTTTGCTTTCAATGTAACGAATGTACATTTTCCAATATTGTCATTCGATATTGTACGTTACACTCTTTATATACCAATTCAGTTTCATTATTGAGTGTTCTATTGTTTCAAAATTTTATTTTATAATAATAAATATTAGAATTTGAAATATGTGAAAATATAAAAGTATTTTAAATATTTTGACACTTGAAAATATATACACGAGAACTTGTTTGATTCTCAAGATATATGAGTGTGTGAAGAATAATAAGGAGGGTAGTATTTTAAACAATGAATTTTTGTTTCATTTCAAAAAAGCGGTCATTCGATAGATACGAAGAGTCATCATGTGGAAACAATATTTGTCTTTATTCATCCATTGAATCTTGGGACAAAGAAAAGCATAAGGATCGGGGAATCAAATAAAAGAACAAAAATTTATCTATAATGCATGACACATAAACCATACATAATTTACTCATACTCACATGATCCATGTATCTTCATTGACACTTTACCTATACTCAATGCATCACACACGCATGAATCATTCATACCTTATCGTTTGAATTGCAAGTATCATATACTTATCCTCTTTATCTACCTTTAAGATTGGACCAATTACGATCTACACATCGGTAAACAATCTGAAGACGATCATTTTCATTTCTATAGATCTACGCATCGGTAACCAATCCAAAGACGATCATTTTTAGTTTCTATAGATCTACGCATCAGTAACCAATCCGAAGACGATCATTTTTAGTTTCTATAGATCCACACATCAGTAACCAATCCGAAGATGATCACTTTCATTTCTATAGATCTACGCATCGGTAACTAATCCGAAGACGATCATTTTTAGTTTCTATAGGTCCACGCATCGGTAACCAATCCGAAGACGATCACTTTCATTTTTATAGATCTATGCATCGGTAACTAATCCGAAGACGATAATTTTTAATTTCTATAGATCCACGCATCGGTAACCAATCTGAAGACGATCACTTTCATTTCTATAGATCTATGCATCAGTAACTAATCCTAAGACGATCATTTTTAATTTCTATAGATCCATGCATCGGTAACCAATCCGAAGACGATCACACTTCATTTCTATAGATCTACGCATCGGTAACCAATCCGAAGACAATCACTTTCATTTCTATAGATCTATGCATCGACAACCAATCCGAAGACGATCACCTTCATTTATGTCGATCTACGCAACGATAACTAATCCGAAGACGATCAACTTCATTTCTGTCGATCTACGCATCGATAATCAATTCGAAGACGATCACCTTTATTTATATTGATCTACACATCGGTAATTAATCTGAAGACGATTATTTTGCACATCTAAAAAATTTGCATCATTCTCACTTAAACATTTCAAATGCACTTTAATATATGTGTTTGTTATTGGACAAAATTTAGGTCCTTATATTTATTTATCTTTTACTTGATAACATGAAAATGAATACCATTATTACTCATATTTTCATATTTTTCAAGTAAAATATAATTAAATAAGGGCAGCTGTAGTATCCTAAATTTGTCCAATTTATTAAAAATAAATCAAAAAGGAAAATATATATTAAAAAGGAAGTAAATATAATTACAATAAGTAGACTCACCAATTTACAATGTCAAATCAAGTTATAATTTTTAAATTACAATTACAATCAAATTGCAACCATAAATATTAAATCAAATTAAATTACAATAAGATTTAAACTAAACTAAATTAAGCATTTGGCTCTATTTTGTTGTTGTTGATGCCTCTCTGTTTCTGATGCAATGTTTAGCTCTGTTTTGTTGCTGCCTTTCTGTTTCAGATGCAGTGTCATTGACCTTTGCTTTGTAACTAATTACAGAAACATAAAAAGATAACTTTTATAAATCAGCCATTGTATACATTATAGTTAACAAAGAGACAAGTTTTTGAGTTTTAAAAAAAAGAAACTAAAGGACAAATAAAAGTTCAACAATGAACATATCAGAACAAATAATGAAGGCATCAAAGATGCAGAAAAATGTAGATGATGAGCAAATAAATCAAAACATCAAACAAGAAATTGATAGAGAAGGACCAAGGTAGGCAAAGAAAGCAACTAAACAAATAAAAAACTCTATAAATACATCCCCATTTTGTTTAAAAAGGGGGAAGATCGGAGATTAAATCTACGAAAAGATACACATACAAAAAAGAGGGAAAGGAAAATCGGAAAAAAAAACTTTTTGAAAACACTAAAAAAATCAGAAGTCAAAAAAGTTCTTCTCTTCTTTCGTTTCTGAAATCAACCAAAAGAAAGAAGATAAAAATATATGTTATCATCCTCCCTCAAATCAACTCATAACCAAATTCATTTTAACAACTACGACGTACCTATCTAGCTGCACACCACCGCGCACAGCCACCTTTATCTTCACCGTGATTGATATTTAGAAAGGTACGTATTCTCTCACTTTATTCATGTTTGCTTTGTTTTTTTAAAACTCTATGTTACAAGAGTTAAAATTTGATTATTTGAGAGATATAAGTTTTTTTGTTATGAGTAGTGTTTGTTTAGAGATCCATCTGTAGAGGTTTTTGATAAATATGCATTGTAATCCCGTGTTCTGCTTTTCATACTATTTTTTTTTTTTTTGTTTGACTCCCTTTTCTTTCTTTCTATAAAGCTGAATGTTATTACTCCTATTGTCTATCCTACTGAACGTGTGATTGACCGCTCTTTCTAACACTGGATTACTATTCATGCTACATGATTGATAGCTACTTTTCCTGCTTTTTCCTACATCTCACACGTTAACAAGTTAACAAGTAATATATGTATGCACATTTCATTTAAATCTAATTATTTAATTAGAATATTTATATGCATGTTATATTTATAGTTTTATGACCATTTTATTTAATTAAAATGATTTAAATTTATTTAATATTTAGTATTAATTTTTTTTAATTCTTAAAAATAAAATAAAGATAGAATATAACAAAATATTGAAAAGTTATTTGGACGAGACATTTGTTAACCTTTGAATTGTTAGAACGCAAGTTGTGACAACTTGATAGTTCTTAAACTCTATTTTTTTATGCTATTTTATTTTATTTTTAAAAAAATAAATTAATATAAAAAAGGACTTATAAATATTTTATTTAGATGTGTTATTTTCTTTTCTTTATCGTTGAGTTATTAGAATGCAAGTTGCGACAACTTGGCGGTTTTAACTTTCATTTTCATAGATAAATTATTAAATTAAAACTCATAAATAAATTAATAAATAAAAATTATTAGGGGTTAACTAAAGATAACATCTTTCAATCCATAAATAGCATAATACAATTTATACAAACTTATTATTCTAAAACTTATTTTTATAAATAAGTAAGTATAAAAAATCAACTTTTTAAATTTGAGTTGCATGTGATATTTTTAATTATGGGAGTTGTTGAGAGTTGAGACACAAGTTGTACTACTTGATGATTTTAAAACTCAATTTTATAAACCACACAATAATTTAAAATATTCTTAAAAGGACTAATTAGATGAGACATCTTTTTATTCTTTGAGTTTTTGAGACACAAGTTGTACAACTTGATAGTCATAAAACTTGTATTTAAGAATATATTTTTATTTTATTTCAAGGTAAACAAATTTATTTTCTTTTCTTGTCAATTTTTTTTAATATAACAAAACTCATTTTCATTAAAAAAGATCAACACATCAACATTTTCTAACCAAGAACTACGTAGCTTTGATTTCTCCATCGCACTGGGAGATACGTAGGAGCAAGATCACATTCTTGTCAAGCACATAAATAAAAATTTCTTTTTTTGTCCCTTATTTGTTAAGTACATATTTATTTCAAAATCATATTTTAAAAATAGTAATAATTGTTATTCATATTTAATAATAAAGAAAAATAAATATATTTAAAGTTAAAATTAATTTTGCACAATTAATTATAGGTAACCGTTTTTAACGGATGTCGTAGGGTGCTAATACCTTCCCTACGCATAATCGACTCCCGAACTCAAATTTGGTTTCAAAGACCATTTTTATTTTATTTTTAAGGATTTCCCAATATTTTCCCTATTTTAAAATAAATTTTGGTGGCGACTCCGTTGAATTCGAGAAACACTCGAAATTTTAGGCCACGACAGTTGAGACAAAACTCCAAATTAATATTTTGATGTAAATAAATAATAAGTTAATTAAGAACTCTAATTACGATTCTAAATTATGTGTTAGTTTAAAATATAAAAGAGAAATTAGTTCAAAGAAAGAGCTAAAAATGAACAAGACTGAACCAAGAACGTTATTGACATCATCTAGAAAACCAATAACGTTCTCCATGTTCTTGTCATTTTTAACAAGCAAGATGTCATTTGTTTTTAATACAAGGAAATCTCTTGTAAATCACGAATGAATTTCCAGTTCATATACCAGAAATGTACAACTCTTATATGGGCAAAAGAATCGCTCAAAAGGATCAAAGGCACAACTCAAAACAAAAGTGTCAAATGATCATTCTCCAGTAGTGTAACATCAGTCTCCAAACTGATAAACATTCTCCAGTATGTTACACATGATCTTTAGCAGCAAACGTCTTTCTCCATAATGATTAACAACTATTTATAGAATGATACAAACATTCTCCAACTTATTGATCATCATTCTCCAACTTTGTTACATTATTATCCAACCTTATTTCATCATTCCCCAACATGTTTTGTATGATTCAAAAGGCAATATTAATATGAATCATTTAAGCACATCTTTGAGATGTTTTAGTGCATAAACAAACAATAATCATAATCAAGAATGAAAAGTTACAAATTAGACATTGTCAACACAGGAGCAGAAACACAGAATGTTCAAAACTATAACATTCAAAGTTCTAAAAGTCTGGTCTTTTGTCAAAGTCTAACACATGATAGCAAACACCTTTTCAACGGTCATAATAGCTGTCATCAACCTCCTTGAAGCCTATAAAAGGAACCCCAAGCTCAAGGAAAATGTAGAACTTCAAGTGCTAAGAAAATCAATCAATCACAAACACTTACATACATGAAAGCTTCTCATTTTCAATAGAATCAGTTCTGAACATTCTCATATATCCAGATTGTATTACTTAGTTCTTTTATCAATAATCTATTCTAAAAAAAGAGTTGAGCATAATCAAATTCTACCAATCTCTCAAAATCATTATTGTGAAAACTCAAAACTATAAGGGTTGTTTATAGTTTGAGTATTGTTGTAAAAATATTTTTATAGTTAAAAGGTGAATTATAAAATCATCTCAAGATTGATAGGTGACTTGATTGAATCATTTCTAGGTGGAAAGTAATTTCTGTTATAGATCAAGGTTGATCGTAACAAAAACTATGTAAAACCAAGAATGTTATAAAACCAAGAACGTTCTCTGTTTGAACAATTAGTGGAAAATCTCACAATTGTGATGACTAGACGTAACCCGAATTTGGTGAACCAGGATATATCTGTGTGTTATATCTCTTCCTTATCTCTATTTACTTTCAGTCAATTTGTTTATAAAGTTAAATAAATAAACTAAAAGTGTGATTTTAACTAACCAAGAGAGTTCTCCATTTTCTATCTCCAAAACCAGGAACGTTCTCTGTTTTCTGTTTTCATAACCATGATCATTCTTGAGTTATTTTCTAAATATTTACAATTCAAACCCTCTTCCTTGTAAATTAACATTGCTATTTCAGATGCATTATGTGATGTAAGTTTATGTGATGATGATTATTATGATTGATGATAGTTGATGTTATAAATTTTTGTTGCGATGATAAATTAACCTTGAAGAATGTATTATGTGGCATAATAATATATGATGATGATTGTCACCGATGATTGAGATGTTATCAAATTGTGATGAATATGTTGATGTCACCCCATAATTGATGAAATAGTGGTGATTCTAATTTGTGCTAAAGATAATGTTCTTAATGGAGTAGTCTAGGCCAACCAGCGGACAAAAAATATGTTGAAAACTTTGAAGTTGATGAGAATTTTTGAAGTGAAGATTATTTTATCATCATATAGGTAGGATATGACTAGCCTAGTGATTTTGGGGAAGTACAACCGAATGAGTCTGATCGTGGTGATCTATTGTAAGTTGTATTTTATTATAAGTTGATTTTGGGGAATTCCAAATTTGAGAGAAGCGCCACTCTGATAGGTGATACCGAGAATGAAAATTATAAGTTGTATTTTATTTATTAGAAACAATTTTTTGGGTATGAAAACCTTATAAGTATTAGCAAGTTTTTGAAATTAAATTAACAAATTATTGAGATTGCATTATTTTATATGAGAAAAAAGATTAAAGTGTTCCATTTGTATTTTGAGACATGTGATAGCCTAAATATCTAATGAAAATTACTTTTTCCTTTGAAAGATTTTATTTTTTCGCTATATATATA
>JBBPBR010000006.1:6228049-6238602 GCA_037974775.1 Cicer pinnatifidum
TAAGTACTTGAAAATGTAAGGTGTCAAATATATAAACCATATATGATTACTATATGACTAATTCTAATATGGGTGTTTTAGAAAAAAGTTTAAAGGTATCTTTGAAGTTAATTTGGTATGGTAGATTAATCCAAAATTTTAATAGTATTATTAAAGAAAACTTAATATTATTATAAACCGGTAACAACATAAATAAAATATCTCCTAATAATTCAGTCTCACGAAGGGTGTGTTTAATACGATCGTCTCAAAAAATTGTTCAAAGATGAACATTTACTCTTTCCGATAAAAAAATGAATTTTATAATAATAAAAAATTGCAAACGAACAAATATTATTAAAATTTACTATAAATAACGAAATTCACTTTTTGATTAGGACTATATATTAGACACCATCTATATATTGGTACATAGAAAAAATTACCTGAAAATCATTCTTTTGTTCTTGTAAGCTTCTAAAAGACTTCTTTAAACCATCATTCTCATCACCTGTGGAATGGAAGCAAACATATACATAGAACCATATATGAATTTCTTTCATAAATAACAAACTTTCTAAGACCATTTATAATAATATTTTAATTATTATATAGACAATATGCATGTTATTAGCATAAATTATATTGAATTCACAAATTTCCTAAATATTTACAAGAATATAATATTGGCCTTTCATAGTCTAGGAAATTAATTGCAAAAGTATATTTTTCTTCAAAAACAAATTGCCAAAGTATATATATATTATGATATATACAAAAAAGTTTCCACTCCTACATGTAGTTAGCTAGTAGACTCACAAATGATTTTCACTCAATTATGTTTTGGAAGGTGATGCTTTGGTCCATGATAATCATCATTGAAAGCTACAAAACCATCCATTTTCAGCTTTCTTGTTGGTTTAATATTTTTCTCCCCTTTACCTGAAATCTTTGAAGTTACTTTTCCATTCTTAGAATCCAAACTTGTCTCTTCATGATGCATGATAGATCCAAATCCTAGCTTCCTCATATGAAAAGCTCTTGTAGTTCTCTCAAAAGGTTCCTAATCATAGTAAATTAATAACATAGGAACAAATTAAATTAATAATCAACATATAAATAGGGTGCTTCTAATATGGACCTTTTATAAAAGATTTTAAAGGTAAACCCTTGTTGTTTAATAAAAACTAGTAGCTATTAAAAAAATTAACGACTAAAATTAGTGATAGAAAAAAATCTATCTCTAATTTCTACTTCACTAAATTTCGTGACAAAATTAAAGAGTAATTTTAAGTTATCTTTATATAAATTCCTTTCACTTAACAACATATATATAGTCCATGAGCTTCACCATACTATATATTAGAGATACTATGTAATATATATATATATAAATATATATATATATATATATATATATATACACTTTTGAGTAGATATGGATGTAATTTCAACTACCTCATGCTTATTTTTGTTCCATTCCTGACCTGCATGCATATAAAGTTGTGGTCATTAATCAAACATAATCCAATCTTTACATTATTAGTTTGATATTATGAAAACTAAATAAACAAGTGGACAACATATATGTTTGGATGGATAATAGGTTTAGCAAAATCACATAGTGTAATTTTTGGCAACATTAATTGCAATTATTCATTTTGATTTTGTCAATCTCACCAACGATCTAAACATGCAAAACATTAGTTTACCTGAAACAATTCTCGATGATGAGTCCTTTGAGACAATCATGACCAATAGAGATCCTAGTATAAGGCTTGAAAGCAATATGAAGATGAACTTCATCTTGTGTTTTCTTTTGTTTAACAAGTGAAAGAGAGAAAAGTTAACTAGCAAAACATGAGTTTTATAGAGGGGGTTCAAAGTCCAAAACCAAGTCAAAGCTAGGGTTCCGACACCTTTTCTACTGATTATAATTTTATTATTCCTTGGTGTGTTAAATACTTAGGAAACCTCAAAATTAAACAGGTGAATAAATTAATAACAAAGATGTACTATAGTATGTATACATAATTATTTATAAAAAGAAATCAGTAAAACAAATGTGTTACCCAACTATAAAATTTGAATGTTAAAATGTTAAATTTACAAAATCCCGGTGAATCAACGCAATATTAGCAAAATCATTAATTAAATTAAGGTTATATATATTTTATTGTATATATTAGCAAAATCATTAATTAAATTAAGGTTATATATATGTTTGTATATATATAAACAAAAATAACTGATCGATGAATTAAGTAAATATGTTAGTTAGCATTATTCAATTTTTTTTTTATATTAAAAAACATAAGTTTATTTTCCAAACTATGTTTTATTTTTTTTAATTGTATCTTGAAATTTATTTTATGACAATATTGAATATAGATTATTAATATATATATATATCTTCAATATGATAAAATTGGAATTTACTGAATATTTGAATTCACCAAATATTTGACTTATCTTTTTACTTACTATAATACCTAATTTGGGAGAAAGTATTTATAAAAAGTCAATCACCAAGAGTAGCTAAAAAAACAAAACAATAATATAGTGATATATGTTTTTTGTTTAACACATTACTACATCTAGAATTTAATGTTGATTATGGAAACAATGCCTCCAAATTAAAATCAATGATTTACTCCTTTGTAATGAAATATAAATAAATAAAAATTAAAAAATTAATATATCTATTTTATTTATATTTCATTTTAGAACGAGAAATAAACATAAGAGCTGGTTGTATATGTACGATGACACGTTGAATAAATTGGACCACCGTCGTTGCTCCTTGGAATGATGATTTAGTTCTGACAAAATATGGTAATGGTGGCAAAAAAGAAAGGAAGACAAAACGGACTATTCAGATTTTGTCACATTTGTTTAATTAATGTGATAATAAGACGAGATTAGTGTTCTTCCCGTAGATACCAAAACCAAATGATCTCTCATTGCAAAAACTTATGTTGGTATATGGTGTGCTAACACTTATAGGCAAACAAATTAAACATTTAATAATATACTACTTTGGAATTAATTATAGGCAAAATAATGAGGTCAGATCTTAAAGTTTCTTTCTTTATTTGATGAATTTGATGTCGATGTTGTTAGAAATAAAAATATGAATTTGTATGAAGATTTAAGTTGTAAATTTGATGAATATATGGATTTTTTTGAAATTAATAACATATCTTTTAGATCTTTTTTGAAGATGATAATTTTTTGAGTTTATGTAAAACATTATAATATTGTTGACATTTTAAGATTATTACTTAAAATTAAATAAAGGACTAATTTGGAAGATAAAAAAAAAAAAGATAAAAACTAAATTGTTACCTAAAATTAAGTTAAGAAACTAGTGAGATATTTTGCCTAAACTATAAGTAAAAAAATATATAAAAAGTTGGTGTGTTTAGTCTTGTTTTTAACTAGGTAGATCAACTTTTCATATTTAAGCCGTTGATTAAATGAACAATCAAATTGAACGTCCAAATGGTTAAAACAATCTTCAGATTGATGAGCTATAAGCAAGGACTAAAGCACTCAAGTGCAATGCGAAAAACATTGTTATTGCAAAAAGCTATGCATGTCTCTGATCAAATTAGGACCAATCGACATTTGACAGTTCATTCTCACACATGTTCATGTTTTCCTTTAGATTCAAAAGTAAGAACGTTTTGGGTTGATCAAGAATGTCCTGAACAGTAATATAAACATGTGTTTAATTGTTTTAAATCTGATATGACACTTGGCTAATGTATCTAAGGGATATATTCAACTTTATTTGATTTTTCAAGTATCTCTTCATCTATTAAAGGAATCAATGAGAAGACAAATGTAAGAGTTTTTCAAAAAAATCTACATTTAATCATTTAAGCTTAAGTTGCAAAGCTTTTCTATCAAGCAAAATTCCAGTTCTCTCACTAAATTTTAGGACCATCTTATTGAATTCATGTTGTTAGTCATAATCAAACAAGAGTTGATAAGTTTTTAGATTCCAAACACTTTTATCATACATATTATTTAATATAACTCAAGTTTATCTCTTAAATTAGATTGAGTGTGTTGTAAAAATCATTTCTTTTTTGAAAGGTTCTTGTAAAAATTCTTTAAAGTGACTATAGAAATTTTTTTCAATGCTAAAAGATGAATGTTGTAATTGATCAAAGTGTGATTAAGAAAGATAGTGCACGACATAATATTCTTGTGCTAAGCACATTAGTGGAAGATCTCATTGTGAAGACTAGACGTGACTCATATTTGGTGAACTATAATATATTTTTATGTAATCTTTGTCTATTCTCTATTTTTATCTTATACTAACAAATCACATTTCACTTGGTTATAAATTAAAATGTTTTATTTAAACTAACACATCCAAAATGTTAGGAGATTAACCTATTTCAAACAAAATTATTCTTGAATTAATTAAAGTTAAGTGCAAAAACTAAATTTTATAAAGGAATTCAAGGTTTTAAAGCTAAGTGCTAATTCATGGAATGCAAGGTTTTGGAAATAAAAGCTTTTCATATATTTAGAGAGTCTAACGATGTGGCATAGCAATCATTAAGTCTTCAAGTTCAGCAGGTTCCTTCTCCTTCCTGTTCTTTGTTATTGATGCGAGATTAGTTAGAGAATAGTTTTTATTTTATTGGGACAATACCCCTCTCAACATTAAAAAAAAAAAATGTCGACTTGCTAATAATATATACCAATATTTTTCTATGAATTATTTAAGTATTTTTTCTTACCGTTCAAAATGACTCAAACTCTCATTTCAATGCTTTAATGTAAATATTGACTTTATAAATATTTCATAGTTATGTGGTAATGATCAATACAATTAATATGGGATAATTTTAATTATTAAAAAAAATATAGTACTAAAATAGAGTGCGTGAGATAATTCAACCCATTGCAAACAACAATAAGGATTATAATTTGTGAGAAGGAACAAGAGAAAATTACACTAATATATGGAAGAATAACAACTTTTACTATCAACCTTTGTAGGAAATCACTCTAAGAAAGAGACTTAATTTCTAGAACAATATAATTAAAGATTAAATATATTTTTAATTTGTAAAAATCATAAACATTTCAAAGTTAGTCTCTATAATTTTTTTTTTCATTTCCAATCTCCTTTTATAAAATGGAGTGCTTTTTAGTCTCTATAGATAGACTAAAAATACTATGTAGTTTAAAAAAAAGTGAGGCTAAAAACACCCAATTTTATAAAAGGTGATGACCTAAAATCAGATTAAAAATTTACAATGACTAAAATTATACAATGAATATTTTATAAGACTTAAAAATATATATTTAACCTAGAATTAATGTTTGTGGTACCATCCAATCAAGATATTTAACTCGTTTCAATTTCTTTTTCTCCAAAACAATATCCCATGTTGCTCCATCATCGATTAAAGCTTGCCATGATACCAAAGAATTTCAGCCCCATCAAAAATTTAAAATTTTACAAAATCACCTTTAAACTTTGAATGTTATCCCATATGTGCATGAGTATAGAAGAACAATGTTATCAACAAAATGAAGAATAGGAAAATATATTGTTGTACCAGCAACATAAACCTAAAAAGGCCAAAATCAACCCCTCTACCAACTAATCCATCTATAAATTCAACCACAATTAGATAAAAGAATGGTGTGAGGAGCCCATTACCTCAACCCTTTCTTTAGTAAAAAATCTTCTACCATACTACTATACACTAAATAGAACAAATGCATTTTTTCATTCAATTCATTCAAGTATCAGCAAAAGTCCCTATGACACATCATGTAATCAACAAATTCCTAGTTGATTGAATCATACATCTTTTAAAACTCAACACTAAAACTCCTAATTGCATTTTGCAACACCTCAAAATTGAAATGATATAATTAAAACATTTGAATCTCTTATAAAATAAATAATTTACATATAGGTAAATGAATCTTTTTACGATAAAAGAACTTGAAAGAAACAAATTCTAGTTCTAAACTCTTGAGTGTTCCGACTTAGACAAAAAAACATTGAACAACCTAATTTGGAAAACCTCTTCAGCTTTTCAATGTCATTGATACTTGAAAACATCACCCCTTAAAAACATAGTGAATATATAAAACTTATTACTAACATAGAATTCAAAAAAAAAAAAAAAGATAGACAGATAGATAGATAAAAAATAGTTTGATGATGTTTCCAATCATATCAGTGTGTTAAGTATGAAAAACCCTCTTATAATATTATTCAATGAGTAAAAGTTCATTGTTCTAATTCTTTTAGCTTTAATTTATATACATTTTATATATTGTCTAAACCCTCCAAATGTATTGAAGATAATTTTATGTTTGTAAGTGGTGTCCTACCTACCATCACTTACTCCTCCCTTTGGTATAAAGAAAGAAGACTTTATCTATTTAGGGTGAACCCAAAATTCCTCACCTTAAGCCATACATATAATTCATAAGATATATATAGAGGGAATATCATATGCGAGTGAATCTTATTTCTAATAACAAGAGTGTGTAATAACAGTCTTTGGTGCAAATAAATCGTGAGATTATATTTTATTATTAAAAGAAGCATGTAACTCTCTTTCTCTTCAACATTCCCATTGCATGTCCTCACAATCTTCTCGACAAAGGTGAAAGCATTTAGGTTTTAAAACTCCATGTCCCTCTCCCTTTGTATATGCGCTCATTTAATTTTAATTTTCCAGTTGTTCGGTATATACACGTCCCTTCTTAAAGGAGGAGTAAGTCATGGTAAACGAGACACCACTTATATATTAATGTTATGCATCCCTTCAAGTCATGATTCATCAATTGAAGAGATGCATAACATGAAGATGTGCTAGTGAAACAAATCAAACAATCAATCAAAAGCAAATTAACTTTATCATTAGTGCAATCAAGTAACTTTTTTTTCTTTCTTTTTTTACTAAAAAAAGTTATTAATATAAAAATTATATTAATCGAGAACAATACAATTCAAAATTGTTAAAATCGAAAAGGATAATCTGCGAGCAAATTCACAACATCTAAATTAATAGCTTAAAATAGCAAAATGCCTACAATTGTGATAAAATCTATAAAAATGAGAAAATTGAATTGTTCGGAATACATAGCATTTGAAGTTGTAACGTTGATGAAGCCAAATAATAGAACAAAGTTAATTTTATACTTAGAGTTTTGATGATAACAAAAGTATTTTATGAGAACAATATATTTGACTTCATAGAGTGTGAAAGAAGATATGGTCAAGATTTGAAGAAGATTTGATCAAAATTTATCTACAAAAAAATATGAACAAAATCAATCTAAAGAATTTACAAACATAATATGAACAAAATACGAACATAATCAATTTGAAGAATTCACAAACTCAATCTAAACAAAATAGGAACATAATCAATATGAAGAATTTACAAATTCAATCTAAACAAAATACAATTCATAATTAAACAATGACTAAATGGAAGCCCAAACTTTAACTATAAATAGATAATCAAGACTAAAGAAGAAAATCATCGAAAAGTAGAAAAGAGTAGACTTAGAGTTCAAAGCGAGAAACACTTACTTGGATAAAAAAATATTTTCTAAGTATTTTTTCTTACAGTGTGAGAGTTATTATTATTATTATTATCAGTTTTGTTAGAAGCAAACACTAGAAGTTCCAATCTTTTGTATCCAATCCGATAGTGGTTTAGTTCATTCTTCAATCTAGGATTATTAGGTTGTTAGGAGAAGACTTGACTTCTAAAGTCAAGGTGGTTAGTTCCTCAAAAGTATGGGGTTGTAAGGTTGTTTAGGAAGACTGACTTGGAGGATCAGGTGGTTTGTAATTCAAGGTATTTGAATTAGTTGATTAAAGTCTTCTGAATGAGGGGACTGGATGTAGTCAAGTTAGTGGTGAACCAGGATAAATCTATCTGTCAATTATTTATGATTTCATTGTTTGCTGCCTCTGAATTTGATTGTTTCTACTTCAAGTAAGTCACCAAAACTGAACTAGTTTTTATTTATTTATATATAAATATCAAAAAGTTATCAACTTTGGGAAACACAACTCAACCTCCCATTCTCGTGTTTTCACCTTCACCAAAGTCATTAATTGAATCTAAATTTGCACTTGATCAAAGTTAACCTATCAATCTAAACCAAACAAACATTCCTCTAAGACGGGAAATCAAATGCTACACAAAGACAGAAAAAACTAAATAGACGTGAAAATACATATTTGATTAAACGGCGAAGAAAAAACGAATAAGAAAACCACTCATCTCAAATAGATGGATAAAAAATAGCTAAAAAGAATAAGAAAACAACAACTACATTTTCATGCTTTCTAGTGTAATCAATCAAAGTTAAACTAAGAATTCCACACTTAAATTTTAAATATAATTCGTAAATGATATCTTAATTATCTCAATTCCCTAAATTAAGTACTCAATTTTTATGGAGATTAATAAGTCAAAATAGTTGAGAAACCACATGTAAAATAGTCCCAATTTGGTCATCAATACAATTAATGTCAATGTGACTTTTTACAAGTTTATCTTTTAGGAGAAAATCTGTTTGTTTTTTATCTTAATATTTATATAGATTATAGAAAGAAAAAAAATGTAATATAATAAAGGATATGTAAGTAAAAAATAATTAATCTAGTTGAAAATTTAAAAAAAAAAAGAAATTATAAAAATGAACAAAGAAATTTATCGAGATGATTTTATATTTATGAACGAAGATAATACTACTCTATTTTAAATTAAAAACAAAAATATATCAAAAAAAGTTGTTATATTTAATTCAAATTTAAATCAAATACATAAATTTTCTTTAATCAATTTTTGTTTATATTTTAAGATGAAGAGAATATTTAAAAAGTTATTATAATAATTTAAAATTTAAATCACGTATATCAACGTTTTACATTTCATTTTTGCTTACACTATTTCGTTTGAGATGAAGTAACGCGCATATGGTAGAAAATTTTGAGGTGTCAAGGACATAACCCAAACACATAATAATGTGCCGTGGTTACAATTCTAAATCATGAGAGCATGAAGTTAGGATTCAATTCTCTAATAATGTGACGTGGTTACAATTCTAAATCGTTCAATTTAAATGGACGATTAAGATGGACTAATATAATAAAATTAACTATATAATTTAGGAATTTATATTGTACAATCCAAAATTGATATCTTTTGATATTATCATATTAAATTACCGATACTCTAATGAAATGTTATCTATGAGTAAATTTGATTATATTTTAAATTTAACACCATTAAATTTTGAAGTTTTATATTTTTATTCTATTTTAAAATAATTAATATTTATTTATTAAAGTATATATAAAAAATAATCAAGTTCCTTCTTTCTGCCTGATATCTCTATGATGTATCGTCTCTATGTTGTTCTTCATTGTCTCTATCATTTGTTGTATTGTCTATTTCCGTCGTTAGTTCATTAATAATCAAAGATGAATATGAAAACGACAACACAACAATGATTATGTGTGGTCGAGGACATCAACACAAACTCGAGTGAAATGAGAGTGAGACAGAGGAGCGATCTTCTCGCAATGGTAAAAAAACAGTAGAGAACTCTTCTCATGAAGGTGAAAAGATGACGGATGAGAGCAATTTATTTTAATGGTAAAACGTAAGAGAAGGAATGAATTTTTAACTTTAATAATGTTTTTAATTTTTTATTAGAATAAAAATATTTTAAAAAAAATTTATTAAATTTTAAAGAGATTAAATGAAAAAGATAAATCTCCAATATAAATAATTTGATCAACTTAATATAAATTATATAGATGTTGTTGTGAAAAAAAAATAATATATATCGGTAAAAAAGCAAAAGTATTGATACACTTTTTTTTTTTTAAGAATAACATATAAATTACCCTATAATTTAGACCGTCGAATTTAAAATCAACTATCAAGATTAAATATTACATAAAACTTTGTTCTCTTGCTATTGCATGGAATCCCAATCTATAAAGCTAAGAGCCTCGATTTTATGCATAGAATTGCGAACCACATTGATTAGTAAACTACAATTGTGTTGTATAACGTGCTTATATGAACACGAGGGCGTAACCTCCAACTTCATGCTAGTGGTCTTTTTTTGAGAAAGGTGTGCCTCGCATGCCTTAAAGTCATAAACCTAAGTCGGTTTGGTTTCTCATTAAATTGAGTTTTTTATAATAAAAATGATAAGGGTGTTGGTAAATGCATTTGAGGACTTTTTTTATTTGATCAAAGTGCCACACTCTAAAAAATATATATAATTATTTTACTTTTTTTGTCTCAGTGTTGATTGCAATATCAGAATGTGACGATGTGAAGAAAAAAAAAATTTATCCTTTAAAATATTTAAAAATTTAATATACTATTAATAAAATAAAATATATTAATAAACAATAATAATAATAAATAAAATTCATTAATAATAATAATAATTTTAATAATATTATAAATTTTAATAATAATAATAAAAAAAAAATAATTTTAATAATAATGTGTCAAAACAAATAGGAGGAAGTT
>JBBPBR010000006.1:6267805-6284576 GCA_037974775.1 Cicer pinnatifidum
AAATGAGTCATTCTATTATATATTTTTTTAGAATACTAACAATATAAATATTTTATTAAAATAATAATCTCTAAATTTTTAAAGAATTAAAAATATAAATTTTAAAATATAAATTCTATATTTAAATCATTAAGGTGTGTCTGACACAAGTTAAAATTTTCTTAAATAAAGTATGACAAGTTTTACTTTAATAAAAAAAAAAGTGTGTATGCATTGTATAAAATTTCTTAGCAATAAATTTCTCTAATCTATCTATATAAACATTATTTTAATAGCTATTAAAATTAATTAAATTAAAAGTTTTGATATATTTATTTTTTTAACTTTAACTTTAATAATTAAAGAAATTATTTCTATAATTAGAATCATAACAAAAAAAATGTTGTTTCTAAATAAGTATAAAAATAAAAAGTTAAGAATTTAATACTATTAAATATAAAATATAGTAAACTCATCAATAATAACATATCATTAAATTATTAATAATATAAACTAATAATAACAAAATGTGCTAATTTCTCAAATATATTAGGTCTTTCTATTATTGATTTATTTCAAAGCAAGCATTAACTAGCCACCAAAGTATGAATCAGCTGGCAATGGAGAGTCGATTTGAATGATGGGATAGAGGCAAAGAAACAAAGACCAAAGAGTGACGACAATAGACACACTCCGATAACTACGAAACTAACATAAACCCGAAATAGACACGTGTCAATTAATAACCAATAACAAACTGACCCCACCCAATTAAAACGTCCCTTCACCTTCACTTTCACTTTCACACACGCACACTCACACCACTCGCACGTGCTCTTTTTCCCTTTCCCTTTTTCCTCGCCACTTATCTCTCTCTTCTCTTTTCTCTTCTCTCTCACTTTCCAAATCCAAATCAAATCCAAATAATCAAAAATCATTAACATTCCTCCAAACAAACCCTAACCTCTTTTCTTCATTCAATTCAATTTCTACTCATGGGAGCTGTGACGTCATCAATGGCGGCGAAGTTCGCTTTCTTTCCGCCGAATCCTGCTTCTTACGGAATCGGAGTTGATGAAACTACGGGGAAGAATAAGATAACTGGAGTTGATACTAGGGAAAACGTCGACGTTTTGAAGCTTTGTACGAAGAGAGGGAATAACATCGTTGCGTTGTATATAAGAAACACTTCGGCTTCTCTAACACTTCTTTATTCTCATGGAAACGCTGCTGATCTAGGTCAGATGTACGAGTTGTTCAGTGAACTCAGTGTTCATCTCCGAGTTAACCTTTTGTGGTAGGTGTTTGTCGTCACGTGATCTTCACGTGCTTATCTGTCGACATTGTTCACACTAATTGTAATTACTATTATTATGTTAGTTGTTATGTCATGTCATGTGCCAATGCCTTTTGTATTATTATGATTATTATTACTCAATTATTATTATTATTAGGTCAATTTCTGATTGGTTTTCTAATTTTTGATATTTTTTTTTTTTTTTGTAGTTATGACTATTCTGGGTATGGCCAGTCATCTGGGAAGGTAAGCAAGCTACCTATTTAATTTGGACGGTTTTGAAGTTATATTTAAATTTTTAGGTTTAGGTTGTTGTGAATTGTGATTTAAATTTAATTGGAAAAAAATGTTACTATTATTGGATAGGAATTTATGTAATGCCCTTTTGGTATGTTTGGATGAAATTATTTTTAATTGCTGTTACTTTAGGTGCCTTGTTTTTTTTCTTCTTAATTACTGTCCGCAATTGCAAACGTTGCTGTAATATGAAGGTTTTGAAAGCCCCTATAATTGTGCCACAACTGCAATTACAAGTGGATTGGCTGCATTGTAGTGAAATGCTGACAAATGTGATCAATCCACTTGGAATTGAGGTTGTGATATAATTATAGTTTATAGAGACTTTCAAAACCCGTAATTTAGAACCTTACCTATGATGTTGGATTAAACTGTTTTATTTTTTATTTTTTTGAAGATAAGAAATAAAATTTAAATATAAAGTTTTAATTGTTAATTATACACAAAGTGTAGAAAGATGTTACATGAATGTTCAATTATATTTCACCCTTTTGTTATAGACATCTTAAAAGAAGTAATGTTACAATTTTTGACAACACAGTTAGATATGACTAGACATATCTATTTTATTTTATTGGCTTCTTTTTAAATGAATATTTTATTTGTTTTACTCATTTTTATGGATATTTTTATTATTCTCTCTTTTTATTTTAAATTCATTGTTAACCTTGAGGAAATATTTTACACTCATTTTAAATGTAGAAAATAAAATTCATGATCCAAAAAAAGAAAGATGTCTAGATCATGATGAAAATGCTTGGATATTTATTTGAATGGGAGTTTCAGTTGATAACAGTGTGTAATTTTTTGGACAGCCTAGTGAGCAGAACACTTATGCAGATATAGAAGCTGCTTATAAATGTTTGGTAGAAATGTATGGGACCAAAGAAGAAGATATTATTCTGTATGGACAATCTGTTGGCAGTGGTCCGACTACTGATTTGGCTTCTCGTTTACCCAACCTTAGAGCTGTCATTCTCCATAGTCCTATCTTATCTGGCCTTCGAGTCATGTATCCTGTGAAGCGGACTTACTGGTTTGACATTTATAAGGTTTTATCTCTATCAGTTCTAAACTGGTGAACTTAAATGTTCAATTTGGATATGTATTTTTTTGTCATAGTACTTAGTTCTAATGATTTTTGCTTACTTTTTTTTTATGCAGAACATTGATAAAATTCCCTTGGTCAATTGTCCTGTTCTTGTAATTCATGTGAGTATATTTATTTCCAACAAATATATAATATCAAACTAAATGTTCTGCTGTATAGAAGGGACTAATAATTTGGAGTACTTATGCAATGGATTAAGTATTATAATTTATAGCATTTGTCCTTTTTGCTTTCTATACATACCCTCATCACTCTTGACAATATTCCCATTGAACTTTATGTAGCTGTATTAATAGGTTGCATTATTTGGATTTGTAATTACAAAACCTTTCTCTCAGTTGCTGAGAAATTCTTGACTATTGTTATTGTAGATTTCCATCTAAGCATATGGTGGGTGACTAACATACATACATGATAGTTTATGGTGGGTGACTAACATACATACATGCTTACAACAATATGTTTTATTCCTTACTTCAATACATCATTGGCGATACTGCCATTCACTTAAACTTTATGATTGTGATATGCAATAAGGAATTGCAAAGGTTTATCAACTCATGATTTTTTTTTAATATTTTGAATTGGCCATCACATTAATATAAGTTTGCATACAAGCTTTTAGGTCCAATGATTTTTTTCATCAACAGAAAAACATATTACTCGAATAACAAATTATATAGCTTATGCTTTTCTATGTTATGTGTACTAAAAGAAGAGGGAAAGTAGATCAACATAGTTATCATGCATATTGGATGTTTAAATGGAGATGTTCATGATTGACATCACTATTCAATGTTCTAGTAAAATTAGATATTTGGGAACATTTTCATGGGTTGGAATACTTTTTCATTGGTCAATTATTTTGTTAATCACCTAAACTAATACTGGCATAAAGCAATCAATGTATACTTTTCAACTTTCAGGCATGTCTATTAGTAAGATTGTTCTTTGTATTGATGTGTATCTTTTAGGGAACAGCTGATGATGTAGTAGATTGCTCCCATGGGAAACAACTTTGGGAACATTGTAAACAAAAGTATGAACCCTTATGGGTTAAAGGAGGAAATCATTGTGACCTAGAGCTTTACCCTCAATATATAAAGCACCTAAAGAAATTTATTGCAGCTATCGAGAAGTCCTCGCATCCAAGAACTGAACCTGGACCTGCTCCTGATCAACTGGACAAACCTCGAAACAGCAAAGATTTTCGAGAGAAACCTAGACCCAGCATGGATTTAAGGGAGAATTCTAGAAGGAGTATTGAATTCAAAGAAAAGCCTAGAACAAGCATGGAGCATAAAGAAAAATCAAGAGCTGGCGTGGATAAGAAAGATAAATCAAGAAAGAGTGTAGATCGCTCCGAGAAATCAAATAATGGAGGAGACATTCCCGAGAAAGCTAGAAATAGCATTGACCGGTTAGTTACCAGAAACGTCCAAATGTGCTAACGTTATTTGCCCTACTGTTGTTTCTGACTATTTTTATGTATTATGTCTGCAGTATTGGGGAGATGGTGAGATCAGTTGGATTTTGCAAAATTGATTGTTTTAGACCCTCAACGACTCGCGCATAAAGATGACACACGCTTACATGCTGAGGTTGTATTCTTCTAATTTGATTATTTGATTGGTTTATGGGATGTACGGTTGATAGGAAACTGTTCCACTGTCTTATTTATTTTCTAAAATATATAGATGAAAAAGTAATTTAACAAAGTAGATCATATGCTGCTAATTTTTTTCTTCCATTTCATAATCTAACCTCTCTGTTTTTAGTTTGTCGGCATAGACCAAGGTAGTGGGTTCTATTATTTGGGTCGGTGTTGCTTGCTATACAAACAACACTTGCGGATAAAATTCAACAATTATGCATTATTAAATTTATTTCTGCTTCTGTGCAATGTTACTTTGAACATCATTTAGTCCAATTACGAATATTTGATAGTGTAGGAACTGTTTTAAGGATAAAAGGGGTCAAACTAGGGGTTTAAGACACAGAACTATTCCAAACCTATAAAATTAGTTTGGTTTTCTTTTCCTTTTCATTTTCGGCTCTTAACCGAAACAAACTAATCAATCATGCCTTTATTGATCTAACTATCGGTTTTACATAATTCAAAACCGATCATCCGACACTCCACCAAACTACTGTATTTCATTGTTATATTGTACGACTCATACGGACTTGAGGTTGCATTTGGCTTAACCCTTTTTAGGTATATAAGTTATTTAAAACTAAAGTTAAAGATAAAAGCTTTAAAAATAAAGTTAAAGTTTGGTAGTTTATTGATATTTTTGATGTAAAAGCTAATTTTCGGTCAAGAGTTGTATGGAGAAATGTTTTTGTAGAAGTATTTATTTTCGGGTCACCCTAACTTGGACCTGGTCCAACCATCAACTCTTGTCAGTCTCAACTGCAGGTCTTTATTTTATAAAACCTACCACTACTACACGTAAACTACCACATCTATTATTTTGTAAGGGTTCACTTTTGGACCATTCTTTTAGGGTCCATATTAGAGGGATTCCTTATTTTATTTTAGACATTATCATTAATTAATTAATTAAACTAAGTACTTAAAAGATATTGTTTTTTATAAGTGTGAATAAATTATCATATTAAAGAATTTGTTCATATATTTAGAAAAGATAAGTTACTTGATGAGAGTTTAATAGGATTGTAAATTATTTTAAAGAAATTACTAAATAATTCATGGTTAAAAAACTTGTGATCTGTAATTTTTTTTAGACCAATAGTATTTTTTGCACCTTTGTTTCTATATAAGAAATTGTTGAAAAAATTCCGAAGAAAAAAAAATGGTGATTATAGTATTAAATTTATTGACAATTTGAATTATTTTACTAATTTATCTTTGAAGAGAGATAATTGAAAAAGATGTAATATAATTCAGGACAGACTAATAAAAGAAGAATTAATAAACTTAAAAATTTGAATGTTTTATAAAAGGGAAAAAAAACTCTGAAGAGAGTTTTATATTTTAGAACAGATGTAATATTTATTTAAACACAACTGCCTTTTTTTTTATAGCAACCATACACCTATGTCTAGTCTGCCAACCCATAGCCTCCACGCGCATCGTTATGAATTTAAATCTTCTATATTTGGCTCCTCACCTTTGATAATTGTAGGCACAAAGAGGAGAGAGTGCGTGGAAAAATATGGAAAAATATGTAGGTGACTTTTGTTTTTATAATAATATTAATGATTAATTATTAATATTGTTAATATTTTATTGAGGAAGATTCTACTATGCACTCTTACATCTAAATCTGTCACTCCTTCAATTAACATAAAAAATACAATTTTGTTAATAAATTTTTTTGAAATATAATCCTTAATACGAAAATTTCTAGATTTGGAAACATTTGAAACTTTTCAGATTTTTGAAATGTAATCCTTATTTCGAAAATTTTCAGATTTGGAAACTTTCGAAATTTTCTAGATTTGGAAACTTTTGAAACTTTCTAGATTTGGAAACTTTGGAAACTTTCTAGATTTGGAAACTTTATAAACTTTCCAAATTTTTGAAATATAATCCTTATTTCAAAAATTTCAAACTTCTGAAACTATCAATTTTGAAACTTATTATAAATGATTAAAAAAATAAAATTGTCTCTTCATGTGTCTTGAGGAGGTGACAGGTTTAGATGTAACGGTGCATGATAGAATCCTCTTTATTGAGGGTGTAGATCAAACATGTGACTTCCTTATTAGTCCACTTTCTAACTTTTGAACCCTCTTAGGTGACTTTCCAACCATAAATTTAGAAGATCCTTTTCCCACGCATAACACCCCAAAACTGTTAAATCTTCTTCTTAGGGTGAGCAACCCCCACCATCAACGTCATTCGTGTATCTCACCTTTAAGACTATTCCCCCACCAACCGGTATTAGCTTGTATCAACCTATGTGAAGAGAGTCCAACCCCGAAAAATAGAATAACGGGATCGTGGATAGCGGGATGACCGTTATTGTGAAAACAAAAACAAAATAGTATATAAGCAAAACATAAAATACAAACAATAGACAAAAATACTAAAAAGCAGGATGACCGTTATTGTGAAAACAAAAACAAAATAGTATATAAGCAAAACATAAAATACAAACAATAAACAAAATACTAAAAAGTTTACAAAAATGAAGTACATAAAAATAAAAACCAAAATCTAACATCAAGATCTAATAATAATCAAAGTTAAGTTCTAAAAGTAATCAAGTTCTACTAGATATGACTCAAACTAAAAATCATGCAAAATTATCTTCCTCGTCTTCACTTGTAATTTCAACCACATCAACATCATCTTTTTCATCACTTGGTTCAAACTCTTCTTCTCCCACCTCCTCATCTTCATTAGCCATAGTTGCAGTGAGTCTTGATTGGTGCCTAGTAAGTCTTGTTGTTTCATTAACCCCAGCTGCATCACCAACAAATTTCCAAGTCAAGCCATCTTCTCCCAAGACCAAATCATCTGTAAACACATCGTTTTCATCAAATTCTTTTTCAAGTCAATCATAACACTCATGAATATTGTTGAAGATAATGGGATCAGTTAAATTCATGTTATCAAAGCGGTATTTAAGAGCTTGGTTATACTTCACCATAACCAAGTCATGTAGCCGTTGGTGCTTAAGTTTGCTTTTCTTCTTAGAATGAATCTATATTACAATTTTAAAAGAAAATAATTAATTCCAAATTCACTAAATCCAATTATATAAGAAAACCAATTGACAGTTACATATTTTCTTAAATGTACTCCAATTGCACTCACATTCTAACAAGTTGCATGTCACGCTTAATTATTTGATTACAATAGCTTGCAAATGTGGAACATGGTTTCCGTACATGGTCCACCACTCATCTATAATGCTATAAATAATTAATCTCATTGATTACATACAAGTATGTAATTTTAAATTAACAAAACATTGTACTTTAACTTACTAGATGACACAATAGACATCATTCTAATTGCAGAAGGTATACCAAACATGCCATGCGTTTTCCAATATTGAGAAATCTCTTATAGAGTTTTATCATTATCTTCAGAATCTTTAGAAAGCTTCAAAATGCAAGCATAAACTCCATGTGTTACTTCTAGATATTTTCCAACATTTGAGTCATTGTAGAAGTGACAGGGTTAACGAAATGTCTTGCTACATGCAATGGACGATGAAGTTGACACTCCCATCTATCTATAATTGTGTAAATTTTAGAGTATTTACTCTCATTTTCATTGAACGTTGTTGCAATAGACTCATGCAATCTATCCATTGCCTTATATATGTAATCCATTGTCGACTTTTTCTCCTTATCAACTAGTCTTAAAACATGCACCAACGACCCTATTGCCTTTAGAGAGGATATAACTTCCTTCCAAAATGATACATTGATAATAATCTTATATGTCATTTCTCCCTTACGATCTTTTAATGCATTTGTCTTCACCCTCTCTTTTGATATAAATATCATTCTCATGTTATTCTTTTCCTTATACAATATTTGAAGAGTGAGTAATGTAATTGCAAACCTTGTCACTCCACTTCTAACCAATTTCAACTTTTTGGGTGAACTTTCTTATTATGTTAAGGGTGATGGTATGATTGTAGATGAACCCACTAAGAAATTATCCTCTTCTGATAACCCTTTTAACAATAGACAACTTTCAATATCTTCTAGCATTAAATCTACATAATGGGCAACACATGGAGTCCAAAAGATATTAGGATACTAATAAATGAATCACATCATATGGCACACAACATATAATTAGGATACATGGGCAGCACATGGAGTCTTCTAAATATTTTCCTATCACAAAAATAAATGAACCACTTCATATGACTTGTAGCATATAATTAATATTTCAAATTGGATAATGACAATTATAAAATTCTTACCCGCTGAGACATAGTTGCTACCATTGTCAGTACCAACTTGCACAATATTTTCCATTCCAATTTCTTGTACAAATGTGTCTAAAAGTTCAAATATCTTCAATTCGGTCTTCATAAAGCCAAAACCATCAATACTCCTTACGAACATAGCCTCACCTAGAGTGTTGGCCAAGAAATTGATCAATGTCCTAACATTTCGATCCGTCCATGCATCTGACATGATAGAGTATCCATATTAAGTTCTCTCTATTACAAGTCCATGTAACATTTTCTTTGTGAGATCTAGTTCTTTTTTTAGCAATGTAACTCTAATCTCATGGTAACTTGAAGGATTTAAGTGTGCTTCATATTTCCAATCGCTTTAATCATCAACTTGAAGCTTTTAGACTTCACAACATTAAAAGGATTATCATTCCTATAGAAGAAACAACCAATACATTGATTAGTTTATTTCGTTGCCTATTTCACATAAGCCTATTTTATCAATATTTGACGTTTGGACATTGCTAATGTCATCTTTAGAGAAACCTCAGAATTTTTAAGCATAAGCACATTCATAAGGTCTTTAACATTCGTCTTAGAAATACCTATTGCAGACCTTTTTCATGCCTGAATATTTGCAATTTCTTGCACGACGCTTCAATGCAATTAAGGCACAAGTCGCGGTCGCAAGCACCACACCAATTGATGGCGTTTTCATGTACTAACGCGATGCGGCGAAGCCATCCTGCTTACTGCAATTTCGAGATCGCACAATCCCACTGCATTGACAAGATAGGTATCAACTACTATCAAAGCCACCATATCATTTTTGTGGTTTGATGTCATTAATACCTCAATTGTTTAAGATTTCATGTTGTTATGTTTATGGTATTTTCGTAATATTTTGGTTGTGTATTGTCTTGTATTTTGTGTTTAATTTTAGATTGTTTAGACGTTTTGGAATGATATTACTTTGCAAATTTAATGGTGGCCACCACCAATTCTTACGCGACAAATGAATTCTTAACATGTATGATTAAATTTGAAATCAAATGTACGTGAGATTGCAAAAGTTAAAGGATTAACCTGTAATTGACTTTAATATTAAAATGGAACATAAAACTTTAATCGAATGTTATAAAAATAAAAAATAAAAAAATAAAAAAATAAAAGCTTAATTAAACGCAATAGCAACAGAAAAAGTTAATTGAATCTTGTTGTACCTTCAAAACAAAATTTAGTAACATTTGTCACTGTTTTTACACTTCAATGATAGTGTAAAAAATATTAAAATAAGATGATGTTAAAATCCTATCACAATTTTTTATTTATTTGTTAAAAATATGTCAAAAATAATATCTATTTTATTTTTGTTATTACAAAATATTAAAAAGTTTGGCTTTGAGTCAAAATAATATATAACAAATATGAGTATATTATTTATCAATTTATCATACAATGAATACAAATGCCATTTTGTTTTAATTAAAAAAATAAAATTATTTAAAATAATAAATAATAATTAATGTCATTTAAAGACATATAAATAGCATTTACATATTTTTATTATAGTAGTGACACGTCCCGTGTCCTTTTAAAATAAAATAAATAATAAAAATAATTAAATAATAATAATAATAATAATAAAATCAAACTTTTAATTTTTCTTTTCTTTCTTTCCACCTCATTTTTCAAATTCATTCTTCCTTCCTTTTCTCTCTCCCCCTTCCTCGACAGAAGCTCCCCTCCCCCATTTTTGTTTTGTTTTTTTTTTTTCCTTCCCTTCTCCTTGATTCTTTCCTCTCTATAATACCCAAACCATCAACCATTAAAAAATGAATTTAACATCCTCACAATCATTGAAAAATGCTCTTGGTTAGGATTTTTGAGTTAGGGTTTGTGTTCTAGAGAAAAGGGGTATCCATCTCATGAGAATTGTTGATTGAAAGTCTTTGAGGTAAGTACATAACTCTAATCATAGTATGAATTCATAGAAAAATGTAGTTTTGTTTAAAAATCTTATTTTATACTCATAGTAGATTTAAATGATTTTTAGGGTTTCCTAGAGTTAGCTAAACTTTAGAATATTTTTTCTAAAGTCTTGGGAATATTTTTAATACTCAGATTTGTCAACTGAGACCCTACCGGCTACTCTGAGAGTTGTTGAAGAGCAAACTTAGACGGTTCTCATAGCTGTGAGTTGACGACGAACATCGTCATATATTTTTATACTGCTATTATTATTATTTTACTTGTTTTCTATATTAAAGTATTTATTGATAAATTTGGGAAACACAACATTTGAATTTTATCTCGATTTCGTCAATTATTTGATTTAACGATCGTTGTTATATAATATGTTATTATTTTGATTTACGTATGAGCTACAATATTTAAATCTTGAATTGTTACGCGATTGAGTATGTTTTTCATGAATTACAATGAAATGATTTTTAATACGTGTTTTGGGAAATCAGTGTTAAAATTATTAAATCGTTAACTGCGTTAGGTGCACCTAGTTACCACGTGTTGATTAGGGAGAGTTAACCGTTAGATGGAGCCGCCCCTATGAGAGAGGTCATTCGTAGGAGGAGAGGGCTATCAACGAGATGTAAGCTCCCTAATTGATACGTGATGATGCGTTGCGGGAATTGAGAGGAGAGGGCCATCCGTTAGATGGAGCCGCCCCTAAGGGAAAGGCTACCCTTAGGAGGAAAGGGCTATCAATGAGATAAAGCCGCCTCTTGGTTCTAAAAATTTGTATTGTTACTTGTTTGATTTTTATGATGATTTTAAGGTTGTTTTGATTTTGTTTTGTTATTCACTGGATTTTTAATATTTCTGTCAAGCGATTAAACAGTTATTCGTGCCTTTTGTGTTTCCCTTCTAATTGATGGTGGTTGTTGTCTCCTCACTAAGTCTTTGTGATTTACCCCTTTATGTTGCTTAATTTTTTTAGATTCGTAGGCAGCTGAGTAGAATCTGTTATTTGATTCAAGTCTCAATATTTCTTTTGGTAGGCCTCTTTGATTGAGGACCATTTTTGTAATGTATGTTGAGTCTGATGTAAATTGCAGCTATTTTGGAGTCTAGAAAGTCTATTTAGTTTTTTTTGGGAAGTATATTAAGAAATTTGATTATGTTATTTGAATTGTGACTGAATTGAGAATTTGACAGGGATTTCATAAATTTGGAAATGTTGAATTTACAGAGGATAATCTGTCGAAATTTCAAATAAAAAGTATATATATATATATTTTTTTTTTGAAATGGTAGTTAATTGATAGGTTTGCCAGGCTAGGAGTATAGCTTGTGCGCCAGTCACGACATTTAAATTTTGGGTCGTGACAAGTAGTTATGTGTCATTACTAAAATTAGTGTATAACACTTATTACTATCATAATTGTAGGATCATGTCCTACATTCAATGTTGTATATATGTATGTTACTCTTCCATAAGAAACAACACTAAATAAAATACGAGCCTTTTTGTCTTGGTATCAAAGTGTTTAAGTTGAAAAGCTCTCGATCCAATACTTAAAAACATGGCATTTGTTGCCAACTCAAACAACAAAAATGGCCTACCATCATCTTTATTTGTCAAGCTTGATAAAAACAATTATCCCCTATGGAAATATCTTATTCTACTCATTGTCTGAGGCTGCAAACTCGATGAATATTTCTTGGGAACAAAAGTGTGTTCTGAAGAGTTCATTACCTCTTAAGACTCAAGCAAGAACAACAACCTTGTTTTTGAATAATGGAAAACCAATGATTAGCACCTCCTTGGGCGGAAGCTCAACTCGATGACTATTGAAACTGCAACACAATTGTTGCATTGTGAGACTTCCAAAAAACTTTGGGATGAGGCTCAAAGTTTGGTTGGAGTACACTCAATGTCTCAAATCACCTATCTCAAGTCTGAATTTCACAACATGAGAAAATGATAAATGACAATGGAAGACTATCTAATCAAAGTGAAGAACCTTATTGACAAACTCAAACTTGTAGACATCCCAATTTTAACTTTTGATATGATCATTCAAACCCTAACTGGTTTAGATTTAGAATATAATCCCATAGTTGTAAAACTGTATGATCAAATTACATTGATCTAGGTGGATTTACAAGCTCAATTTTTAACATTTGAAAATAGAATTCAACAACTGAATAACCTCACCAACCTGACTCTTAATGCAACAACAAATGTTGCAAACAGGTCTGACCATTGAGGCAACAGGTTCAATTCAAACAATAATTGGAGAGGTTCCACCTTTAGAGGTTGGAGAGGAGGTAGAGGAAGACGTACGTCATACAAGATACCATGTCAACTCTGTGGTAAAAGTAATCACATTGCAATACACTGTTTTCACAGGTTCGACAAAACCTACTCAAGATCCAATCATTTAGTAGACAATCACAAGCAAGGATCTCACAATGTCTTCCTAGCCTATCAGAACTTAATCCAAGACTATGACTGGTATTTTGATAGTGGTGTAAGCAATCATGTGACACATCAAACTGACAAGTTTCAAGACTTGACTAAGCACCATGGTAAGAATTCACTAGTTGTTGGTAGTGGTGAGAAATTGGAAATTGTGGCCACAAGTTCTTCAAAACTTAAGTCACTCAATTTACATGATGTCCTATATGTATCTAACATTACAAAAAATCTATTAAGTGTTTCTAAACTAGTTGTTGACAATAACATACTTGCTGAGTTTGATGAAATTTTTTGTTTTGTGAAGGATAAGCTGACAGGGAAGGTAATACTAAAAAGGCAACTTAAAGATGGTTTGTACAAACTCTCAGGAACTAAAAGAAACCCCAATACTTAGGTATTTGTCAAGGAGAGATGGTATATGAGACTTGGTCACCCTTATAATAATGTCCTAGACAAAGTCTTGAAATGTTGTAATGTCAAAGTACCATATAGTGATAATTTTAGATTTTGTGAAGCCAATATGGAAAAATGCATATTTTACCCTTTAAGTCTTCTTCTTCTCATGCTAAGGAACCACTTGAATTGATTCACACAGATGTATGGGGCCCTGCACTAATAATGTCATCCTCTGGTTTAAAATATTATGTGCATTTTGTTGATGATTTTAGTAGGTTCACCTGGATTTATCCCTTAAAACAAAAGTTTGAGACTATGCAAGCCTTTACTCAACTCAAAAACCTGATCGAAAATAAATTCAATTTGATGTTGGTGTTGAATATAAACTTGTGCAAAAACTTGCGATAGAAGTTGTCATACAATTTAGAATGTCGTGCCTATATATTTCTCAACAAAATGGAAGAGCTGAGAGGAAACACAAACACTTAGCTGAGTTTGGTTTAACCTTCCTTGCACAAGTTCAAATGCCCTTACATTATTGGTAGAAAGCATTCTCTACTGCAGTATATCTCATAAACAGATTAATGTCTCAAGTTACTCAAAATAAGAGTCCATATTCACTCATGCTTCATATAGAACCTGACTATAAGCTTCTAAAACCATTTGGTTGCGTGTACTACCCTTGTCTCAAACCTTATAACCAACACAAGATACAATTTCACACAACCATATGTGTTCTCTTGAGATATAGCAACTCCCACAAAGGGTACAAATGTCTCAACTCTCATGGAAGGATTTTCATATCAAGGCATGTCGTCTTCAATGAAGACCATTTTCCATACCATGATGGGTTTCTCAATACAAAAAGTGCTCTAAAAACAACATTTAACAATCCATCTACTTCTTTTCCTTTGTACAATGCAGGAACACCATTAACAAAGCAAGCATGCCAATCACTATAGAAGAAAATCCAACTAAGATAAATGCAGAAGACCTTCATGATGTTAACAATGTCATAGAACGAAATGTTAATGGTTCATCAAAAGACGACACCGCTCATGAAGAGACACCAAACATAGCTCAACAACAAAGTGTGGGTGAATCAAGTCTGAACACAAATACATGTAATGCAATACACACAAGAAGCAAGTGAGACATTTACAAACCAAAGCTACCTTACATTGGACTCACTAAGACCTACATAGACACAATGGAACCTGCAAATTCCAATGAAGCTCTCACGAGACCTTTATGGAAAGAAGCAATGCAATAGAAGTTTCAAGCTTTATGTCCAACAAAACATGGATACTAGTGTCCCACCAAGATCAATAAAACATAGTTGATTCAAAATGGGTTTTCAAGACAAAATACAAGTAAGATGGTTCTGTTAAAAGGAGGAAAGCTAGACTAGTTGCAAATGGATTTCAACATATAGCTGGGATTGACTATGAAGAAACATTTATCCCTATAGTCAAAGCGAGCACAATCAAGATCATTCTTTCCATTGCAATGCATCTCAACTAGGAAGACTGACAGCTCGATATCAACAATGCATCCATAAATGGATATCTCATATGAACATTATTAATGCATCAACTAGAAGCATTTGTCCATCCTACCAAGCCTAATCACATATGCAAACTATCTAAAGCAATTTATGGACTGAAGTAAGCACCAAAAGCATAGTTTGTTAGTCTTGAAACTGCCTTGTTGAACTGGGGTTTTCAAAACACAAAGAGTGACTCCTCTCTTTTCCTTCTAAAAGGTAAATATCATATCATATTCCTTCTTATATATGTCTATGACATAATAGTCACATGTAGCAACAACAAACTTCTTCAAGCTTTCATCAAACAACTTAACAATGTCTTCTCCATTAAAGATTTGGGTCTTTTATACTACTTTATGGGCATAGAAGTGAAAAGAGATGCTAGTGGAATATGCTTTAGACAATCCAAAATACATTGGTGACTTGTTGAAGAAATTCAAGATGGACAATGCCTCACCATGTCCAACATTGATGATAACAGGAAGGCAATTCGCAGTTGAGGGGAAGAGATTGAAAGATCCAACTATGTTTAGACAAGCCATAAGAGGGCCACAATATTTAACTCACACAAGACCTGAATAACCTTTTCTGTAAATAAACTCAGTCAATACATGATTTCACCCACCACCACTGACCACTAGCAAGGCATAAAAAGAATCTTAGGGTATCTCCAAGACAACATCAATCATTTCTTGCACATCAAGCCATCCACCGACTTAGATATAACATGGTTTTTCGATTCTAATTGGGCCACTAGTGTTGATGACAAGAAAGCCATGGTTGGCTAATGTGTGTTCCTTGGTGAAACACTTATTTCTTGGTCCTCAAGAAAGAAAAATGTGGTATCAAGGTCAAATACAAAGTTAGATTACAAAGCTTTAGTTGTTGAGATATCATGGATTTATTCACTACTTACTGAATTTAAACTCCCATTGCCAAGGAAACCCATACTATGGTGTGATAACTTGAGTGCCAAGGTACTAGCATCTAATCTAGTATTGCATGCTTGTTCTAAGCATATTGAAATTGGTGTTCATTTTTTCAGAGACAATGTACTACAAAATGAGTTTGTTGTGGCTTATGTCCCTACAATAGATCAGATTGCAGATTGTCTCACCAAGTCATTAAGTCACACATGCTTCGGTCAACTTAGAGAAAAACTTGATGTGATCCACTCACAATCAGTTTGGTAGAGGAAATTCAAGACATATAAATAGCATTTATATATCATTATAAGCATTTATCTATTATTATTATTATAACGGTTATGTGTCATTACTAAAATTAGTATATAGTACTTATTAGTATCATAATTATAGGATCATGTCCTACATGCAATGTCGTATATATGCATATGTTACTCTTCCATAAGAAATAACAAGAAATAAAAGACGAGCCTTTTTTGTTTATGTCTTTCTAAATTTCATTTTAAATATTAGAACATACAATCGAAATATGATAATATTATTTTCAAATTTGCAATACAATGAATACATATGCATTTTAGTCTTAATTCAGAAAATCAAATTTATTTGAAGTATAAATATCACTATCTTTTACAATTTCAAATTAAAAATTATATTAATACGTGATTTAAAGGAGAACCATACAACTTTTAATTATTTTTAATAAATTTATTAAAATTTACTAAAAAAATGCAAAATTCACCTTTAAATTACCCTTAATTTAAGTTTTAATTTGCGATAGTAAAGTTCCACCTTTAGATATTTTTTAGAGGTTCCTATTAAACAAAGTCTTAATAAAAATAATAAGAGTGTTTTAGACTTTTTTTTAAGAT
>JBBPBR010000006.1:6295358-6318527 GCA_037974775.1 Cicer pinnatifidum
AAAAAAAATCGTTTACAGCTTGTTTGTTACAAGATTATAAATAAAATGGATTTAACATTCCAAAATATAGAAATTATTTTATTAGAATTAAAAGAAAAAAACAAAAGAGTATTTGCTTTTTATATATTATATTTTAAGTATTTGAGGGTATTTACATGTATCCATGCATATCATAATTTGTTTTAAAAAATAATTATATTTTTGCAATTAATTATGTAGAATTTTTGGTCCTTTACAACACAAACGGATCTTTCCAATCAGAATTTGTTTAAATTACTTTTTTTATGTTGGAATCTTATTAAATGACGATTTTTTGTCTTTCAAATATATCAGGTGTGAGGATCATCTTGAAAGTATAATGCATAGTCTTATATATTTTGAGAATGTCAAAGATTTTTGGAATTATTTTATCAACTTAGACCTTTGGAGCAAATTCATCACTTTGGTCGGTAGAATTCTTGAATCACAACAAACGTTTTATGGTGTTGTAGTTTATGAACTTTAGAAATATTAAAACTCTTTAATCTTCTCTCAAATCACCCATCTTGGTTAATCTCTCAATTATGTTGCAGCAAATAGTAAAGTTTATTACTTCTTTTTTTTCAAAAGCAAATGTTTATTATGCTCACTACACCTAAGAAATGTATCCGATTTTTTTGAAAAAAACATAGTCCCGTAACTATTTAAGGATTAATATAAATAGTCCCATCACAAAAACAATGTATTAATTTTTTAGAGCCAAATTTGATCTTGCTTGACGGTTCACAATGTCTCAACAATTGAATCTCTCAAGAGTTATTTTTAAATATTAGTTTTTTTCAAAATGCTTCGTTTGATTTTATAATAATATTCCTTTAATTACCAAGAGAAAAATAATTAAATTCTTACTATATATTTTACAATTTTGTTTCCTACACTCCCATTTTTACTATCCATACTCCTCAATTTTTTTATAAAAACAAAATACATAAAATATCTTTGGCTATTTATAATATTTTTAATCATAACCTCTCATTCATTATATCTTCATCTTCAACCCTAACATTTATTTCTCTCACACCCCCTTTTCCTTCTTTTTCCATTTTTAACAACTTTAACATCTTCAATCATTCTCATTGCCTCTCATTTATATTAGGTATGCATCAATCTTGATGTTGTTCTTGTAATTTTTTTTTACAAAATGTAGTTTTGTTGTTGTTGTTGAATTGACGTATTCTTGTTTTGTTGAAAACCCATAAGCATATGTGAAGTCAATTCACGTATGCTTTTGGGGTCCTTGAGTTTGTGTACGTGAACTCAACTCACGTAGGTATCTGGGCTTGCTAAATTTGCGTACGCAAACTAAGGTGACATAGGTATATGGACTTGCCTAAAAACCAATTCACATATGTTTATGTGTTTTGATTTTGATTATGATATGATTATACATATATGGTGCGCACTATGTTTACTAACAGAGCATATCGAATTATAATTAATAATACTTATAATTAGAGTACTTCTAATTATAAGGGTCATCATATTATACCAGCCACTTCTGCACGGGCTCAACATGTTGAGAAAAGGGAGGAAGATGAGATGCAACATGAAGAACAAACACAACATGAGGCCCAACAAGAGCACATAGATGAACGTCCACATGTTGATAGATATCTTGGTGTTTCGATTGACAAGTATGTCCTTAGGACAGTTGGTGATCATGTGATCACTCGACTTTGGGATGATGTGGTAATTTTCTCGATCATATTAAAATGTTAATAGTTTTTGTCATAATGTGTTTTAACTTATATTTTTTTGCTTATTTTATTTTAGGACTGCGGGGGAATTATGGGTGTTTAGCAATGAAAAAATTAAAAGAAGATGTGATTGAACATGAAGATGTTAAACAATTGGTTAAAAGCTTTGAATTATATTTGTTGCTAAAATGCAATTACGAAATATCGACAAAGGGATCATTTCTGCTTTCGTAGAGAGGTGACATTGAGACACCAACAACTTCCATATTCCAATTGGAGATATGAGGATTACTCTGGACGATGTCTCATCTCTGTTACATATACTCATCATCAGTGCATTCTTTAATGTTAATGTATTTAACAACGATGACGATGCAAATTTATTAGCTGAACTTCTCAGAGTTATTGAGACTGCTGCTTATGCTGAGTTTAATGTCACACAAACAACCATAATTTGATTTAGTTGGTTACTTGAAGTATACCATCAACGTTGTCGTGACCAACATTAGTAGATGGTTGTGAGGACATTTGCACCCTATTCAACGACAATAGTGCCTTCGCTATTGAAGCTCTACCACACACTGTTGACAAATGAATGCTCAAGAGTTCTCATCCATTCCAAATAAACCTACAACTACACGATATCCACAATTACCATAATCTTCGTCGTCAATAATGCTATATATGAATTTATGATTTTCAACTGGCAACCAATCGCTGAGGAGAAGAACTCTTGGTTGTTGAACGTTGTTGACTGATGGTCGAGGTGTGAGCTTTTTGACTGATGATCAAGGTTATTGTACTTTACTAGATGTTATAGTGCTACATGCATTTGTGCCATTGCATCGAGCACTTGCATCCACATACTCCCACCAAGATGGATCACACGTGGTTGATTTATCTCTTTTTGATATTTTACTTTTGCCTTTTTTTGGTGCACCCTTTGTTTTATCCTTGTCAACAGATGGATACATCGACGTAGTAGATGGATACACGATCTCTCGTAATTTACCTGTAAGTGCAATTTTTCCAGCTACATCAAGTTCATCAAACTTTTCCACTATCACATCTATTTCATGTTTCACATACAACTCTGAAGGTTTACCCAATCAATCACCATGAAAAGTTAATTTACTCCACCAAACATGAATAACGTCTAACATAATGAAACATGAGATCATACTCTGTCGCAATGTGATATATTGCATTTTTGAACATAACACCATGCAAATAGACGTATAATAAGTTACTATTTCAATGCACCTTCTGAATGATGTTGTTACCTCACTGTGTTGTAATACAATCATGTTATTGATGGTTTCCTAAACATTGCATATATTATCAATATTATCTTGTAATATCCTTTTCAAACTCTAATGCGCCAACTCAACCTTTTGTGTTGTGGTGTTTTTAATGTGCATAACTCTTTTTGTCCACACCTTAACAAATATTTCCTTGTGATGAATAAATCACTGCTCATGTACATAATTATAAAAAATAGAACAACTACTACAAATTCCTTCAAAGATAGCCAACTTCATGTAGTACTTAGTCTCATCATAACTATAAATAAGAGCCTATCATACCTCCATTATTTGCATCTGCTTCTTTTTTGGAAACTCAATCATCTTGCACTTGAATTTGATATTTTTGCATACATGAAACATGCATAAAAAATTGATTGCTTTTAGAAAACATATTGAACTGTGTTCATCAAAGCAAGATTTCTATTAGTAACGATGACTTGAACTTCACCACTTGTATTATGTTCTTTCAATATTTGTAGTGCCAACGCAAAACTATCAACACATTCAGACTGTACAAATCTCACGCAAAATGTTATTTCAATAGAAGTAACACCAATAATCTCAAGTAATGGCATTTGATACCTACAAGTTTTGTATGTGCTATCGATAATCAATACCATGTGAAAATCATTTACAAGAGTGATAAAATATAGACTTAATTGCAGTTTTGGTCCTCTTATTTTAGCTGAATCGCGAAAGTTGTCCCCCCATTTTGTATCTCCCCAGTTTTGGTCCCCCAAACAAAATTTTAGTCCAAAATTTAATGAAATTTCATTTTTTTAAAGTCGTACTACACCATTTATGATCATATATTTCAGGTCCAATTATTACAAATGAGATCTTGAGGCATTGTGTGACTTAAATAAATGCAAAAAAAAAAAAATGAAATTTCATGAAGTTTTAGACTAAAATTCTGCTTTGGGGACCAAAATTGGAGAGAAACAAAATGGGGGGACTACTTTCGCGATTCAGCTAAAATAGGCGGATCAAAACTACAATTAAGCCTAAAATATAGATGGGCCCAAAATATGTCCCTTAACTCATCTGAATCATCTACCTTCCTATATCGATAGACTCATTTGTCGCGTTCCATCAATGTCAAAAGATGTTGCATTTATGTTATATTACCTCTTAATGATGAACGATATGCTTGATGTGCATTGTAAACTTATTTTTATTATTGTCAAACTTTCAACATTACAATCCTTTAGTCATCAATATGTTTCTTGGTTTTACCATGTTCTTCGTCATATCACCAAATACATTTTTCTCTTAATGAGACAATCGACTTAAGAAAGAATGACCAATCAGTTTTTTGATCAATTCGTGGTTATAGAGACCACATATTACATGCATATACCATTCCTCACTAACACTTGGTAGTCTTCCTCTCAATTTAAATGGACATTCACATTTTCTAGTCCAACTACTCCTCATAGGTTTAGGATTCTTCCAAGGTCTATATTTACCGCTTCTTTCACAACCAATAATTAATTTTGTCTTTGTTTTTTATCGTGCTGTCGTAATTTCAAATTTAAAAATGACAACAACAATTTCATTTTCCCTTTCAACATTTCTAGCTCTTCTTAATAAATCATCTTGCGTATCAAACATCATGCCGGTGGTAAACACATTAGTCAAATCAACCAACAAGTTCAATGCCGTCATTCATAGCGTCTTCAATTTCGGGTTCAATATTATCATTCATTGCATCAAAATTAGCTTCCAAACCATTATACATTTCGTCAAAATCACATTTTCAAAGCATCCTGCATTTTCTCAAAATTAGGTTCCAAACCTTCATACATTTCGTCACTGTTGTTCCCCCTTGGTCCATTTATTTGCATCCAAAAAAGAACTTATAAAAAATTCAGAAATATGCGAACTGATATGAGATCATGACTGTTTACGTGAACTGAATTCACGAACTCCTAAGTGAACTAAATTCACATACACTTATGTGAATTCAATTTAAGTAAACGTACGTGAATTCAATTCACGCAAGTCTTACATGATTCACTTGAGTTTACGTAAGTGTACGTGAATTGAGTTCACGTAGGAGTTCGTGAATTCAATTCACGTACTGCCTGTGAATTCTTCAACTCCATTGACTACACAATCTTAAATTATGTAGTTGTACGTGAACTAAATTCACGTATTGTCTTGAATTTCTTAAATTTGATAACGGGCGTGAATTCAGTTCACGTAAGGTTACAAGTTACAACATTCGTGAACTGAATTCACATAAAATCATCAAATTTTGAAGAAAAAAAACTCAAAAACAGATCAATAAAACATACCTTGTTGAACCACTTTAACCATAACATGAAGATGAGACTTAATGAAATACAAGTTATGGGTGTATGATGTGAATTTTAAATGATTATAAGTTATGATGAATGATTTTGTGATATGTGACCTATGAGATTAAGAATGACGATGAAGGGATAAATGGAGTTCAAAAAATATTACAAATAGGAGACAACATTTTAGGTATTTTGTTTGTATAAATAAATATAGTGGTGTGGGTAGCAATATTATATATTTTATAAGAAAAAATATTTGGATAGAGAGGGTTAAAATTGTCTTTACGATTATTCTCATCATCGTAAAACCCCATGAGAGAAATGAAGAAGGGTTTTTGAGCCGTAACTGCTGGCCAATAACTGTTCCCCCCTCAATCTTGCCAAAAACCCAACCCACTCTTTCTTCTTCATAAGGCGGCGAAATCACTATTTAATAAGTCAAAAAATTACATTTTTCTTATCTATGAATTTTGTGTTTTTTCATCCTCTTCTTCTTTTTCCTTCTTCTCCTTTTCTTTCTGTCCATTTCCCTTTTTGGTTATTATTCCGCACAATTTAATGTTCTCCACTACTACAGCCACCGTTGATTCATTCAACAAGAGATTAGGTTCTCTTACATCGTTTAAAAATTACCGTTTTTCTAAACCAACTCGTTTGGGCATTTCGTCGAACATGTGGCGGAACGTTTCTAAACAAGCTTGTAAAGGGTTGTTTCGTCCTCGTATTAGTCCGCCTTCTCAAAATTTGATTTTTACGGTTAATACAGATATTTTATGTCACCCTGGAAAGCAGAATCGAACTGGGCATGTTCAGAAGTCGAGGTTTCAGTTAGTGGAGAATTTTGGTGGTTGTTGTTGTTCTAATAATTCTCCGTTTTTATTTGATGCTAAAGGTTATTCTAGTGTTGCTGAAGCGGTTTCTTCGAGGGACGCAGAGGAAGATGGTAATTTTGATGGTGGTTGTCGTGTTTCAAAGAATTCTAGTTTTCGATTCGATGCTAAAGGGTATTCTAGTGTTGCTGAGGCGGTTTCTTCAACGGATGCGGAGGAAGAAATTGCTCCGGTTGATAAGATTCAAGAGTTGTTGGATGAGATGAAGAGAGAAGAGAGGAGAAAGGTTGCGGAATTTAGGTTGAAAAATAAGACCAAAGCGGAGGTAGACCCTGCATCCGTAGATGAAAGTCAAAAGTTGTTGGATGAGATGAAGAGAGAAGAGAAGAAACGGGTTGCTGATATTAGGTGCAGAAACAAGGCTGTTTCTTCGAATGATGCAGAAGAAGACCCTACATCGGGCCAGGAAGTTCAAGAGTTGTTGGCTGGGATGGAGAAAGAAGAGAAGCGACAAATTGCTGAATGTAAGTTGAAAAATGGGGTGAATTTGAGGAATGGTATGACTGAGGGGAAATTCAAGGAGTTGAGGAAAAGACAGGTGAAGACTGAGACTGAAGTTTGGGAAGAAGCTGCAAAGGAGTATAAGGAGCTTTTGATGGATATGTGTGAACAGAAGTTGGCACCTAATTTGCCTTACATGAAATCATTGTTTCTTGGTTGGTTTGAGCCTCTAAGGGATGCAATTGAGAAGGAGCAGGAGGTGTACAGGACAGGGAAGAAGAGGACGGTTTATGCACCTTACTTTGTTCAGTTGCCGTCCGAGAAGATGGCTGTCATAACTATGCATAAGATGATGGGGTTGTTGATGACAGGAAGTGAGAAAGGCTCTGCCGGCTCTTGTAGTGTTGTGCAGACCGTATGCAGCATAGGTGATGCTGTTGAGCAAGAGGTGAGAGTGTGAAATTGCATTTCGAGTGTTGTCTTTGTGTTTGTTTTGTTATTAATAGCACAAATATGTTGATTGACATAGTTTACATTATTCAGTTTCATTCTCTTTAGACCTAGAAACACCCTTAGAACATCCATGGGTGTGAGGAGGACGTTTAAGAGGTTATGAGGGAGAAGGGAATTTATTATCTTGAGAAAACAGAAATCTACATAGTGACCTATAATGTTGGACAAAATTATGTCTTTCATTCTGCTTTCTATTTTAAATTTTCAATATCATATTATACAATGCTTTTTGGAGGCAGGATTGGTAATTCTTTATCTGATAGGTAACTGCCGACTTTTTTTTATTGGAGACGGGGTGGGAATCATGAAATGGCGATGGAGATAAGGTTGACACATATTTCCTCCCTCCCTGCAAAGAACTTTTATACACCGGCATGTAAGAGTGTGTATGCAGAACAATAGTTATAAGTCTTGATGAGCTTGAAGATATGGCTTTTCTAACAACACAAAGTTCCTTCATCTAAGTCTAGGATATGTTCAATTTATTTTATAGTATCCTAATACACTCTCTTGCTATGGGTGTAACCTTTATACACTGCTTATTGTTATCCTGCAGGTTAGAATACACAAGTTTCTGGAAAAACGTAATAAGAAAAAGCAAGCTAAAGGCAAGAAAAATGAAACAGTTGAGTCCACTGCAGACATCAATGAAGAGGAAAAACTGCGGAAAAAAGTCATTGACTTGATGAAAAAGCAAAAGCTTGTTGCAGTGAGAGGAATAGTGAAGGACCATGATGATCCAAAACCATGGGGATCTGTTATGAAGACAAAGGTCTGTGTAGCCTCTTCTACAACCTCACAATGTTGGTTTTGCTATTTATTTGTTTCTTAATAAGATGGTATCCTCTTCTCTACTGCACAGGTAGGAAGCCGTTTGGTTGAACTTTTGGTGCAAACAGCGTACATACAACCACCATCAGATGAGTCACAGGATGGTGTACCTGATATCCGTCCTGCATTTGTGCATTCATTTAGAACAGTGACGATCAATGCAAAGTGGGTTTTGATCTTTGCCTCTCGTAATTAGAATTATTTTATTCAGCAGTATATTTTTACTGTTGGTCTGATTATTATTATTTATTTAAACAGGAAAACAGGGAAAACATATGGTGTTATTGAGTGCGACCCTCTAATTCTTGAAGGGCTTGACCGAACTGTAAGTATTTTCTATTGCCACCTTTTGTTCTTTTAGTTGAAATTCAAATTGAATTGTTCATCATTAGAGTATCGCAAGCAGCATTTTTAGTATTGTTATTTGTCAGGTTATTGAGCATTTTAGTTTAGAAAGGAGAGTTCCATTATGGGGATATATCCTAAGCATTTCTAGCATCATTATTTGTAACTGGTATTTTATTGTATTTAATTAAATTTAATGTAATAATGGCAATGCTGGACCAGAAGAATCATAGGATCTAGAAGGTGAAGAGGGACTGGGAATATGGGTGAAGAGAGAATAGAAAAGAGTATGATAAAAATAAAAGTTGGTATATATAATATGTGACAATCTAGATTGAGCATGATAGAGTAGCATCAAGACAAACACTAACATGCTCGAATTTACTTCAATACCTTGTATAATAGAAATAGAGTAGTGTCAAGACACACACTAATATGCTCGAATTTTCTCTTTTACTTATTGATAAAAATAATAGAAGTTAATAAAATTTTGTCCAATTATTTTAAAAAATAAGTTTGTAGTATGGAAGGATAAAGTTGTAAAAAATAGTTTAAAAGAAGGGTAAAATTGGAAGAAGAAAATATTACACCAAAATTTAGTATCTTTTTATATAGAGTAAATATAATTTACAAATTTGATAATTTAATTAAACAAAGAAGGATTGAATTGTAAATAAAATAGTTTATATATAGGTCAAAATTGGATAGGAAAAGTCACACTGAACTTTGTATTCCCTTTATATATAGGTATTTAGAGGCATAGATAGTATTATGAAAAAAAAATATATAATATTATACATATGACACATGTTTAAATGCATAATACTATATATATATATGTATAATGAAAAGTTAAACACAATACAGTGAGAGAAGGGGTGGGGTGGGGGGGGGGGGGGGGGGGGGAGAGAGAGAGATAAGAAAAAACATAGTCATTGCAGTTATTAGGCAGGAAATAAAAATGATTATTTTTTTCTGTTAGGTATTATGTTCATGGGAAAACTTTTGTACCATGGTTTTTTGAGTAACAATTTTTGGTTTGTGTTTTTCTTCATCCCTTGTATGTTTTGTTTTGTCCTATAATAATTTGTAATTTGCAAATAAAACCGGACTCAAAGGTTTCTAGTGCTCAATGGGGGATAGGATTGAGTTTACATAGCTAGTCCTTGAGTTAATTGTAGTTTTGCTCACAGACTGGGCACATCAAAAGCTTGTCTCTTCTTTTTAAATACACTTTTCTTGTATTAGTGGTTATCTCTAAGGATTCTAGAAGAAGTTGATCAGTGGAGAATCACCTGGCATTAAGTAAATTGGTCATGTCCATTCTCTGGTCTTTCTCCTTATCTCTGATTGAATGACACCAATTTTCGGACGGTTATTGGCTTATCTTATTGGGTATTAAAAGCACCGGCGCCACTATATGTATTTTTTATTTCAATCAGATCTGAGTATATGCGATTGCACCTTACATTTTTGTATTTTTTATGTTAAAAGATGTCTTCTGTTCATGGGTTCTACAAATTCTTGATATCCTTTCTTCTATTTTTCAACAGGCAAAAAATATGGTCATTCCTTATATGCCTATGTTGGTTCCACCAACCAACTGGACAGGGTATGATAACTTAACACATTTTAGTGTTGTCTTTCTAACCCTTTGCTTATCAATTTTACTGCTTATCAATTTTATGATTATAAGCATCCAAAACAATATATGTTAATCACGTCGTACTAAAGAATGTAGGTTGATCATTATTTTAAATATTTTTCTTCAACCCTTCCCCTTCCCCTTTCTCTTTTTTTTTGCTGTCTCTTGTTCGTTGATGGTTTTTTCCAATGGTGGTTACTACTATGTGATAAGTTAGGAAAAATTATAAGGGTATTTTTGGTAGAAAAATATGCTACACCAAATTTCCCTATCTCCTTTATCTCCTTTATTATATGTATAAGGATTTTCCTCATACACTATCAACAATCAATCATACTACACTTTTCATAGTATATAACATGTAAATGACATGCATACTACAAACGATCAATTGGCTTCGATGTTTATAACATGTAGACTACAGTTTTTCTTCTTTTGGATGAATGTTTAACTTGATGCTGATTCTCAATTTTCCCTTTGGCGAACTTTCACAGTTATGACAAAGGTGGGTACTTGTTCTTACCCTCCTATGTCATGCGTACTCATGGAGTCAAGCAACAACGCGAAGCTGTCAAGAATGTCCCTAGGAAGCAACTAGAGCCTGTATATGAGGTCTGAATCTATCATAATTTTCATGCATTTTGGGTACAACAGATTGTTACTCAATGAAGAGTTGGGCTTGAATGTATACCTACCTTGTGATATGTTATATTTTTTTCACTTCGCTTTTGTTTAAGTAGGGAGTTTCTTTTGATAAATGTACATATAAAATGCTTGTGATTAGGCTCTGGATACTCTTGGGCATACAAAATGGAGGATAAATAAAGAGGTACTCAGTGTTGTGGACAGGATATGGGCAACTGGAGGCCAACTTGCTGGTTTGGTTAGCCGCTTTGATGTAAGTTTAACTATACAATTTCTTTATTCGTCTATTGTTTTAATTGTTATTTGTGATTTTATTGTTCAAATTGCGCTACTCGATAGCACCGTAACAGTTGCTATTTGACAACAATGGTGTAAATATTAATGATTTAGGAATCATGAATTTTACATTTTGTGCTTTAAGAAACTTATTGTTGACTATGGTTTGAAATAGTGCTGAACTTTCTATTGCAGGCTGATTTACCCAAGGAACCAGTTACTGATGATGAAGCAGAGAAAAATAAATGGAAATGGAAGCTCAAATCTGCGAAGAAAGAGAACCGTGAGAGATATTCGCAACGTTGTGACATCGAACTCAAACTTGCTGTATGCTACCTTGACCTATATATGCATTAGCTTGTAGTCCTTATTTTTTGTTTGGTAACTCACTCATTTATATCTACGAGTGCAGGTAGCCCGAAAAATGAAGGACGAAGAGTCTTTTTACTACCCACACAACCTTGATTTTCGGGGGCGCGCATATCCCATGCACCCACATTTAAATCACCTTGGTTCAGATGTATGCCGAGGGATATTGGAGTTTGCAGATGGACGCCCTCTTGGAAAGTCTGGTCTGCACTGGCTGAAGATACACCTCGCAAATTTATATGCTGGCGGTGTTGATAAACTATCCAGTGAAGGTCGCATAGCATTCGTTGAAAATCATCTTGATGACATATTTGATTCTGCTGAAAAACCTATGGAAGGAAGACAGTGGTGGTTGAATGCAGAAGATCCATTCCAGTGCTTAGCTGCATGCATAACTTTAACTGAAGCTTTAAGAAGTTCTGCACCAGAAGAGTTTATGTCACATATTCCAGTACACCAGGTATTTTCATGATGTGAATGAACTTTGACATGTCAAAATATGCTAGGGTATTCGTAGTTTTGCTTGGGTAGTTGGGTTGAGTTTGAGGTTATGACACAGCCATGCCTTGTATGAATTGAGTTGAATGAAGCAACACGACACAGACACGTCGTCACTACTAATGTAAAAAACATAGGACATCGACACTGATTCACATTTATTTATTTATTACAATTAAATAAAATATGAACATTAATTATAAAACTATATTTTAAAATAAAAATTGGGGAAGGGGTAAATTTTTGGTATTCAAAGTGGCACTAAGGGTCATTTTACAACTGCCCCTGAGGGGATTTATGCTCGATACCTTGAGGCTACAAGGCTAAATTCTTACCACTTACCTAGCACCTCAAGTATTGTGAATCAAAATATATATGTGCATTTCAACTTAAGGAGTTTGTTTCATTACAAAAATTACCAAACAAGATAGGATGATTTTGCACCTTCATTCATTCATGTACTACTGAAAAAGTAAACATGTTGTAATGTCTTTAACCCTCATTATTGCTTTGGCACATCTTTAACCCTCGGTTGATGTCTCACAGGTGTCTAAGTTGATTGAAGCAAAGAAATAAGTTGTTTTTACGTCACTTGTTTGATGTGTCGTGCAGGTGTCGGACACGGTGACATGCTTAGTCCCAAAGCTGTCTGTGCTTAAAACTAGTAGTGGAGTACATCTGCTGAAACAGACACCACACACACACACACACATAATATATACCCTCACTGAACCCGCAATACTGAAAGTATCCTGCACTAGGCTATCCTCATATTTCTCCCATTTATAATTTGTTTTTATAATTTATAATATGGTGGCTCCTAGTGTGATAGTTCAATTAAGTCCCTCACCGGTGAAATAGAAAAACAATGCCGTTAAATTTAATCAATGGTCTAGAATTGTTTAAAAATGAGAATATCTACTCATTTCCACACACAAGTCTGTCCTCTCCAACTAACCACAACAACTTCATTCTCGCTCCCCTTACTATGACCATCAGCCACCCCACTCTTCCCCTTTTGATTTCACTATCTGCATCCTGCAACTTAGAATTATATGGGGGTTAAAAACATCAAGTAATAATAACTAAAACAAAAATAATAGAAAGCGCATAAAATGTGAAGCAGATGAGAAGTGCACTCCTCGTAGTTTAATTTTTTCCCTTTTCTTATCCTGAAAAATGAAAAGACTCGTAACACTTTTTTTCTTTCCTGTAATGTTTGTCTTATATTTGGTTTATGCACGATATTCATGTGGTTGGAGATTTGTGAGAAAAGTTACATATATTCACATTCTTTTTTCTAACTCTTCTACACCTTTATTTAATTTTTAATAAATTTGGTGGTATAAAAGTGCTCCATCAGTGAAGCACCTATTTGATGGCTCACAAGGGAATGCAGGAAAAGTGTGAATGCCTAGCTGACATAGTTAGTTAGTATTCCCCTAATAAATAGGAGTGTGTGGGGAATTAGTTTGAGAATTGTTTTCTCTAACTGAGGAGCATTAACTTTGGAATCATTTTCTGTTTTCATATCCATTAATACAATAATTATCTTCATCTAATTCTATCTTACCTCTGCTCTATCAGTTTCTATAGCATTTTTCTTCACAGTCAAGCACTTAATGCTGTGTTAAAGTCACCAGCTTAATCTACTTCTATTGATTATTTGTTGTCTGATATAAAAAACCATTTAGTCGTGGAATGTTTTTGTCAAGCCCATTGTTATCATTATTTCCGTTATGTAATGAACCATCATGTTTATTAACTAATCAATATTTGTACTATGATTTTTTGTCACAGGATGGCTCTTGCAATGGATTGCAACATTATGCTGCTTTAGGAAGAGACAAGGTAAATGGGCCTTTGTCAGTTTGCTTTCCCCGTGTCTTTTTCCAATTTTTGAGTTTCAAGTTATTTAGTCCTAGGTATTAGAGATCAAGTTAAGGAATGAATACCACTTCTGAATGTAGCTGTGTCCTAAAGATTTTGATGGTTGTTGAAAATGATTTTTTAGTTCGAGTAAAACTTACAATCACATTAAACTTTGTACACTTGCACTTAGATATAAAACCATTCATGTGCTTTCATCCAATCCAACTGCTTAAGCTTTTGAGATGGTAATTTCATGATATGGTATCAAGCCTCTTTGACTATGTGATCTTGAGGTCAAACACTGTTGCTCCTCTTCTGATAGAAATCGACTTTCAACATAAGGTTGGGTTGGCATGTGCAAAAGGCCATTATGTGAGGGATGTGGTCGATATAAAACCATTCACGCACTTTCATATTAGAGTAACTATTGTATTTGTCTATATATTATATACATTCATGTATCATACTCAATTATCAATGAAGCATTTGGCCAAATACTCAGAACTGGGTCCTGGGTCCTCCATTTTCCTCGTTGACCCAACACTTTGTCACAATTTGCCTCACTTTCTTTCAAATCTAGTATCATATATAGAGCCTTTTCTTAGACCTGAAACCTTCGATATTTCCCATAACAGTAAAGTTTTTGGGATGATTGGTTCATGTCAGTACTAATTGGTTGGTCGAGTCTTTTGACTGTGAAGTTTGTTTTGTGTTTGGGCTTGGTCCGAGACTGGTCTTGTCAAAAGTGACTCTGGCTGAAACATATGCTTTGTTTTTATGTATAGGTTTATGAGTGGAGATATATAATTATCATGCGTTTTGTGAGAACTCTTGAATATTTCACAAAAAATAAATGCTATCTGTTTTCCATTTTTGAACAAAACTATATTGCTGATTAGTGACATCTATATAACAGTTTGTTATTTATATATTTTAATTTAGCTAGGGGCTGCTGCTGTCAATCTAGTTGCAGGAGAGAAGCCAGCCGATGTTTACTCGGGAATAGCGGCTAGGTTAGTATTTGTGTATATTGTTACATATAGTTTAAAATTAAGACACCTTTGTCTTATATGTCTGATCAACATGTTTGTTTCTTTAGAGTACCTTCAAGATGCTTCTAAATCCTTATATTCTTCAGAGCATTAATTATCCAATCAAAAAAGCAATAAATTGCTATTTTCAAGCAGTGCTAAAGGCACCAAAAAACTGTTTCTACTATAAATGACAAGGTTTTATTTTTATGGATGTATATGAAGTCCTTGAAGAAATTTACCTCCCTCTAGTTGTTTGTTTATTCCTTTTCTACTAAAGTAAAGGTTCATATAGTTGTATGTTACTATTTCTCAGTTTTTAAGCAAACATACAATGCAAGCTGCTGATTTTAGGATGATTGAGGCTCTACCTTTCTTTACTTGGTAGGAAAAAATATATAAAACCCAGAATTAGTTGCAAATAAAAATTAAACACATTTCCTTTTCCCCCTACAAGATTGAAATTTCTACATTTTTTGTAAATGTCTTGATGTTCTCTCAAATTGAAAATTTGGAGGGTGGAGGGGGAACCCTTATTGAGCATTAGCTTGTCGGATAATTCTCCAGTTGTGCATGATTTTTTTTTGGTGATTTAGGATGATTGGAGGGCATATGTGTTAAGTTGGAAGTAATTATTTGACCTTTTTTGTCTTGGAAATCTTGGCGAGCAAGGAAGTATCCAAGGTTTTCTTTGTTGGTTGGATAAATTTTAACAAATCTAGAACTGGTGGTTACTTTTAGTGGTTATAGACGGCATGCTGAATTTCCTGATTATGTCACTGGTATTACGGTTGAAAGATAAATTGAAGCAACGTTTGACCACTTTGTTCATTTGTTGAGGATATCTTATTGTGCTCTTATGTATTTGTTTTTCTTTCTACTTAAATTTTCCTTTATCAAAATATTGAGGTTTATGGTGCAATTGTTTTTCCTGATATGCTATTTGGTCTATTATTTATTTGTAGTTATTCTGACATTGAAAAGCTCTTTTTTTTTGCTTCTTTTGTGTGATATCTTTCAGTGTTGTCAAATAGCAGATATAACACTTTATCATTGCGGAATTTGTGAACAAATCACAATTGTTGTACAATATGCTATTTAGTATAAAGTAGTGTGAATAAAAGCTATTTAGGTGCTCTAGTGTTGTAGGCTTGTCGCCTTGTAGAATTTGAACAAATGCTGTTTTCCCCAATCCGTGACAACACTAGTCTCTTTTTGACTTGAATTGTGAGAGGTGTCTTGGTTGTAAACTCGAATCATAAGAGACAATTTTTATGCAGGGTATTAGAGATCATGCGAAGTGATGCTCAGAAAGATCCCACAGTTTTTTCTGATGCTCGTCATGCAAGGGCTTTGGTTAATCAGGTTATTTGCAATTCGTTTGGTGTGATATGATTCATATTTTTACATTACAAGGAGAGATTAGGACTTATAGCTGTAGAAGCTTGAACGAATAAATTATAGTTCACCTCAAATCATAAACCTTGAGTGAAAATAATTTATTCTCTGACAAATTCTATTTAATGCTTGTGTTTTTACATTTCCACTCTTCACCTCAAGACTGATTTTGAGCTGATTGAACTTTTTTCTAGGTGGATAGAAAATTGGTTAAGCAGACAGTGATGACATCAGTGTACGGTGTCACTTATATTGGAGCACGGGAACAGATAAAGAGGAGGTTGAAAGAAAGAAACGCTATTTTAGATGATTCAGAGCTCTTTGGTGCTTCTTGTTATGCTGCAAAGGTTAGAGGGGGTTAAAATGGATGGGTTTTAAATACCCTCTCCTTGCTAAGTATGTAGTGTTTGTTTCATCTTTATTTTCCTTCTCAGGTAACCTTAACTGCCTTAGAGGAGATGTTTCAAGGTGCAAGAAGTATCATGAACTGGCTTGGGGACTGTGCAAAAGTACGTCACAATACTCATACTAACTAGCGCCTAGACGGGCACATGAGTGCCCGCCTGTCCGGTTTTTTTATTGTGCTAACGTGTGTATATTGTTATTATGGATAAAAAATATTGAATTTGATGTAGTTACTTATTTAATCTGGGAAGCAAGTGAAAGGTAATTTTGGAAATAAAAAAGGCCACACCAAAATGGTGTGTTGCCTTTATATATTGTTATGAAGAACAGTGGACAGTTATTTAATTGTGTTATCTATATTTGTGTGTACAAAGGGATACCAAGTTTTGGTATGACTTTTTTCTTTCAATTCTACCCTTCATTTTAACTGTTTTATTTACAATTTTATCCTTTATTTTTAAATAGCTGAACTTTTAAAAATATGTATACCTATATATAAAAAGATACCAAAATTTTTGTAAAAATTGTTTCTTTCATTTTTATCTTTTGCTTAAACTATTTTTTACCATTTTATCTATACTCCCCAAATAAATAACTGAATTTTTTAATTAATCATATAAAATTTTATAATGTCTATTTATTTATTTATTTATCAAAAAAGCAGACAGACGTACAACATGCCAGTCTGCACGCCATTTGTATGATTATGGCTAATAAGACAATTGGAACAGGTAATTGCATCTGAAAACCAGCCAGTGCGTTGGACCACTCCTCTTGGACTTCCTGTGGTGCAACCTTACCGTAAACTAGGAAGGCATATTGTGAGTGCAACATAATTTTTCCTGGAATTACATCATCAGTACTTCTCTCAAATTTTCATAATTTCTACACTGTTTATAGGTTAATAAGCTTTTATTATTGTTATATATGTTGTAGGTCAAAACTTCACTTCAGATGTTAACATTGCAACGAGAAACAGACAAGGCAAGTCAGCAATTTTTGTGGCTGTATAGAAATTATATGTAGAAATACTAGAAATTTTTATTGACTTGTGCGAAGCATAAAATCTCATGCTTGGGATTTTTTGTGATTCCAATGGGCTTCCAGTGTTCTCAATTGTGTATTGCAAAACTTGTAGTTTGTCCAAATTTTGCTACATCATAGTGTTGTAGGCCTGTAGCACTGCTATAGCTGTAGTTTGACAACTATATGTACTAAATAGCGTATCGCAAGACAATAGTGACTTGGTCAAATTCTGCTACGCTTTAACACTATAGCCTCTATTTGTCAACACTTTGGGCTTCACACGCTCATCTACAGTGGACATCGAAGCTGATTAAATAGAATCTGAGCTTCCTATGGTCACCTCATATCATGCATGGACATTTTGCAGTGACTATCTTGTGTGGCCGGCTTCTGTAAACCAAACATTTCCAGAATTTTTAGTTCATCATTATGTACTCTTTTTATTTCATATCTTTATATAAACAAGCTTGCAAACACTTCTAGCAAAGTTTATATTGGAGAAAATTATGGTATTTTGTTTTGATTTATATTTTCCGGATCTAACTTTTAAATTTTATTTTCAAATATTCCAGGTCATGGTCAAGCGGCAGAGAACCGCATTTCCACCAAATTTTGTTCACTCACTTGATGGTTCTCATATGATGATGACTGCAGTTGCCTGCAAAAATGCAGGCTTGAATTTTGCAGGTATTTCCTTGTTAGGTTCTTTCCTTGGTTTTAGTATTATAATTGTAATACTGATGATCAGTGATTGATTTATATACTTGTAGGGGTTCACGATTCATATTGGACGCATGCGTGTGATGTTGATAATATGAACAGAATACTGAGAGAAAAGTTTGTTGAACTCTATGAGACCCCGATTCTGGAAAACGTATGTTGTTTAAATGCTCATTTTTTATATCCAATACTATCTTGTTCCTGGGTATATTTTACTTGAGGTGAAAGTTGTAAGTTAAATATTTTATGAAAAGAATGGCATAGTCGTGATTGAAGACGACTTTGACTTTGTCTGTAGATAACGAGGTAATTATAACTGGATCAAACATTGAATCTGCTTAGTCACCGGTTTGAGGTTTAATGGTTTGACCGGTGTCCGATTGAGGTTGGCCTAGTTTCCATTTTTCAGAGTCTTCAGAACTGGACATAGGTTCGGTTCCCAGTTGGACTGTGGATGGTTCGGTCCGGTTTTGACCTTGGTAATCAAACTGCAGATATTACTTGAGAAATGTCCTTTTTTTCTTCTTCTAGGATTTCATTTCTTCCTTCTGAATTGCTTAAAAAGAAAAGGATCCAAAATCCATGCTACTGTGCTATTTAACAAGATGCAAAGTCTGGAATTATTATTCGTTAATGATGCATCTTAATTTATTTAATTTGAATTTTGTACCTTATTCTGTTGGTGGTTTTTTACATTATTGTTTGCTCTCTTGTTTGTTTATTCTGTGAACAGTTACTGGAGAGCTTTCAAGAGTCTTTCCCATCTTTACAATTTCCACCCTTACCTGAACGTGGAGACTTTGACTTGAGGGAAGTTTTAGAGTCACCATATTTTTTCAACTGATTCTAATCTAGTCCCTTCTCTAAAACTTGGGTTGGATTCAGTTTTTTTGCCCTTACTACTGACATAAGCTGTCTGTGTGGCTGTATATAATCTTCAAGGGCATGTAGGGTTTTGAGGAGGACCCTTGTGGAATTAATGACAATATCTTCACCCTACTTTTTGTAGTGTAGATGATTATTTGAGGGTATACACTTATTGAAGCTGGTGCAAGTGTTCAACAATCAGGATGTAGGAAGCATCTAAGGGAAAAGCCAAGGAGTTAAAGTATGCATTTTAAGTCACTGCAGCACGAATAATAGATTTCATTTATTTAGTTTTTGAAGAATCTGGGGAACTTTTCACAGTTTGAGTATCAAATCTGTACCAAATTCAACTTCTGAGTGAGCATGCAAATCATGTCATAGATAGCTGCAGAGAAGTCTACTCTATAGTTTTTCTCTTGTAAATATACAGTTGTTTAAATTAGTGTACCCACATGATTTATTTAGTATATGGTTATTATCTATAACAAGGGGGATATGCTTGTTTGGAGTACTTTTTTCTTTCAATTTTATAATTCGAACTTAGTCCAATAACTATTTTAAATAAACGTGAAGTTTTGTGACTTCTATTAATTTTAAAAACAGACAAGTACATTAGTGGACGTCTGCACACTATTATACATAATAGGAAATACTAAGAGCATTGGTGTTGGAGTGAAGAATCATTCTATTGATAAGTGTGACATTCTATCAAATATCAAGTGAAAGAGAATATAGGTGAGTTCTTCTCTATGCTTTTTATATTCTTGTTCCAACAACGAGTATTAGAGTTGTGGTTCTTTTTTAGAGAACCCATGATTTTGTAGGCCAATGGCCATTTTTCAGCAACTCTTCACTTTCTTGATGGGAAGAATAATGTTTAGTAGTGCACATAAATGGAGATGATGTTAAGCCTCCATCAATGTGATACATCTAATTTTGAAAAGATTGTGGTGTCTTCTGTATGGCAAAGGAGGCTTTGAACATTCTTGATAAGGTTTATTATGGTGTTGAAATGTTGAGAAGGTTAGGCTGCAAAAATTAGGGAGACAATGAGTTAGTGCAAATGGTGACTAATAAGATTAAATTTTACACAAGTGTAAACTGAAATAATTCAATACGGTGAAAATATGTCAGATATTTTTATTCTTGAAAATATCTCTAGAACTTGTCACCGATATTCGATGATATTGTTTGTTTTTATAGAAGAATATAAAAAGGATGTTGGAACCTTGAAAATTGATGAGTTGTAAGGATCACTGGAAGTGGTATAGTGAAAGTCACTTAAACCTAACATGAAGATTATAGAATACAAGAAGAGTAAGACCAACAAAATGTGGCACTAAAGAAAAGGGACAACTTGATAATAGAAATGGAGACAAAAATCAAAGAAAATGTGGGGCACCCGTATATCGATCTTGCAAAAGAGGTGGCACCAAAAAGTTGATTAGAGTAGCATTAAATGTTATAATTGTTTTGTATTATTTTGAAAAACTAAATATTCATTCATTTAAACTAATATAAATTACATTAAAAATAATTTAAAGTTATTAAAATTAAAAAATGAGTCTGCAAGTAAATTTATAATATTTAAGTTAATAACATAAAACGACAATATGTCTACAATGCGACAAAGTCTATAAGTATAATCAATTTAAAGTGTTTGAAATATCTAAGTCTTTGAAGATGTAACATTGTTACTTTTACAAAATTAATTTTAAAATCTTGTAGAACCTAGTACACATTTAGTGTGTTTAGAAACCCCCAAAATCATGATGAGAAATCTAAAATATCAATATCAATCACACGAAATAGGAGTTTGAATTGATATCCTTTTTGAAAATTTTAATACTTGTACTTAATTTAATTTAACTCAAGATTAGTCTTGGTTGAAACAGAACGTCCAAAATGTTCTGGATATGTTAGAAGTAAATAAGACATATTAGTTCTAAGTGAAATGTGATCAGTGAATGCAAGATAAATAGAGATAAAGATAACAAGATCACACAAAGATGTATTTTGGTTCATCCAAAGTCTGCTATGTGTAGTCCTCACAATCTGTGAGATTTTCCATTAATGTGCTTAGCACTAGAATGTATGCCTTTGCACTTTCTATGTTGATCAAATTTGATCAATTATAATTTTCACTTTTCAACTTTAAAATGAATTTTTACAATTACCTTTCAGTCCATAAAGGATTTTTACAAGTACCTTTAAATCAAGAAAGGATTTGTACAACACATTCAATTTATCTAAGAGATAGACTTGAGTTACAAGATGGTGTGTATGATAAAAGTGTTTGGGATCTAGAAATTTCTCAACACTTGTTTGAGATTGATTTATAGCAATAACTCAGTAAAATGATTCACAAATTAAGTGAGCGAATTAGAGTTTTGCTTGAGAGACGAGTTTTGCTACTTTTATAAATTGATTATTTTTGAAACTCTTGTAGTTGTCTTCTCATTGATCTTCCTTTTATAGATGAAGAGAGGTATGAAAAACTTAGACTGTATTGAATGTAGCCGTTAGACACATTAGCTAGTTGTCAGTCTTGGTTAGAGTCTATTAAGCACATGTTCCATTATGTCCAGAATATTCTTTGGTAAACCCAAAACGTTCTAATTTTTTTGAGTCTGAATGGAATCATGAGCGAGTGTAAGAATTGGTTGTCACATGTCAGTTGATACTGCTCCAAATCATAAGCATGCAAAGCTTTTCTGGTGAATAGTATAAATACTGTACTTACGTCTTTGTTGTCCTTGCTCATAACTCATTAATTTGGAGATCAATCTGGTCATTAATCTTGAGGTTGTTTTCCTCCTTTAAACCTTCAACTCAAGTTGTAGACTTGACCACTGATTTGAGCAATTTTGATATTCTTAACTTGTAGTTTGGGCTGTAGAAAAATGATTTGTCCTGATTTTGTCTTTAATAAGGAACATCAGAATGTTCTTCTGATCATTCTCCAGTTCATTTTATTATTGATTTTAAAGATTCTTCAAATACTTTTGGGCTTGTAAAGTGGATCTTTGTCTATATAGGGCATGATGTGAGATGACAATAATGTTCTTGATCCGCTCAAAAACACAAACTAAATGACAATATGATCAAGAACATGATTAGTTATTAATTAACTTTTAATTACCCTCAAAACACTTAATTTAGGATTTTGCATCAACAAAGTCATGGAGAATTAAAATCTACACATTGGACCTTCAAAAATTCACACTAAGAGAGCTCTAAATTCACGAATGGTTTTCCACTACACAACCAAACACACTTGACATTTTCATATTACGTCACCAATACATGTCAAAAGATGTTAGAATAAAGAATAAAGGTTCATTTTGGTCCCCTAAAAATTTTGAGAGACTCAATTTAATATTTGAGAAAAATAAAAACACTTTTTAGTCCATAAGAAAAATAAACCGAACTAAATTAGTTTTTATGTGAACCACAATTAGAAAATTGAGTTTTGTTTTGTTGATTTGTCCGATGACTCATCAACTTGATTATCACACATGTAATTTTTATAAAAAAAAGGACAATTAGTTCCTTGTCAATAATTAAAAACTAGATTATGGCCTGCACGCTGCGCGGATATTAATTAATTAATTTTATAAATTTTATAAGTAATATTTTATGTATTATAAATATAGTTATCTTATAATATTACTTTATTGATTTGTAATAATTGAATATGATTAGGAAAACTAAAATGAGAGAAAATTATGTTTATTACAATTATCTAATTTAATTTTTAAAATATTCTATAAAATTCGTATGATAATTTATTATATAGGATAATTGTTTGACTCATTGTACAGTGATTGTTAATTTATTTTTCAACATATAATGGTACTTGCATTTATTTGATGAAATAAAATGTAAAATACAAACCCAAAAATAAGATGTAAAAATTTAAAAATATGATTGACTATTTAATATTTTTTATTTTAAAAAAATATTAATATTGAATTATATTGTAGCGTAGTCTAAATTTATTTGTTTTATTAGTATGATATTTTAATTGTGAGCATGACAAGTTGTT
>JBBPBR010000006.1:6321685-6350812 GCA_037974775.1 Cicer pinnatifidum
TTTTTTTATATATATATATATATAATCCACTTAATATTAACCTCTTCCTTAGTCTTCACCTCAAACACAAACTAATGTTAAACATTAGAGTATTTCTTCTTCTAATAAAAAGTAAAAAAATATAAGATATAATAAAAATTAAAATAAGATAAAATATAATATTAAATAACATATACAGATATAAAGACATACACAATATTAAATATAAAAAATTAAAATAAAACATAACAGACAATAATATCCTAAACATCTATGTCTATTGTGTTTGCCAATCTTACTAACTCCTTCTTCTACGAGACATGAATGCACCACAAGCCTCAAGCTAAGATGCCCTATAATGAATTCTATGCTGGAGTGTCCAGTTGTACCTCTTCTCCAGTAATCATACCAATTACCATGTACAATGTCTCTAATCCTAGCACATCTAGGTAATAGATATCTGATCATAGTACCCTCCTCCTTATATTGAGGATACAAACACCTTAAATGTCTTCTCATAATACATGTTCCTCATAATAGATGTCTGCATACCCCTATGCGGACAACACATACAACCACAGGGGAGTGACTCATCATATTTACCCTCATAGATCTGATATCCATGCCTATAAAAAATTTTGAAAATTAAAAATGACTATATAAGTAGAAATCAATATATTAAATTACAAATAGAATTAAAATTAAAAATGACTTATTTAAAATTTACCTAAAGAAGATAAGTATAACAAGCCATCTGGTTGGTCTTATTCAACCATGCATCTGATAGTTGATTATATAAGTATGCAAGGTCAATAGTACCCCATGCATACTCATTAACAACATCAAGGTCTGTGAAGTACTTCAAGTAAACTACATCAACTTATGCGGCACTTAAATATGTGAATAACGTGATGTCCAACAAACATAGCAAACATACTCTTAAGACGTTTGTCCTATTGACTTCTTTAATAGGATCATCTTCAGATTATTGTGATAAGGCTAACTAGTTCCTATATTGATCACCAAGTCATTTGAACCATACATGAGTACTTCTGGTTTTATGACACTCGTCAGCAGCTTCCTTAGATTCTACTTTAATGTTGTTAACCAACATCTCATATGCATCACTTCTACTAATAGTAGAATGATTCAACAAACAATCATGTATAGGTAAATGCAAGAGACATGATAAGTTGTCCAATGAAATAGTCATGTCACAAAAAAGGAGATGGAAACTATTGGTCTCTACATGCCACCTCTCTGAAAATAATGGTAGTAGACTTGGATCAATAGTCCCATAACAAGTCTAAACAATCCTTGACAACCCAGTCAATTTTAGCACATCTAGAAACTAGTCTTCATTTGAGACTCTAATGATGATATTTTCCACTCATGGTTGAGACATTTCAGTCCATCAGGAAGCTGAAAAAAAGATTATTTTATGTAAATGAACTACACCTAAAATATATTAAACTAATGAAAAATTAAAAATACTAAACTAATGTAAATCAATATTTACCTCTCCAATGTATATGTCTAAATCAGTCTATCCAGACACATCAATAACCATTTCATATCCAGACATACTAATACATCTCAAATAACGGAAAAAAAATTGCAAAAACTAAATAGCATTGCAATGTTACCTAACAAAATGTGATGTAGTTGTCAGATTTCGAACAAGATGAAATATTAATAAATTTTTTGAGATTTTGAGGTTTTGGGGTTTTGGAATTGAGGTCTTGGGGGGTTTTTAGAGACTAAACATGTAAGTGGGGGAGAAGGAAGGCCCGTCTAAGAGCCAAGTAGCCCAAGCTAGAAATATAAGCCTCAAAATTTAAAAATAAAAAATGTCTCAAAAGAATTTAATTTAATTTAATTATAATTATATAATATGACAGAATAGTTATAAATACTCCCTTAAGTCACTTGATCAAGATAAAAGCTCCACATTCATCCTGACTCGGGTTCACAATTAAATGTGTAAAACTTGATTTAACTTGATTTCTTTTTTCTTTTTAAGCAATTTTATCCTTTAAAAATGTCTCTATAATATTTGCTTTAAGTTTGTAACCATGTTGGGTTAAATTCTCGGAAAAGTAGTATGCATGCTCAAGACAGTTTAGAGCTTGAGTATCATATCATAGTTGATCACTATATTAAGCCGAAAGCGACGACTCAGATTTTGAAGCCATTATCATATTGTAATGATCTTCTGTCTATCCCCAAAGTCAGAGTGTGGAATTTGTTTAGTAGCAAACAAAAAATGTGGCCTGTAGTTTAACTAAGGCCACAATGTTCGCAGTAGCTCCCAAGTTTATTATCAATATCAACTTGTATTGCACCTTTGATTTCTAATGAAAGGCAAGATCGTTTGACCTTAAAAAATAACAGCAAAACCCAAATTGCACAACTACAACAGAATGTAGACCCAAGCCCCAACAAGCGCCTTTGAAAGGTATCAATTTCGTGTCAAACCATCCTAGAAAGTTTTCTTAAATTTTTAACATTTACTAATATTATAATATTCCTTACCAGAATAAAAAATGTAATTTTTTAAATATTAAAATAGTGGAAAAAGCCACTCAATTGGAGCAATACTACAGTTCTCAGGATTGATCTGTATTTCCTCATTCATCATAGCAATGACACTAAGGTGAAGCACAAACACCTCAAATTCCATTTTTTTGTGCACAATTTTGATGGCCATAATTTCCCTCTCCTTTGAATGAAAATAACAGGAAATCTCTAAGGAGGTGTTTCAAAAATTTATGAAGAGCTAAAACTGTTTAATTTTTTTCAGCAATGGAGTTCAGAGACATAACAACAACCTATCAATAAATTTTCCATACTAGGACAGTTCTTGGGTTAAAAAGTGGTGAATTTGTGGGACCCAAAGTAAGTTAAGAACACAACTATAATTCTTGTGTAGGAGTAAAAAACAACTTAAGAATGCCCAATGTTGTTCTTATTCTCCTTGCATTGGAGAAGCTCCAAGGTTTCTTAGCACTAAAGCCTATTTTTTTTTTAAATGTTTCTAATACTTAAATAGGTTTGCAAAGAACAGCAGCACACAGACTGTACATTGGTCTATGTTTTTGGGTTAATCTTCTACGGTGGTAATTGGCCACTTCCTTCAGAACTTCTCAAAGAAACAAAAGCAACTCAGTACTCAGATGTTTCAGCTGTACACAAGGCAGGTATGTTATCCAGAATCAATGAAGTGGATCTCAACCAGCAATGTCACTTACTAAATTACTGTAATCCTTTCACCCTGCTGTGTCTCTATTATACTACTTACAGTAGTCCTTCACCAACAACCTTCATCATCCTTTTAGTTCAGTGTAACAATGGAAGATCACTGAAAGTCATGAAAGTTCGTCAATACTGAGCAGGTTCAGCCTGATACTTCTTAGATACATTCTTACGTGAATATGCAGCTTGAATTCATTTCTTCCATTGATCAATGTTGTGTCTCATTCTACCTCAGTAACCATATTTATCATTCAAGGAAGTCCTTCCATCCCCTGATTGTCCTGCACAGAACAAACATTTGTATGATCATCTAATAAATGACAATTCAATCATGTGGTCAGAATATTGAACATAATTGTGCTTACCTTTTGGAGGAACCCATGCGGCGTGATCTGTTTCATCACTTAAAAACGATGGTTTTTCAGGCCCAAGAACTCTTTTAGGCTTCCTCTCTAGGCTTTCATCTCTTCCATCATCGTCATCAGCAGCATACAGTCCCCTTTTGTACTTCAATAATAGTGCCACAGCATCCTCAGCCATTTGTTCACCTGAGGTGGAAGATGTCGATTGCTGAGAGGGATCATTACTGGTTGTTCCAGTTGTCTCGGTTTGCTTCCGTTTTCTTAAAATTAGACCAGGAGCAGCAGACTCAATTGAAGATTCAAATGATGTCCTTTCATCATCACCACTGCCCAAAATTTTGTTCCTGTCCTTATAGTCAACAAACTGATTGGATTCATCTGTCTCATGCAGATGCAGAGGGGTATTCAGCTGTTGCTTATCACCTGTAACCTTGTCCTCCACAGCTCCAAGCCATTGGGGCTTTGGAGCGACATATACAACATTCTCAGTCTCCAACTCATCATTGTCGGGTTGTGACTTGTCCAAAGCCACAGTCGTAGCTGCAGGTTCCTCTCCTTTTACAGAGCTATCTTCCTTAACACAAGCATCACTAATTTTCTGGGTTTCCACATGTGGTTTATTGTCATCTACCTTCGGACAAGGTCCATTGCTTTTCTGGGTTTCTGCATGTGGTTTATTGTCATCTACCTTCGGACAAGGTCCATTGCTTTTCTGGGTTTCTGCAGGTGATTTCTTCTTAGTAGTAGAGGCAACTTCTTCGGATTTGATTGGTTTCGGCTCTTGTATTTTCAACTCCCTTTTCTTGGCAGCGTCTCCTGTGGGGTCGGCAATCTTCAACAGGTAGGAGATCCTATCAAGATCAGACTGAAGAGTTGATAATTCCTTCTCAAGCTTTGCACTTTTATCATACACTGACATAAAAGAATAAATGAGCAAGGATAAGTGCTGCAATCAAATATCCATCCGCATCGCAAGATCCATTGTTGCGCAAAATGACATAAGAGATGTAGGAAAAAAGTCATTTATCAGTATTACTGTTACATGCAAGGTTGCCAAAACAAAGATCCTAACTAAATCAGGATATGGGTGAAAGATCATAAAACGTAAAATCATATTACAGATTGTAAGAATTAAAAAGGTCTAAATACCGTCTTGGTCTCTCTAAATATATATCACATTTTACTTTTAATCCCTGTAGTAAAGTATTTGGACTGCTTCTAGACCTTGCAAACATACCACCTTTTGTTTTTTATCTTTGTTGCTTTGTCTGTCAGAATAGGGTTGTTCAATGGGGAGGAAAATCTAGAGAACTGAATACAAATCTCTTATTGAAAGAATGAACTGAATTACAATTATTTAAGAGACTTGTACTCCCCACAACAATGATCTACAGTGATACATACTTACATTCTACTAGCTTTATTTATAATCCCTCCCTGATTGTTAATTAACTAACTGCAATTATTTACTTAGTAGTTACATCTGTTACAGTTGCACAAGGGTCCCTTCCTGTGTTTCCTACTATACACCTTGACAGGAGGTCTTAGGTCTTTAACATATTCTATGTAGTACTTGTTTTTGTTGGACTGTTAGATTTTAGTCTCTCAAATATAGACCTGTAGGCTATGTAAGGACTAAAATCAATGACACTCCAGGAATCAATCCCACAAGAGTAAATTTTATATACTAAAACAAAACAAGGACTAAAAGCAAAAGGTGGTATATTTTTAAGTACAAAAATAAAAATTGTATAAGGGCTAAAAACAAAAAGTGACATATTAGCAAGGACAAAAAATATTAAGATATTTTATTATAAAATTGATAATATAATTAATCAATGAGAATTTGGGTATTTATTTTGCAGTTGTTGCAAATGTTTATTTTGTTTAATATTTTTAATATAATTATAAAAAAAATTACAGGAAGAGAACAAACAGAAAAATCTAATATGTTAATGTTGTCGATAGCGGAAGGCCAAAAATCCATCATATGAACATGCCATGGCAGGGATTCGTTCACAAATCGCCTATCACGCTATGGCAGCGCTATGGCCACCATTTAACAACCCTGTTATATGTCACAAGTGAAGCTCAGAACAAGCAGTAGAAGGCTTATATACTAATATTTCAAGGAATGAAGGAAAACACTTCACAGGATCATGGGATACTAGGAGCATAATGGCAATTTTAACAACATTGGTTACATGCAAAAACATACATCATTGTTGCAAGCATATGACTATGGATAAACAAAAGCTCATTTGAATGTCAAACCTACCAAAAAGCAGTATAATTCAAAATATACTAAAGCACTGTAAAGCTTGATATACATGAAGAGAACAATCACCTAGTTGAGATGAAAGTCCAGACATGTAAGCATCAAGTGCATCATCAACGTCATCTTGTGTGGTACTCTCTGACAACATTTTGTTCTTCTCAGTCATAAGCAACTCTCTCTTGTCATTCATTTCCTTTATGATTGTATCTCTCTTATCAAGAAGAGTATCCGCAGTCTCTACTGACTGATTATCACCAGGCTTCTTGTAAGAAGGCTTTTTCTTCGTACGGTCATAAAATTCATCATCATCATCACTGAAAAATCCATATAATTACCAAAATGTATTTTAGTTTTAGCACATCATTGTAAGGCTGTATGAGAAAGCTAAGCAAGCATATCAAACATTGACTCAAAGGAACACTAAATTTGAAGACAGAAATACAAATAAGTACAACAGCCTTAAGCAGTTCAAATATGCATTTTTCTTCAATTGATATTCACACATGAGATTCTTCTCAGTAAAACTATCTTCCATTGATGATAGTATACCTTAAATATTCTTCTTCATCTTCTACTGCACCTTTCTTCTTCCCGTGAGATAGCTTTCCTGTGCGTGCACCTAAACTTTCTCGAATACTATCATTTAGTGTTTCTTCCAAGTTTTCAAGTTCTTCCAATATCTGTCCAATTAAAAAAAATGCCAGCTTATCAGCTTACGTGCTCATGCATCAGCATTTACAATCACAGAATATGGAGAGAAATGATATGCAAGGTCCATGTCTTATTAATTTTCTCCAACATTACCTGTTCCATTCTTTGCTCATTCCTAGCAATCTGAGTCTGTTGACCTTGTGTTAATCCACCCTGAGAAATGTCTTTAACTCGTATTGCATTTATTTCTTTCTTCATGTTACCTACCTGCACAAAAAAAATGTACACAGGTATATATGGAAGTCCTTTGAGTATACCATCATATAAAAAAGGCTAATAGGGAACAGAATTTTGTGGCAAGGGGAGAGAATTTCTATGTGTGTGGAGGTACAAATACCATCCCTCATTTTCTAGGAGAGTTTATCAATGTTCATCCTTTAGGAGATGTCCTCTGTACTCAGTCTACAAGTATCAACCCTTCATTTGAGACAAAAACTTTAATTTACTTTAACTTATGAGGCCACAATATAACCTCTTAGTTTAGTCATTTGGACTTTGGTGTATTATCATGATAGAGATAGGGATTCTGAGTACATCAGTAGGAAAAAGGATCCAAACAATTGGGAAGAGTGGAAGTGAGAACGATCATTAGTTTCTCTGGGTTTCTAGGTCTATAAGCAATAAGGTTAGCATTATATTTGAGGATTATAATTCATAGATGAAAAGCACAGCACAGGTAACCAAATTAACAAGAATTACTCACCTTTTCCATTCTTTTTAATATTTTATCACGGGTTTTTTCCTGTTTTTCAGTAAGCTGTCCTTTATATGACTGCCACGTTATTTCTTCAACATCATCCTGCAATCAGAAGATAAAAAATGGTCAACTTGAGTTTTCACATTCAAGTAGATTCTATTCAAGCATATAAAACTTAAATGAGTAATTAGGTAGTTCAAAGGAAGAACTATATAGATAATCTTATGTGTCATTACCTCATCTTCTTCAATGGCATCCTCACCCATTCCCCATGATATACCCTCAGCATTAGATGCTTCAAGCTTTGCTCGTCGGAGTGAAGCTTCCTTATCTAGCATTGCTTCCCGAATCTTCATTTCTCTCTTAAGTTTTACATTAGTCTCCTACAGAGAAAAATAAATTTGAAAAGAAGCTAATTGCAGCAATAATCTGAAAAAAGAAGTTAATATTTTTCAGAAACAGGAAGCTTCTCAATTTATCAGATTCTCTCTCACGTCATTCTTTCATGTTCTCATTATTTCTGTTACATTCTAACTGGTTTTAGATTTCTAACCACGCCATTCAAAATAAGCCAAATAAAAAGAAAAATGTACATAGTACATCAAGTAAGAAATAAGAATGTAATTTCCTATACCCATATATTTCAAAATATAGAACTAACTTCCACTGAGTTAGGAGTTTTCTGCACAGCATCTTTATATGGGCAGTCTTATTGCCATATTTTTATCCTTGATTTTCTTTCGCAAATGATAAGTGAGATAAAGGACATTGTTCCTCCGTTCACAACTTTTTCCTTCTATTAAATGATCCACACTCTTAGGTGCATATAATATACTCAATTATACAAGGAGGAAACCAGCAAATGAAAGATAAAGCTATGATTTAGGAATTTCTGAAAATTACCTAAAGTTCGGAATAATAGTTAACCCATGTTCAAGGATAGTTGATGATTAATGAGAATAGATAAAATAATTGCAGCCCTGATAAAATAAATTGCACTCTTTAACACACATTTTTCAACACACTCTATTTGATTGGTTAAAATTTACATAGGTACCACCAAAACATGTGGGTCCCATATAAATTTGGTGAGACCCATGTGTATTTTAACCAATGAGTGTGTTAATACATGTGTGTTAGAGAGTATGTTGCTAGCATTATTCTTGAAAATTTATCCACCAAAAATCTAGAAATTTAAATCCATCCAAAATGAATCACACAAACCATTATTAGTAATAGAGTATGAATGCATAACTCAGTCAGGTTTCATCTGATAAGCAACAATGTGCAAGAACATATTACAAAGGAAGCTATAAAGTAAATTAAATAAAGATTTGCATAATGTACAAAACAGCTTCGGGAGTGTCAGACAAATTTACTATGTTCCCTATCTATTCAATTCCATAACAATTTAAGTCAAAGCTGACAGTAGGTTATTTAACTTGGTGGAGAGCGTATTTGCTTAATCAAAACCATTTTATAAATAGCGATAAGGCTCCTCTAAAGAGAGCTTGTCTCTAAAGGGAGTCCACATTGATTTCATTAAAGGCATAATCTTAACTCAAAAAAATATATGAGTGAACACACTCTTACTTAAACAAGCTCTTTCCAAAGGATCTTTTTCCTATAAGAGAAAATCTAACACAGAAATATTACAATGACTTGAAAAAAGAAATCATAACAAAGGAAGGTTGTGCAGAGGATTCAAAATCCCAAAACATAAATTTAATGAAAAATGACAAACATACGAAGACCAGATCTTACAGGAGGCATCAACTCAGACGGTCCTTGAAAAATGAACATCCGAGATGACCTGTCAATGGAATACAAAAAGAATACTGCAATTACTAGTTTTAAAATGGCTTAATAAATACTGATGGATTCTAATAGATACTAGGCACAGATAAATTAAACAAAAAAACCTATCACATCATCAGAAACAATGAAAGAAACAAAATTGATTTAAGAAAAAAAAAAACTAATAAGAACTACACAAAAAGCCTTGTTTATGAGCAAAGTGAAAATTCAATACAGAAATACATACCGGCCAAATCGAATGACATCACCGACACGCAAGTCAATGTATGTGTTTTTCTCCACCTAAGAAAATAGGAAAAGAAAAGGAGCTACGTCAGAGATGTGTATAAAGTTATAAATCTGCCGATATTTTTCTTTACTAACAGCTGGGTCCCAATTTTTTTGATAAAAAACTCCATAGGTACTTAAAAATGAAAATGATAAACTATATCACAATGATCGGGAATATCAATTGATCTTTACTAATTCTGTCAACTTTAGAGCTGTTAATATAATTACATAATGTTGGGTATACACTATACAATCTGGGTACAGTACAAGATGTTGCCAAGGTTAGTTCCGGTTAGCTAAATGAGGTCTTGAAGTGATATTATTTTGGAAAAACAAAAGTGCACTTGTTAGGAACCCAAGAATTGGATTCCTAAGAAAGAACACTTCGATTAAGCAATAGAAGAGAACTCTCTCCTCCAAGGGTTTCCCCTTAACAATAGAGAGTATTCTCTATTCAACAATTGATCACAATATTCCAAGATATCTCTTTAACTCCATAACCTCCCTATTTATACAAATAGCCTTATAACAACCTCAACTAACTAACTCACTAACTTCTATAACAACTCTTAACTACTCTAATTAGTCATTACTCTATATCCTAACAGCACTTAGTGCAGGTGGTAACTTTTTTGAAACAACCCAAGTAGCAAAAGAGGGAGATGAAAGACTTTTTTATTTACAAAAGGAGAAATTATGTGCATGACTTTGGAGTTCAGAGTTCAGACAAGGGTTTAGCAAAGGCATATCTGCATGAGCAATAGCAGCAAATTTGTTTAGCTGACTCTCCTTCAAACCAATTATTAGCATATAAATCCAAAAGATAGGAAAGGACATAAATAGAAAAGGCAACAATTTTTGCATCTCTGTCACAGGGTATATTTAACACATGAAAATAGTAATCAAACAGAAGGATCACAACATATTTGAAGAATAAAATATCTAGTATAAAGAGTTATCAAAATTCCAGAGGAAGAGAAAAAGCAATTAATACCTGATTTTTGTTCAAAAAGGTGCCGTGGGTACTCCCGAGATCATAGAGATAAGCCTCGCCACTTCTCTTAAACTGTATAACTAACAAGAGACAAATAAAAACCTTGGTAAGAATCATGGGAGAACTTTTTGAAAGTCTAACTGTTGGTGAAATTCACAAATGTAATGCACTGGTTTAATATAACTTCCATTCCAGATCTTTTCAAAATGTATGGGGGTAATCAGGTTGCATTGGCTATTCTAATAGGGCAGCCTAGATGGGTTTATATCATCTGATCTAATGTATGGCAGCAAGTAATCAGTGTCTAATTTTCTCGAACTGAAAAACTTAATTGTTTATTCTTCATTGTGGTTGAAGAATTCCGAACACTCAATAAAATAGAAAAGATTATGAGGGATTTCCTTTGGTTAGATGCTTAGGTGTTACGATATATGACCATCTAGCTAGTTAAGAGGCCTGTAGTTGTCCTAATCTTAAGAAGTAAGGAGGCTTAGATAAGGAAAAAAAAATACTTTCTTGGCATTGAGATTTGTCAGTCAAGTATGGCATTGATATTAAACAAAAGAAGTGCACTGCACATGTAGTATCGTTGCTACAACTACCTACCTATGGTATAACAGAATGATATTAACTAACTGATTCGCTGAGCTGTATATAACACTACAGAGATACACGCAAACTACAGCGGTATATACTCTAATGTTAGTGTTCGTGTGCACATATTTTGATTCGAATCACAGAGGATACAAGGCAGATTGCCAGCTTTTGTGGTCTCAAACTTAGGGTCCTTGTGGATTGGCTTATTTGAGCTTATTTATCGGCATAAGCACTTGTGAGACTGCTAAGAGAGCTTATGGAAACAACTTATGACATGCTGATAAGCACTTGTCAGCTTATTTCCAATAAGCTCTGCATGATAGCTTATCCAAAAACAGTTTCACTTTATTTTATTTTTTGTTAAAGAAATAGCTTATATATAAGCACTATAAAAATAAATAGCTTAATTTAAGTTGTTTATCAAAACAGAGTCTTAGTTCCACTTCCACAACTTAAAAGACAAACACATTAGTCATCATTGACATTATGGTTTATTAAATTAAAGTGAACACATTTTCATACCAATCATATGAATATATCAAACTGAGATCAAGAATCAGTGATAATTCGTAGCATATCCATACCAGCATGAAACCTAGAAATAGTTGGATGTTCAAGCACAAAATCACAGAGATCCAATCGCCCAAACATATAAGCACCTTTCTCATACCTATGATTCAAATCAACAACAAGCAAAAACAGTTTCAGTTGAAGAAAATAATTAAATAAATAAAAAAAAATTGAGAAAAATGAAGTAATGAGAAACAGACACATTAAATTTGTCGATGATGGAACCATCCTTGAGAACCTCGAGGTAGAATTCATGGCAGGGAGCGGCGTTCCAAAGAGGAATCTTATACGGAACCGCTATACCTTGAGATGGTTTGGGGGTTTGAGTATCGGTGGAATCAAACGGTGGTGGTGGTGGTGGTGGCGGTGGTTGTTCGGGTTGTGATGAATCATTGGCGGTGGATTGGGATGAATGAGAATCGGGATTCGGAGGAGGTGATGAAGTTAGGGTTTGAGATGGAAGATTAGGGTTTTTGGGAGGTGGAGGACCCATTGAGTTCGTCATTGGAACTAGCAGAATTCAGAACAACGAGAAACAGTACCAAAATTTTCAACTTTCGTTTCCTGAGAAGAGAGGAAGAGTATGTTATCTCGACATAAAATTAGGAAAATAAAATTTAAAATTTGGACTTAAATATGCAATTAAAACTACTTAAAATGTAATAAATTTGATTAAGTTTCTGCAAAATAAAATGAGGAGTGCTAAACATTACGAGATAATAGATCGCGATATTTCGTGATAAAATATAAAATTAACCAAATAAGGATCAAAGTTCAAATAGAAACGCACCATTCAGCATTTCTGAAATAAAATATTTAGTTTAAATTTTTGTAAAAATGCAATCGTTTTAGTTTCAACAAGATCAATTGGTGTCAGGCTCATGAGAAAAAGGGCATGCCTCAAAGTAAAGAGATATTTACATGTCATTCACAAATATAGAGTTTAAGTAAAAAATAGTTTTATAATAGTTTATAAAACTTAAGTCAACTTCTTACTAATTAAACTCCATTTATTTCAAATTTTATGAAATTTGTTGGGCTTATCTAATTTTAGAGATTTGGATATGACAAGGTGTTTACATGCCATGTATGACTTGAAAAAGATGATGTTAGATCGGTTTTTCATTATCTTAATTTATAAATTTATAAATAAGTTTTTTACTAAAATAATATTATTATTATATTTTATGATTTTTATAAAATTTGTTTTGATAACTTAAAACTAACGGAATAGAACATAATGAAATGGAGTGGAACGGAATGAAATGGAACAAAAATTTCATTCTATTATTTAAATATTTTATAATAGAGTACAATTAATTTTAACTCTAATTTTTGAAAAGTATAAGAAACGGAATAAAATATAATTGTGTATTTCATTTTTATCATTTATTTTTCTACTTTATTTGAAAAATAAAAATATGAATACGAATAATCTTTTAGCTCTCGGAAAATTGTTCTTGCGTAATAAAAAAATAATATTATTCTCGCATAGTTCATTGTTTTGGGGTATTATCGACCCATCTTAAAACATCTAAAATTTTCTATCCTGGTTTTATTGAAGTAATATTTGAATGATGACTCACTTAATGGATATTCTGTTATAAATGAGGTAAAAATCATAAGTAATATAAAGTGATAAATGAAAAATATACTAAGAATAATTAGATCATTACCTATACAGACAATTTTCTTTTTGAAGTTCCTTGTCCTTGAACTCTCTAATGAAATTTTGTGCAGTGTGTTGGATGTAGTACACATGTGTTGATGGAGGATCATGTTAACCATTATTTGAATTATTATAAGCACTTTTAATGGATTTGTGTCTATCTAAAATCAAATAAACATTGACTTGAGGTGTGACGTACCTTATTAGATTTAAAAAAAAAAAATTCAAGCACCCTTTGTCTCACCTTCCACAAGTGCATAAGCAATGAGAATTGTATTTTATTTATGTTCTCATCATGTGCAATGTCTAGCAACAAAGTCCCCTTGTACTTGTCGTATGTAACAAGCAGTCTAACCCTAACCGTTATTGGCACTATTAATCACGACATTCTCACCCCCTTTCCTTTCTGTAGGAAATAACGAGTTTTTGTCTTATGTGGGAATCGAACCCGGAACCTAGGGGATAAGTATCATCATCCACTTATTCCCTCTACCAATCAATTGGTAGTGGGAATGAGTGAACGATGGTACTTATCCCACGGATCCCGGGTTTGATTTCCACTACCGATAACGGTAAAGGTCGGGTTGTTACACCGTACAACCAAATTCCATACACTAAGACAAATGGTTTACAAAATTTGAACTCAGAGATGCATAGAGGAAAAGCCTTCATAGTGGTTTTAAAGTTTTTGAACCCCGTAATGAAGTATTATCAGAATATGCAAGTGATACTTTCATTTCCACAATAGTTCTTAGAATAAATTTTTTCATAGCCAACAACCACCTTGGAAGGTCATTGTAAGACTTCTCTTAGTTCCCATAAATTGTTTCAACAACTTTGTTCTTTGTCATTCATGCCTTTCTATAGGTGATTGTGATAGAAAGTGAAAAATAAGAAATGTAACAAATGATTTATGGTTGAGTTGTTGGTCTCGCGAAGTCAAGCGTTAAGATTTAAATTGAGTGTTTCAGTGACTAGATGAACAATGAAAGGTATGTGTGTTTTTGAGATATTTTACTGCAAAGTTATGAGGATGAAGTTTATAGATAATTATTTCTTAGGAAATGCTTATGAGGAACATTTGAGAAATAGTTCTTTAGGACGTTCAATTGTTAGGATTCTTTCAGTTGTACCTTAGTGAAGGTTGGGAACGAATAAGAATCCAACGAGTGAACCAAATTTTGGAAAATGTGCCAATAAAACTTGTTGGAGCAACACATAGAGATGTAGCTTATGACAATTAAAGATTCATGAAAAAAATTATCCCACCTATAACTCAGACATTAGTATTATAAAGGTATGCCAATGATATAAAGGCACTACTTGAATGCATGTCATGGAGGCACTACTTGAGTGCATGTCAACAGAGTTAAATGTTTATTTGGTAGGGAAGAATTGAGCATGAAATAGAAAAAGTTTGGTGGGAACTAGTAAAGCTTAATTTATTGAAATCACTATAATGAAGATGTATCAAGGTTCGAGACAGGAATTTAAGGTTTGTATAAATGGAAAAGTGATGGAGTGAATACAATGTGTTTGACCTGTCATAATGAAAGGATAATCATCAAGCTGCAAATAAAATACTCGACGAAATTGAGAAGTATCAGAATGACTGTTGTCAATAGATGTAGGAGAATTATTTTCGAGTTTGTGCATAATTGTGAAGTATGTAAAAAAAATGGACTAGTGAAGCGTGAATTTGAGGTGTTAGGCATGAGACAAATGTAGGTCTTAATCAGTGAATGAAATTCAAGTTGGATTTTTGTTGGAGACATGACTCTTGAAATGAAATACTAAACTGGAAGGAAGTTTGTGTATCATGAGTAGTATAGTTTTGGCATGTTATCGAAAAAATTTGAGGAAACTTGGATCACCAAGCAGATGTGGGGATGGAACTATTAGAGTCATAAATAAGTCGATTTTAGATTAGTTCATTAAAATAAATAAATTAGTGGATAAATAAATAGATAGAAATAAAATAAAATAAATAAAATAAATAAGATAAATAAAATAAATAAAATAAATAAATAAATAAAATAAATAAATAAATAAATAAATACATCAATAAAATAAAGAGAGCTCTAGAACACCATTTGTGTCCTAACAACTCAAAAATTAAAAAGATGTTGCATCCAATTAATCTTTAATAAAATATTTTATTTGTGTTTTTTATAATTGATATTTGTGTTTTATTTTAAAACTTGATATATGAATTTTTTAAAACTTGATATTTTGTTTTTTTCCCTAACTCTAAATGGGCTGCATTAATAACATGTTTAGTTTTTTTTTGCCTAACTCTAAATGGGCCGAGTCTGAATAGGAAAACCCGAGCCCAACTACATCCAAATGAAAACAAGCAAAACCCTAGCTACAAAGAGGGCAACCGCGGTTAGTGTTGACATAAAACACAAGTAAAGAGCATTGGAGACAACAAAGAATGAAAGAGAAAGAGAGATACCGAAATGAAGCTGCGAGAAAGATGATCGGCTCGTATCCCTTGAAAGGGAAAATCTCAGGCTCGATGAGAGGACGCGACGGCGCTAAAAATGGGTGGTCGCCATTTCGGTGCAACGCGGCCGTGATGGGTTTGTGATTTCTAATATTTCTTTTATATTTCACTCATAATGTTCTCTTAAAAATAAAAACTTTGATCCTCTGTTTGTTGACACTCTCTCTGGTTTTCTCCTTTTCTCTTTCGTTATCTGTTTTTTATCCGTGGTTTTTAATCTCCCATTTTCTCCTTTTAAACAAAATAGGGATGTATTTATAGAGTTTTTATTTGTGTAGTGGCTTTCTTTGCCTGCATTGGTCCTTCTCTATCAATTGTTTGTTTGATGTTCTGATTTATTTTCTCATCATCTGCGTTTTTCTGCATCTTTGATGCTTTCATTATTTGTTCTGATCTGAGCTTTGCTGAGCTTTTATTTGTCATTTAGTTTCTGTTTTTTAAACTCAAATATTTGTCTCTTTGTTAACTATGATATGTACAATGGCTGATTTATGAAAGTTATCTCTTTATGTTTCTGCAATTAGTTACTAAACAAAGGTCAATGATACTGCATCTGAAACAGAAAGGTAGCAACAAAAAACACAACAGAGCCAAAGCAAGCTGACTTAGTTTAGTTTAGTTTAAATCTTATTGTAATTTCATTTGATTTAATATTTATGGTTGTAATTTAATTGTAATTGTAATTTATAAATTATTGCTTGATTTGGTATTGTAAATTCATGAGATTACTTATTGTAAATATATTTACTTCCTTTTTTAATATATATTTCCCTTTTTTGATTTATTCTTGGACAAAATTAGGGTACTACAGCTGCCCTTATTTAATTATATTTTACTTGAAAAATATGAAAATAGAATAACAATAGTATTCGTTTTCATGTTATCAAGTAAAAGATAAGTAAATATAGTGACCTAAATTTTGTCCAATAACAAACACATGCATTTGAAATGTTTAAGTGAGAATGATGCAAATTTTTAGATATGCAAAATAATCGTCTTCAGATCAACTACCGATACGTAGATCGACAAAAATAAAGATGATCGTCTTCGGATTGGTTACCGATGCGTAGATCGACAGAAATGAAGGTGATCATCTTCGGATTAGTTGCTGATGCATAGATCTATAGAAATGAAAGTGATTGTCTTCGGATTGGTTACCGATGCGTGGATCCATAGAAATTAAAAATGATCATCTTCGGATTAGTTACCGATGCGTAGATCTATAGAAATGAAAGTGATCATCTTCGGATTGGTTACCGATGCGTGGATCTATAGAAATTAAAAATGATCGTCTTCGGATTGGTTACCGATGCATGGATCTATAGAAATTAAAAATGATCGTCTTCGGATTAGTTACCGATGCGTGGATCTATAGAAATTAAAAATGATCGTCTTCGAATTGGTTACCGATGTGTAGATCGTAATTGGTCCAATCTTGAAGGTAGACAAAGAGGATAAGTATATGATACTTACAATTCAAACGATAAGGTATGAATGATTCATGCATGTGTGATGCATTGAGTATAGGTAAAAATGATCGTCTTCGGATTGATACTTACAATTCAAACGATAAGGTATGAATGATTCATGCATGTGTGATGCATTGAGTATAGGTAAAGTGTTAATGAAGATGCATGAATCATGTGAGTATGAGTAAATTATGTATGGTTTATGTGTCATGCATTATAGATAAAATTTTGTTCTTTTATTTGATTCCCCGATCCTTATGCTTTTCTCTGTCCCAAGATTCAATGGATGAATAAAGACAAATATTGTTTCCACATGATGACTTTTCGTATTTATCGAATGACCGCTTTTTCGAAGTGAAGCAAAAATCCATTGTTTAAAATGACTACCCTCCTTATTATTCTTCACACACTCATATTTCTTGAGAATCAAACGAGTTCCCGTGTATATATTTTCAAGTGTCAAAATATTTAAGATACTTTTATATTTTCACATATTTAAAATTCCAACATTTATTATTATAAAATAAATTTTTGAAACAATAGAACACTCAATGAGGAAACTGGATGGGTATATAAAGAGTACAACGTACAAGATCGATTGACAATATTGGAAAATGTACATTCGTTACATTGAAAGCAAAACAATTGGGGTAGGGGTTACAATGTGAGGACCAGTATGTTTAATTTAGGTGGATACATAACAAACGCTAGTCATTCTTGTAATTTAGAAATCCTAATAATCAGCTTCCAATAATAATTGCCCCAATTTAAAATGCTTGATTTTTGTTTTTTTATCCCTAACTTTTTGCATGGACTGCTCTTCCATGTTTCCAATCCATCGGGATGCTCTTTTTTGCCTAGGTCGCCTTTTCAGGTTTTCAACCTAGCGAGCCCATCTTTTTTTTTAAGCATAATATTTTTTGACTGCATCTGAATTTACTGGAAGTGGAAGGTCATCTCCATCCATTTCTGCGAGTATTAGAGCTCCCCCAGAAAAAGCTTTTTTCACAACATATGGTCCTTCGTAATTCGGAGTCCATTTTCCACGGGAATCCTTTTTTATGGGCAATATTTTCTTTAACACCAAGTCCCCTTCTTGAAACACTCGGGGACGAACTTTTTTCTCGAATGCCTTTTTAAGTCTTTTATGATATAGCTGACCGTGACATAGGGCTATCATTCTTTTTTCTTCTATGAGATTCAATTGGTCAAATCGGGATTGAACCCACTCAGCCTCCTCCAGTTTTGTTTCCATCAAGACTCTGATCGAGGGAATTTCAACTTCAATGGGAAGTACCGCTTCCATTCCATACACCAATGAGAAAGGAGTTGCCCCTGTTGAGGTACGAACAGAGGTTCTATAGCCATGTAATGCAAAGGGAAGCATTTCATGCCAATCCTTATATGTCTCCACCATCTTTTGTATGATCTTCTTGATATTCTTATTTACTGCTTCAACAGCTCCATTCATTTTTGGACGATATGGCGAAGAATTATGGTGCTGAATTTTGAAACTATCACACAACTCCTTCATCATTTTATTATTCAAATTGGTCGCATTGTCGGTAATTATCTTATTTGGTAAGCCATATCGACAAATCAATTCTCTTTTGATGAATTTGACAACCACGCTTCTCGTCACATTGGCATAAGAAGCGGCTTCAACCCATTTTGTGAAATAATCAATAGCTACCAGGATAAACCGGTGACCATTGGAAGCTTTAGGCTCGATGAGTCCAATAACATCCATCCCCCACATTGAAAACGGCCATGGTGATGTTAAAACATTCAGAGAGGTGGGTGGTACATGTATTTTATCAGCATAGATTTGACATTTATGACATTTCTTTACGTAACTAAAGCAATCAGATTCCATAGTTAACCAATAATAGCCAGCTCTTAAGATTTTTCTTGCCATTGCGTGCCAATTTGCATGAGTTCCAAAAGAACCTTCGTGAACCTCTTGAATAATTTTCTCTGCTTCTGCTTGATCCACACATCTGAGGAGAACCATATCATGATTTCTCTTATAAAGCATATCACCATTTAAGAAGAAGTTCATTGAGAGCCTTCTTAAAACTCTCTTGTCATTCTCTGAAATACCCAATGGATATTCTCTATTCTTAACATATAATTTGATATCATAAAACCATGGCTTGTCATCAGACTCTTCTTCTATCGATAAGCAATATGCTGGCTTATCTTTTTGTTGAATCTTTATGACCGACACATCTTGACCGACACTTATTTTGAACATTGATGACAATGTGGCCAGGGCATCAGCCAATTGGTTTTCTTCTCGAGGAATATGGTGAAAAGTGATATGCTCGAAGTGTTCTACCAATTCTTTGATATGGGTATGGTACGGAATCAATTTGGAGTCTCGAGTTTCCCACTCTCCTTTTGTTTGATGGATGACCAAAGATGAGTCTCCATATACCTCAAGAACTTTTACTTTTAATTCAATGGCTGCTTGAATACCCATGACACATGCCTCATATTCTGCAATGTTGTTTGTGCAATCAAAACACAATATAGCTGTAAATGGAGTGAACTGGTTCTTTGGGGAAATCAAAATGGCTCCAATCCCATGCCCTAATGCATTAGAAGCACCATCAAACACCAAAGTCCATTTTTCTTTATCAGATGATTCGATTTCTTCAAATAAAGTCATGATACCTTCATCTGGGAATTCACACTACATTGATTGATAATCTTCTACAGGTTGTTGGGCCAAATACTCCACTAGGGCGCTTCCTTTGATAGCTTTTTGTGTAACGTATACCAAATCATATTCTGATAGCAACATCTGCCAACGGGCAATCCTTCCAGTAAGAGCAGGTTTCTCAAAGATGTATTTAATTGGGTCCATCTTAGACACCAACCAAGTTGTATGCCATAACATGTATTGCCTCAACCGACGAGCGGCCCATGCTAATGCGCAACATGTTCGTTCAAGTAGTGAATATCTTATTTCATAGTTGGTGAATTTTTTGCTCAAATAATAAATAGCATGTTCCTTCTTACCAGATTCATCATGTTGCCCTAGTACACAACCCATTGACTCATCAAGTACAGTTAAGTACATAATAAGTGGTTTTCCAGGAACTGGGGGCACTAATATTGGAGGTTTTGACAAGTATTGCTTAATCTTTTCGAAAGCTTTTTGACAATTCTCATTCCATTCAACCTTTTGGTCTTTGCGCAACAACTTGAAAATCGGCTCACATGTAGCTGTGAGATGCGATATGAACCTGGAAATGTAATTCAATCTGCCCAAAAAGCCGCGAACTTCTTTTTCCGTGCGTGGAGCGGGCATTTCTTGTATTGCTCTAACTTTATCTGGATCCACTTCTATCCCTTTTTGACTAACGATAAACCCAAGTAACTTGCCTGATCTTACACCAAAAGTGCATTTAGAAGGGTTTAAACGGAGTTTGAACTTCCTTAGTCGGTCAAACAACTTTTGAAGGTTAACAACATGGTCTTCTTCAGTCCGGGATTTTGCAATCATATCGTCCACATAGACCTCTATTTCTTTATGCATCATGTCATGAAACAAAGTTACCATTGCCCTTTGGTAGGTTGCCCCAGCATTCTTTAGTCCAAATGGCATCACTTTGTAACAGAAAGTCCCCCATTGTGTTATGAATGTAGTTTTCTCCATATCTTCGGGAGCCATCTTGATTTGATTATACCCTGAGAAACCATCCATGAAGGAGAAAAGAGAATATTGAGCAGTGCTATCTACTAGGACATCAATGTGAGGCAAAGGAAAATCATCTTTTGGACTAGCTTTATTTAAATCCCGATAATCAACACACATTCGAACTTTTCCATCTTTCTTTGGAACCGGAACAATGTTAGCAACCCATTGAGGATATTTTTCCTCTACTAAGAAACCAGCATCAAATTGCTTCTTGACTTCTTCTCTAATTTTAAGTGACATATCAGACCTCATTCTCCTCAATTTTTGCTTAATTGGAGCACATTCAGGCTTGAGTGGTAGCTTGTGTTCAACTATGTTAGTGTCTAGTCCAGGCATATCCTGATATGACCATGCAAAGACATCCACATAATCAAATAAAAGTTTGACCAGCTTTTCTCGTTCACTTTCTTTCATAGACATACCAATTTTAATTTCTTTCTTATCATGTTCAGTCCCTAAATTGATCACCTCAACAGGTTCTTGATAGGGTTGGATTATCTTAGCTTCCTGTTCAATTAACTTTTCCAGTTCTACGGGAGGCTCACAATTGTCTTCGCAATCCTCATCAGCGTGATTAATTGGGTTTTCAAAATTACAAGAAAGGGTTCTAGTGCTGCTATTTTCAACATATTCATTTTCGAATCTGCATTGTTTAAGTTAAGAAGAAAAAGGAAAAAAAGAAAATATGAATAAAGATTGCTAAAAAAGAAAGAGAAAACGAAAATAACTGGAGAATTCAACAATGCATTTATTAATAATAAGCATGGAATTGAAGTACATGCGCCCTATTAGTTATCCTTATAGCCTTGGGCAGAGCAAAAGGAGTTAAAATACATAATTACTTTGAACATGAATTAGCAAACGCGGGAAACTCGATGATCTTCCAATTATTGAGATTTGTGCTTGGAGAACAAGGGTACACCAAATTGAGGGTATCATCATCAACATTATCCTCTTCCACAACAGCCACTTGATCAGCATATATTATTCCAGCGCTTTTGAAGGTTTGATGAATGTCACAAATATGGGTCTTTTGTGAATTTGGTACCCGATTTTTCCAACTAGCTAACTTGCTTTCTCGTTTTTCTTTTATAGCATTCTCTTGATCAGCTTTGGTAGGTACATATCCCAATCCATACTTATCCTTTTTTCTGGTATTTCTATCAATTTCCCGAATTTAACAAAAGCTCCTCCTTCCAACATGGATTTTGTAGACTTCAATGATGTGGTAGATAGTTTTGGTTCTTTTAACTGAAATCCTTCACCCATGAAGACAACATTGGCAATTTCTAATGCTTGGAAGGAAGTCTCAATGGCTTCCTCTGCTTCTTCAATGTATCCCGTAGAAGATAGATGACTCACTATCATATCTTCTTCCCCAGATATTATCACCAGCTTATTGTTTACTATAAACTTTAGCTTTTGATGGAGAGTGGATGTTACTGCTCCAGCAGCGTGAATCCACGGTCTCCCTAAAAGGCAACTATACGACGGCTTAATATCCATCACTTGGAAGGTTATTCCAAAGATATGGGGTCCGATTTGAATTGGAAGGTCAATCTCTCCAACAACTTGTCTTCTGGATCCATCAAAGGCTTTTACCACCATACTACTTGGCTTCAAACAAGCCCCGTCAACAAATAGTTTTGATAGTGTTGATTTTGGCATGACATTTAACGATGAACCGTTATCAACTAACACTCGTGCAAGAATATGATCATGACACCTCATAGAGATATGTAGTGCTTTATTATGCTCCATCCCCTCAACTGGTAATTCAACATCGCTAAAACTCAAACTGCTACTGGCGGTGATATTACCGACAACCCCATCAAATTGGTCAACAGTGATATCATGAGTCACATGGGCCTCATTTAAAATTTTCATCAGCGCCATTCGGTGCGCTTCAGAGTTTAATAACAAAGAAAGAATAGATATCTTGGAAGGGGTTTGATTTAACTGATCTATCACCTTATACTCACTTTGCTTTATAAACTTCAAAAATTCATTAGCTTCTTCTGTAGGCACTGTCTTTTTGCAAATTTCCGGTCCTTTTATGGCATGATACACAGTCTCCTTCCCTTTTTCGCTCTGACCCTCCTTTTTCCTAAGTTGTTCAGGAGCGTATACTCGACCACTACAGGTCATCCCACCAATCCCTGAAATATTGGTTACATCAATAACTTCATGTTTAGAGCTATCGCCTGATTGGTGGTTGACTAAATGGGATGTGATTTCATAACTCCATGGTACCGCCTTGTAGTTTTCATAAGGAAAAGAAGTTGGTGTTTGGACAATTATTGCATTTTTTTCACTATGAGTTGGCTTAGGATTCTCTTTTCTATAGAGGATTTCCAATGGTCTTGGAAAAGATCTACCATTTTCAATGCATGGTTCTATGGTCAATACATGATTATCTTTTGTATACTGGTCTATCTCTTCTTCAATGAGATTGACAGCAGTATCTTCGTGACCCGGCAAAGGATTATTCCCCACGTTAGGACCATCTTCCTTAAAGGTAAGCCATTTTGCATTGATCAATTCTTGTACCTTAGTTTTTAAGGCTTGACAATCTTCAATGGAATGCCCTACGGCTCCAGCATGGTATTCACATTTGGCGTTAGGATTATACCATTTTAGGAATGGTGGTTCTAGAGGTTTCATTGGCCTCAGAACTACCATTGAATTTTGGAGTAAGTGAGGCAATAATTGGCTGTACGTGACAGGAATTGGGTCAAAACGGGTTATCCTTTTTTGATTGACAGGTGGTCTATAGTGATTTGAGATAGGACTTGAGTTCCATTGACCTTGTTGGGAAAATGCGGTAGGTGGTGGTTGATAAAAAGGTGGTCTTGAAGGGTGATATTGAGAGTATGAAGCTTGTGTGGTTGCGGCCACATATGGATAAGGAATGTAAGGAGCTTGTGGTATCAGGGGCTGGAAGTTTGGGGGTCGATAAGAACTGCTGGGTGGAAAATAGGAGACTTTGGGGTTTACCATTACAGCGTTAGCGTCCCCTTCTTTCTTTTTTGTGAATGTCGGTTGGGGCCTTTTTATGCTAGTCGCTGGACATACGGTCTTGCCACTCCGCATCCCACTTTCTATCCTTTCTCCTATCATGACAAGGTCAGAAAAGTTTGATGACATACTCCCAATCATCTTATCATAAAAAGGCGACTGAAGAGTATCCATAAACATACCAACCATTTCTTTTTCAGATAATGGAGGTTCTACTTGAGATGCCATTTCCCTCCACCATTGCGCGTATTCTTTGAAAGCTTCGTTGTCCTTTTTCAATGCATTTTGCAATTGCATCCTATCAGGGGCCATGTCAATGTTGTACCTGTATTGCCTCAAGAAAGCATCAGCCAAGTCTTTCCATGAACGAATACGACTTCGCTCAAGATGCATATACCAACTTAACGATGCCCCACTCAAACTATCTTGAAAAAAATGAATGAGAAGTTTATCGTTATGAGCATGTGAAGCCATTTTTCTGCAATACATAGTTAGATGATTTTTAGGACATGTGTTGCCTTTGTATTTTTCAAAGTCGGGAACCTTGAATTTTGGAGGGATAGTCACATCAGGAACCAAACACATGTCGAAAGCTTCGAGACCATATACATTATGCCCCTCAATTGCTTTGATTCGTTCCTCTAAGACATGAAATTTTTCCTTTGATTGTGTGTCATCCCCAATGTGAGATTGATGCCAATTCCCGTTAGCATCAAAATGGGGCATTTGAGGTACACTATATGGAATGTTTTCTGTGGGTATAGTGTTTTGGGGTGGCACATACCCCAGATGAGGAGGGATTTGTGATTGATTTAAGTTTTAGGGGTTGACAGATGAGTGGTTTTGGTTATTTTCTGTAGGGTTGATGACTACAGGCGGAGTATAACCAGGCGGGAGACCATATATAGGAAATTGCATAGCTGCTGTGCGGAATTGTTGGTTAGTCGGGGTAAAACCCGGTGGGTGAGAAGGAGTAGTTTGGTGTTCTTCATTTACAATCGGAGGATCCCCATCTGTATTCTCCTTCCTTGCCAAAGCTTGTATAGCTTCCAGAATTTGATCGACCTTTTCCTTTAGTTGGTTGACATCCGCTCTTATCACCTCTTGGTTTTGCTCGAGTTCATCCATGATCTTAGAATTCGCGCGCGTTCGATAAGGGTGTCGAGGAATCAGCTTTATTGATTTTTTCTGTTTTTTTTTATATAAAAAAAAAGAATAAATAAATAAATAAAATAAATTTTCTATGAGTATTAAAATATGAGTGTGATGGAAATGAAATCAATTAGTGAATTATGATAGTTGGATATTGGGGAATCATATGCCTTAGAACAAATTATTAGTGAAGAAAATATGAGGACTGGAAATCAAAATAGAAAACCTTCATTGATAAGAGAAAGAGTACATCATATTTAAATTAAAAAACTACATTAACTGTTGGATTTCAATCTTCTCTTTTGATAGGACAACCAATCTTCTCCTCCAATTCTTCTACCAAATTTTTGCAATATTCGACGAACTTGTAGACTTTGACTGGAGTATTCAACGGATGCATTACCGCATCAATCTCTCTTAGATGCTTTGGAATTTTTAAGACTGCTTGATTAGCAAGCATTGCCAATTTTGAAAAGCAGTCTTTCCAATGTCTTCCTTTATCTTCCAGCTCTTTATAAATCTCTTGATTCTTTAATTGACCTAGCAACATCATAAATCGATCCTCCCAATATATGGTTTCGTCCTTTAGGTCACTATAGATCTTTTCTTGGTAATCAATGTAATTCTTCAGCTCACTAGAATTCTCCGTTTCTATTTTTAGTGCGTCTTGATGTTTTGAGAGTAATTCTTCAATTTCTTCATTGTGCTGCCTCTCATTCCTTACTTGACTCTCATACTCAACTACCATTTCTTTCAGTTGTTTCTTTAAATCTTCAAACTCTTTTTTTATCTTCTTCTCAGAGCTTGCTGATTTTGTCCACAACTGCTTCCACATATAGGCCTCTTCGATAGCTGCATTCTTTTCTTGCCTTCGCACATCTAACTCTTCATTTGCACCTCTCAAACAATCTTGTATGTCAAGTTTATTTCCTTTTTCAACTTTCAACCTCTTGTTACTTCTTTCAATAAACTGACCTTTGCAAGTGTTTTCTGATCGTAAATTCTCATTCTCTTGGGAGACTTTTTCTAACTTCGCTTCTAGCTCTTTTTTCTCCTCTTCGGATTTCAACAATAATGCTTTGAGTTTTTCTATCTCTTCATTGGTAGCAAGAGTAGGTTCAGATATTTCCTGATCACTCGAAGGTGTACTGTGGAAAGGCAGCGTGATTTCTTGGACTCTACTTTTGAGCCATTGTCGGTAGGGTTCTTTTGTGCTGCAACTTCTACATCCAAGTACTTTTCCTTTTTTAATGACCTTTTCCCAAGCTCGACTTATCCTTCGCAACATCGGTGGGTCTACCATACCCGTATTGTGCAAAATAAAAGCTTCCAATGACTTATCATCTGGTTTTTCCAACATAGGGTAGCCAAGCTATCTCAAAGCTACCGATGGATTGTAATTAATACATCCTTTGGTTCCCATGAGAGGCACATTTGGGAAATCTCCGCATTGACATATTACTTCCTCCACCCCTTGTTCTCTATGATACCATGAAATTATGTCCCCGGTAAGGCTAGCTATACTCTGAGCCCATTCACGATTATTCTTAATTCCAATATGATACCCTCTTTTGAATATATGAGATATGAACCAAGTATACAACACTGGAGCACAACACAAAATTGTTCCCCCCTTCTTCTCATGCCGCATATGTAGAGAGTAGTTGACATCAGCAAGAATTGCGGGAACTGGATTTTGACTATATCAGTTAAAAGCTAAGAAGACATTGATGGCAACAAAATCTACAAAATTATCAAGGTTTGGGAATAAAACAATGCCATAGATAATCAAAGCCAAAACATCTATAAAACTACTCCATTCTTTTTTAGCGGCTAAATCATGACACTTTTGCTCTAGATATTTCCTTGAAAAGCCATGAACAGCTCCTTTTTCCTCTTTTGTATTGTCCAACTCTCTTATGTTGATTTTCAATACTTCAGATAATGCATCCAATTTCGGTGGTTGCCCAGTATATCGATAAGGATTTCCTTTCTCTAAGGGGTAACCCAATATTCGTTCAAATTCCTCTAATGTCGGGGCCAACTGAAAGTCTTGAAAGGTGAAACATCTTAAGAGAGGGTCGTAATACTGAGCCAAAGCTGTGAGGGCCCCTATTTGCACATTTACTGCCAAGAGATTTAGGATCTTCCCATATTTGAGAAAGAAACTATCACGTTGTATAGTTTTCATTTGATTGCTGATGTCTCTTAAACTTTTCAAATCAGGTTGTTTGAATTTTAAAAGTAAAGTTTTTCTTCTTTCTGATCCCATTGTCTACTTTAATTTAACACGAGACTAAGATTCTTATGATTCCCCAACAATCCTGAAAATTGATGCAAAATGCCAATTTATTTTCAAAATAAACAATGTCATGAAATATGAATGCAATTAGGTAGAATGACAGTTGTGAATACATAACATTTTGAATGAATATATGAGGTATTTTTACTTATATAAATATTCTTATGATGAAATGGTCTATCGGCTTATGTAGTGAAAATCTCACAAGGGTGGCTCTATAGTTCTAAACACGGTTCCTAGAGCCAATAATCTTATTTTGGAGTATTGTCAACAATAATAGGTAAACTATTTGGAGTGACAATGCCCTCAATAAGATCAAACTCTAGGTGAGATTTTCATGCTAACCAAACAGGATGTATATCCAGAAGGCTAACACTACACAACCTCGAAACTAAACTTAAGTTTTGTTCAAACCTGGGGTGTAAGGTTCCACTCATAAGTGTGTGTCTTAGTAAAAGTGTAGGGTGTGGAATAAGTATAATTTAATAACTCCATGACGATAATAAAACATATATACATAATAAATAAATAAATGAATAATATATATAAATAACTGAATAAATAAATAAATAAATAAGAATAATCAACAAGCTTAAAAAATATTATAATGCCAACTAATACTTATTAAGAAATAATAAACACATAAAAGAAAAAAAAAACAAACAAAAATAAAAATAAAAATAAAAATAAAAATAAAAAGTTAAAAATTATGCACAATTAATTTATTAGGCCTGACTCTCTAAAATGTCCCCAGCAGAGTCGCCAGCTGTCGCGGCCTAAAATTTCGAGTGTTTCTCGAATTCAATGGAGTCGCCACCAAAATTTATTTTAAAATAGGGAAAATATTGGGAAACCCTTAAAAATAGAAAAAAAAATGGTCTTTGAAACCAAATTTTGAGTTCGGAAGTCGATTATGCGTAGGGAATGTATTAGCACCCTACGACATCCGTTAAAACAATGGTTACCTATAATTAATTGTGCAAAATTAGTTTTAACTTATATATAATTATTTATCCTTATTATTAAATACGAATAACGACTATTATTATATTTAAAATATGATTTTGAAATAAATATATACTTAACAAATAAGTGACAAAAAAAAAAATTTATTTATGTTCTTGACAAGAATGTGATCTTGCTCCTACGTATCTCCCGGTGCGATGGAGAAATCAAAACTACGTAGTTCTTGGTTAAAAAAAACGGATGTGTTGAATGTGTTTTAAATAAAATTTGTTTCGTGATAAAAAATGTTTTGACAAAAATAGAAAAAATAAAAGAAGTTTAATTTGAGTAAATATTTTATAATATGAGTTTTAGGACAATCAAATTGTACAATTTGTGTCCCAAAACTCAAAGAATAAAGAAGATGTCACATCTAATTTAATCCTCTAAAAATATATTTCATTACTCTTAATTTTTAAATTGAGTTTCAAAACTACCAAGTAGTACAACTTGTGTTTTAACAACTCAAAGATAAAAAAGAGTCACATCTAATAAATAAATTGATTTTAGATTAGTTCATTAAAATAAATAAATGAATGACTAAATAAATAGATTAAAATAAAATAAAATAAATAAATAAAGAGAGTTTTAGAACTATCAAGTTGTACTACTTGTGTTCTAACAAACTCAAAAATTAAAATAAGTTACATCTAATAAATAAGTTGATTTTAGATTAGTTCATTAAAATAAATAAATGGATGAATAAATAAATAAATGAATAAATAAATAGAATAAAAATAAATAAAATAGATAAATAAAATAA
>JBBPBR010000006.1:6393385-6405102 GCA_037974775.1 Cicer pinnatifidum
AACTTTTTAGGTAAATGATTCAAAAATATATAAATTTTAGAATATATATTTTTAAAGATTAAAATTATTATTTTTGTTCGATTAATTTCAAATTAAAAAACAATATTTTTTTTACTAAAAAAAAGAACTTTAATATAAAAAAATAATGACATATGGGGAGGGATTAAAGAAAATGAAAATCTATTTATGAAACTGTAATAGATTGAAATTGAAATTTTAAATTTAGAATGTTTTTGAAATATTCCAATTTATTTAAATTGTTTTTAGTTGTTATTTTTTATTTAAATTTAAATAATAATATTTTAGTTTGATTCTATAAAAATGCAATTAATGCTAAATTATTGTGAGAAAAAAATCAAGTGTAGAAGGACACAAGAATTATTTCATAAAATCAAGTTATAAATAGTATTAATATAGATAAGATTAGTATAGATGAGTAAACTCTTCAAAAGTCCTCGTATATTGCACCCTCCTTGGAAAATATAAACATCTTCTTTTATAATGAATAATGTGAACATCTTGTTATAAACTATAGAAGTTAACCAACACCAAAAGAAAATTAGCTTTTTCTGATTTCTTTTTTCCTGATCGGCTGTCCCTCGTCTCCAAAAGAAATATAGGTTATTGATTCTTCTTTATTTATTAGAAGGTGATTTATGGTTAATTTTTGGTATAAAATTACTTATTTAAATTATTTTATTATCTCTTTTTATTTAAATAAATAGTTTTTTTTATATAAATTTATTTCTTTTTTTTTCTTTCTTTTTTTATCTATGGTCTTAACGTCTAAGAGCGACATTCGTTTATTTATCATCGTGGATGACATTTTTTGTTTATGTTTACAAAAGTAAATGACTCATTTTTATAAGTACCATATTTTGAACAAAAGATTTATAAACATTGTCACTAAATTCAACACTCTTACATCTTTATAAATGACTTGTCAATGTGTGATTGAATTAGTTATATTAGAGACCATTCATAATCTATATGAGTCAACGTCAATAAATATTTTTTTTTTTAAAGTGAATGACATTAAAGAGAGTGAATCTCACATTAATATTAACCATTGGCCGGTGGAAGATATTAATTGGACTTCGATCCTATCGATCTTAATTTCTCTCAATGATTTTTGTTTCTCTTAATTTTATCTTTTTTTTTAAAAAAAAAATTCGGTTTAGATTTAAATTTTATATCATATAGATCATCATGTATATAAAATTTTATACAAATCTAAAATCATTTGATATATTATTGAGATCCATCAAAATTAATAACTTATACACTTTTATTCAGCACCGTTAATATCAAATGATTTTAGATTTGTATAAGATTTTACATGCATAATCTGAATAGTATAAATTTTTAATTTAATAAAAAATAATAATAAAAAAAATTGGATTTAGAAAATTCAAAATCACATTAGTTTTATTGTTATGATTAAAGTTATGATTTGCTTATTTTATCTTAATATGAATGAAATTTATTTATTTATTTAAGAAAAACTATAGAACTTACGTATGTCAATAACATCGTGACTCTTTTTCATATCCGAATAAGATAAGGATTGGCAAGAGTTAGGCAGCCACATTATACCCTCCTCTAGGCTTGATCTACAAAAACATACATAGAACCGATTAAACAATCTTGAGCAAATTATATATTTACATTTATTTCCAAACAATGTATAAATTTATGCACATTCATTATGGAGATTCAATATCGTGTGAATTTGAACCGACTTCGTCGATCAAGCCGTACAATCAGAACACTGACATATAGCTTTTAATTAGAAATAATTTCAAATTTTTTTTATATATATAATATACCATAATTTTTAAATCTTTTTATTGATATCTTAAATATACAATATTAAATATTTTAAAATTTTATATTTATATTTCTGTTGAGTTTGTGACATTGACTGCCGCCTATCAAAAGCCACCATCCACTATCAAATATTAAAATCTTAAATTTTGACGGTAGAATTTGGTAATTTGAATGTTGGAAATGATGGAATAATAATGGCATTGATGATGGCTTTATGGTTGTGAATTGAAAAATGAGAAGTCCCACATAGGAGGGAACACACTCATTTAAAGCCTTTATAAGGTGTTACTTTCACACTTGGGTTGGGCCCCAAGGGGTACCCCAATTTTGTGAAGGAGGGAGAACGCAAGCAAATGGACCACCACACGCACACACACGCGCGCGCCGCCGCCCGCCCGGCACGGTTTGTATTAAATTTTTTAAAACGTACGAAAATTAATTATTTTAATTAATTAATTATAGGCTTGTGTTATGCGTTAATTACGAAACTGTCATCCACAAAGTCAATGTTCTGATCCAGACTAATCCTCTGTTTTTTGCCTAGTCAAAGACCTAATGGGACTAAGCTGTTGTTAATTCCCCGGTCAAAACCCTAATTGCTTGGTCTTCCCCACGTGTAACCTATTGCCCGGTCAAGAAGCCTAGTCAAATCACGTTTCCTATTTCTGAGCCACGTTTCCTATTTCTGAGGCACGTTTTTGGAAGTCAGCTGATTGACTTCGTGCTTCTTGGATCCCCCCTTTTTCTCATATCCAGTTGCTGAACTTCTCTATAAATACAGAGCTCACTTCATTTGGAAAAACACACCAAAAGCTCTCCGTATCTGAGGCTTTTCTCACTTCTCCCCCGTTATTCTTCTTCTTCTTCTTCTTCTATTTTCTTGAGTAGCCTTCGTGCTATATTAGAGTGTCAGTCATTCGACTGCCATACAGAGGGTGTAATTCTACTTCGGTTTTCTACAGTGCAGTAGAAATCCGGTACAGTGTAACTGGGCTGTTTTATCCTGGGGACTTCGTGGTTGATAGTCTGCCTTGCACAATTTGGGTAGTGCCTCGAAACGTCTTAAAGAGAGCGACCTAGTCCGCGACTCATCCCAGTAATTTTATCGGTGGCATTGTTATTTTTCGAAAGTAAATTTCTGAAACAACAATTTTAAGACGTTTTTAAACTGCCATGTCTACCGACGAAATTACTGGAACAGGTTCTTCTGCTTCTGACTTCAACAAACCATTTCGGTTTGAGGGCAGTCACTTCAACAATGGCAACAAAAAATGTTATTTTTTCTAACCACAAAGAAACTTGCCAACGTTCTGAAGGATGATATCCCGGTTGTTCCAGAAAAAGCTGAACAAAGAGAAAAGGATAAGATAGCTGCTGAATTAACCCAGTGGGAACATAATGATTACTTATGTAAGAATTATATTCTTAATGGACTTGCTGATGATCTGTATGATTACTACAGCTCCGACAGCAATACTGCTCGACAGGTTTGGGATGCTTTAAAGAAGAAATATGATACCGAGGAAGCTGGAGCTAAAAAGTATGCTGTTAGCCGCTACCTCAAATATCAGATGACAGATGACAGATCAGTGGAAACTCAGTCTCACGAAATCCAAAAGATAGCTCACGAGATAATCACTGAAGGTATGTTACTAGATGAACAATTTCAAATTGCTGTTATTATTGACAAACTACCCCCTGCTTGGAAAGATTTTAAAAATTCTCTTAGGCACAAAACCAAAGAATTTTCACTAGAAAGCTTGATAACTCGCCTTAGAATTGAGGAGGAATCTCGTAAGCAAGACCAGAAAGAGGAAATTCTTCTTGTGACAAATAAGAAGAAAAAGAAATTCATAGGAGCAGTGCTGAAGCCAAACGACAAACAACTAAAGAATCAGCGTCGCTCTTCTAAGAACAGCAACAAGAATGGGAACCCTCCTAAGGTCCCTACAGCCAGACAGCAACCACCTCCTAGAAATGGCCCTCTCCCGTTTACTTGTTTCAATTGTGGGAAAGAGGGTCATATGGCACGCAAGTGCAGGAACAAGCTAGGTCCTGCAAATCAGGCTAACTTGACAGAAGAGCAATTCATTGCTATGATAACTGAGATCAACCTTGTAGGTGGATCAGATGGATGGTGGATAGACACTGGTGCCTCTCGCCATGTCTGCTATGATCGTGCTATGTTTAAAACATACACGGATGCTGAAGATAAGAAAGTGTTGTTGGGAGATTCCCACACCACTAATGTTGCTGGTATAGGAGATGTGGAACTAACATTCACATCTGGAAAAACCTTAATTCTAAAGGATGTCATGCACACTCCAGAAATAAGGAAGAATCTAGTTTCTGGTTTTCTTCTCAATAAGGCAGGGTTCACTCAATCTATAGGGGCAGATTTGTACACCATTTCTAAGAATGGTATTTTTGTAGGGAAATGGTACGCCACTGATGGCATGTTTAAATTGAATGTTGAATTGAATAAAATGTCTCCTTCTGCTTACGTGTTGTGTGATTTTAATATTTGGCATGCTAGACTCTGTCATATGAACAAAAATATTATTTCGAACTTAAGCAATTTAGGTTTAATTCCAAAGTTATCTCCAAAAGATTTCGAAAAATGTGATTTTTGTAGTCAAGCTAAAATAACAAAGAAATCGCATAAATCAGTAATTAGAGAATCTGAACCCCTAGATTTAATACATTCTGATATATGTGAACTTGATGGAACATTAACTAGAAATGGAAAGCGTTATTTCATAACTTTTATTGATGATTGTTCTGATTTTACTTTTGTATATCTGATGAAAAATAAAAGTGATGCGCTTGACATGTTTAAGATCTTTGTAAATGAAATTGAAAATCAGTTTAGTAAAAAGATTAAGAGGTTTCGTAGTGATAGAGGAACAGAGTATGATTCTAGTTTGTTTAATGACTTTTACAAAACCCATGGAATTATACATGAAACTACTGCACCATATTCACCTGAAATGAATGGTAAAGCTGAAAGAAAGAATAGGACTCTTACTGAATTAGTTGTTGCTATTATGCTTAATTCTGGTGCTGCATCTCACTGGTGGGGGGAAATTATTTTGACTGTTTGCTATGTTTTGAATAGAGTTCCAAAATCTAAAAGCAAAACATCTCCTTATGAGATAATGAAGAAAAGACAGCCCAACTTGTCTTATCTTCGAACATGGGGTTGTCTGGCCTATGTCAGAATCCCCGATCCCAAGCGAATTAAACTCGCAAGCAGAGCCTATGAATGTGTCTTCATAGGATATGCAGTAAACAATAAAGCATATAGGTTTTATGACCTAAATGCAAAAGTGATCATAGAGTCAAATGATGTTGACTTCTACGAAAATAAATTCCCTTTTAAATCAAGAAATAGTGGGGGCAGCGAATCCAGACAAGTCCCGGTGATAAGAAACACTGAAAGCAACGAACAAGACGAAACAGAACCTCGAAGGAGCAAAAGAGTAAGAGTTGCTAAAGATTATGGACCAGACTATATGGCGTATAATCTAGAAGAGGACCCTGCAAATCTTAAAGAAGCTATGTCATCTTTGGATGCAGATTTATGGCAAGAAGCTATAAATGATGAAATGGATTCTCTAGAGTTTAACAAGACCTGGCATTTAGTAGACTTGCCTCCTGGTTGCAAACCTATAGGTTGTAAATGGATTTTGAAAAAGAAACTAAAACCCGATGGATCTATTGATAAATACAAGGCACGCCTTGTAGCCAAAGGTTTTAGACAAAGAGAAAATATAGATTTCTTCGACACTTTTTCACCAGTCACTAGACTAACATCCATTAGAGTGCTAATATCACTAGCGGCTATACATAACCTGGTGATACACCAGATGGATGTTAAAACAGCTTTCTTAAATGGTGACTTGGAAGAAGAAATTTATATGGAACAACCTGAAGGTTTTGTAATTCATGGACAAGAAAACAAGGTCTGTAAGTTAGATAAATATTTGTATGGTCTTAAACAAGCTCCAAAGCAATGGCATGAAAAGTTTGATAATTTAATCTTGTCGAATGAGTTCAAAGTGAATGAAAGTGACAAATGCATCTATTACAAAAACGAAAATAACATTTGCACTATCATATGTCTATATGTAGACGACTTGCTCATATTTGGATCAAACATTCATGATGTAAATAAAGTGAAATCATTGTTGAGTAACAACTTTGATATGAAAGACCTTGGAGAAGCTAGTGTAATCCTTGGAATTAAGATTACTAGGTCTGAAAATGGAATTTCTTTGGATCAATCTCATTACATTGAAAAGATCCTAAAGAAATATAATTACTTTGACTGTAAACCTGCTTGTACACCATATGATCCGAGTGTGAAACTTTTCAAGAACTCTGGTGAAGGTGTTAGACAAACTGAATATGCAAGCGTCATTGGCAGCCTCAGGTATGCCACTGATTGCACTAGACCCGACATAGCCTATGTCGTTGGATTGTTGTGCAGGTTTACTAGTAGACCTAGTATAGAGCATTGGCATGCTATTGAAAGAGTCATGAGATATCTTAAAAGAACCATGAGTCTTGGATTACACTATAAAAGATTTCCTGCTGTCCTTGAAGGATATAGCGATGCTGATTGGAACACCTTATCAGATGACTCCAAAGCAACCAGTGGCTATGTCTTCAACATAGCTGGTGGTGCTGTGTCGTGGAAATCAAAGAAACAGACTATATTGGCTCAGTCCACTATGGAATCTGAAATGATAGCACTTGCTACGGCTAGTGAATAAGCAAGTTGGTTGAGATGCTTGCTAGCTGAGATCCCTTTGTGGGAAAAACCATTGCCAGCTGTGTTGATCCACTGCGATAGTACCGCGGCTATTGCAAAAATTGAGAATCGTTATTACAACGGTAAAAGAAGACAAATTCGTCGTAAGCACAACACAGTTAGAGAATTACTGTCTAAAGGAGCTGTTATAGTGGATCATGTACGCACTGATGAAAATTTAGCAGATCCTTTGACGAAAGGATTAGCTAGAGAGAAAGTCCTAAATACATCCAAAAGGATGGGACTACTGCCTATAGATTGTTGAGTCACTTGTGATGGTAACCCGACCTAAAAGACTGGAGATCCCAAGAATTATGTTCAATGGGTAATAACAAGTCACAGTGATATGAGATGGACATGCTACATAATATATGAAGGAAGCATGAGTCCTGAAGCGATGAAGGATGAGATAATAGAAACTCTTAATGAGATCTATACTCTATGTGGAGTGGAGTACCTAGCTACAGGAGTACTCTTGATAGACTCACCTATGTGAATGTGGAAGTGGGGGCCGCTTCCTATGGAATTTTAAGGCAGAATTCCTAGAGCGTTCACTACACTGGGATACACGTGCATGACCCTAAATGCACGGGCTTTTGAGAATACACCCAATGAAAAAGTTATGTGTGGGTTTGATGTCAGAGATAGAGTTCAAGACTACTAGTCACTCTTGTTGAATCTGAATCTTACTTACTACGCAAAGGTTCAAGTCAAGAGACACCTTTGTTTATGCATAATCTTATAGAAGCGTTTGACGCTATTCAAGAACCTATTTTTAAATTCAAGTGGGGGATTGTTGGAAATGATGGAATAATAATGGCATTGATGATGGCTTTATGGTTGTGAATTGAAAAATGAGAAGTCCCACATAGGAGGGAACACACTCATTTAAAGCCTTTATAAGGTGTTACTTTCACACTTGGGTTGGGCCCCAAGGGGTACCCCAATTTTGTGAAGGAGGGAGAACGCAAGCAAATGGACCACCACACGCGCGCGCCGCCGCCGCCCGCCCGGCATGGCATGGCATGGCTTGGCTCGGCTCGGCTCGGCTCGGTTTGGTTTGGTTTGGTTAAACAAAATCGATCGTACTCAATGTATCAAAATCTCAATATTTTCGATAATCTTTTATCACGTGAACTATATTTACTACACATTTATATTTCTTTTCAAGTTATCAAAGTCAAGTTATCAAAGTCTCCGTAGTTTTTAATCACGTGAACTGCATTTACTAGAAATTTTTATATTTCTTTAATTCAGACTGAAATATATATTTTTTCTTTGTTTTTCAATATTTTTCTATATGATAAAAATATTGGGTACATTTATTTTAATAAAAAAAACAATAGAAATCAAATAACACACGAATCAAACTCAGATTCATCGTCTGCTAACTTTGAAAGAAATAAAATTTTGATTACGAAAAACATGTTTTAATTTTATATAATTGTCTAAGCTTAGAGTTAATATTGTCTACGCTAACACGAACAAAATAACGGTGCTATTTTTATTAGAAAAATGATATTAAGAGAATACAATAAATACTCTTATCCAACATTATAAGCACTATCTCTTTTTAAAACTGAGAAAATCTTATGTCATCCTTTTCACTATATAGAGTGATTATGTGAGGTCAATGTTTATTTAAATGCTAAAACTTAATATATAAATACCCAACTTTAGCGTTTAGCACTTCTATAAAAATTATTAATAGATTCCATCCATAACTATGCATCATTACATTTTAACAATAATTACTAGAACTTTATTAACAAAATAGAATGAGTCCAAAAAAATGGATTGAAATACAAATGTAGATAAAGTTTGACCCTTTTTTTTTGTTTTTCTAATTAAATGTTTGTTCTTCTAAATATATAAATAAAGAGACCCGATAGAGATGTTCTAACACTATATATAATCCTCTAGTAAATTAGTCGTGTAATGCACATATTAGTATTATCCGAAAAGATATGAATTGATAAAAGATTGTAGTTCTTTAATCATAAGAAATTTTTAGAGGAATTTTATCAAATCATTTGAACTCATAGTTATTTCAAATTTTAAATATAATACTTTACACTACAAAATATCTCACCACATAAAAAAATTAATATAATTCTTTTATTAGTTAAAATATTAATTCTATACATATTATATTTATATTTTTTATTGGATCACAATGGTCATATCACTACAAGAAAAACACCATTTTGTGGCCAACTTTATAAATATTTTGTGGCCGAATAAAACCCTCACAAATTAGTGACCGAAAAAACCCTCACAAATGCCAAAATTCAGTGAAATATTTAAGGATTTTGTGAGGGCTTTTACAGCCACAAAAAATCAATTTGTGAGGGCCAAATCCGTCACAAAGGACTGACGTGATTTTGTGAGGGCTTAGGCATCCACAAAATCCACTTAAATATTTAAGGATTTTGTGAGGGCTTTTACAGCCACAAAAAATCAATTTGTGAGGGCCAAATCCGTCACAAAGGACTGACGTGACCAGTGCATTTGTGGCTGCAAAGGCCGCCACAAAGGAATGCGCACCTGGACTTTGTGGCTGCAAAGGCCGCCACAAAATTTTAAACCTACGTGGACTTTGTGGTTGCTTTGGCCGCCACAAATGCTTAAGGTAACACTATATATATTTTTCTCCCCTCCTCCTTCATTTTTTCACATCCAACTTCTCTCTAAAACCACATTCTAACTATTCTCTCCTCCTTCTCTCTACACAAAATATTTTGTTATTAATTTAAATATTTTATTATTAATATTTTATTATTTAAATTAATCTTTAATTTAATTATTAATCTTTAATTTTAATTTAAATATTTTATTTTTAATTTTTAATTAAATTAAGATTAGTTTATTATATATTAAATTAATTTATAATTACATTATATTTTAAATTTAATTTAAATTTTAATTTAATTATAATTTAAATTTTAAGATTATATTTATATTAATTTATTATATATAATATTATAATAAACTATTGATTTTGAATTTAAAAATTAATTTATTAAATACGAATTATTTTGTGGCGGCCTAAGCCCTCACAAAATATATTATTTTTTAATTACGTTGGCATTTATGGCGGCCAAAAGCCCTCACAAAGGTCTAGTCAGCAAATTCAGCATGTCCTTTGTGGCGGCCTATGCCCTCACAAAGGCAGACTTTTGTGGCTGCAAAAGCCCTCACAAATGCCTGTCTTTTGTGGCTGCAAAAGCCCTCACAAATGCCAACCTGTTTTAGGCACTTTGTGGCTGCAAAAGCCCTCACAAAATTTTGTGACCAGCTTCTTTGTGGCTGTCAAAAGCCCTCACAAAATCCACCTTTGTGGCTATTTTTTTCCTTTGTGAGGGCTTTTGACCCTCACAAAATTCATGTTTTTTTGTAGTGTATACATAGAAATATATGCATAAATTGTTCACGCCAAAAACGATTAAGTGTTGCTAAAATAGATAAATTTTTTATGAAAAAATTACTATATTGCACTACGCCAAAAATGACATTTTATAGCGCGTCTTTTATAGCGCTTATTAAATAAAGCGCTGTTGTATGATATTTTAAAAATAACGGAGGATACAACAGCGCTTTTTTCACAAGCGCTGTAAAAAAAGCGCTGTAAAATGTTTTTTGGAAAGGACCTATTAGAGCGCTTTTTGAAAAAGCGCTATAAAAGGCTTTTAAAAAAAATAAGAAGGTCTTTTACAGCGCTTTTTTGACAAGCGCTGTAAAAGACTTGCACTTTCACATAATTAAAGGACCTATTAGAGCGCTTTTTGGAAAAGCGCTGTAAAAGGTAAATCGTTTCAGTTTCCTCTTTATTACATAAACTTCACTACGTTTCAGTGTCCTTCTCCTCTTCATTATTCTTCTCATTGCGAACGCTACTATCTCTACGAACAATATTGTTAGCCATCTTCATTGTAAATCATCTCCATATTTGTTACTATCCCTACGGACATTATTACGTACTCTTCTCATTGCGAACCCTACTTTGTCCTACGAACCGTTCGTATTTCTGCGCATTCTCGCCGTTCCTTCTTAAACGAAACTGTAACTCTATGAACCCTATATATTTTTTCGCACTCTTCAGGTATTGTATTCATTTATTCATTTATTTCTTGCATACATATATATATAATGTGTTTGTTAATACTAATAATTACATTTATTTAATAGTGCTTTACAAGTTTTCCGAGCTCAAATGGGTGCTACAGTGTCGAAGCAAAAATCAAATAAATCACATGGATTCCAATAAAGGTTTGAAATATATTGCCTTTAAAATTTCATTAACAATCAATGCACAAATATTTATTGACTTATATGTTTTATTTTATAGTGCTCTCATCAAACTAACAACATGGACTGCTGATACTGTATATTGCGATTTATGAAGGAGATTGTTGATATAATCCCAGAAAGAGATCTAATTGAAATAAAGGAATGCACCTATTACAGCGCTTTTTTTAAAAAGCGCTATAAAACTAATACAACAAGCAACACGTTTTTAGAAGAGATTTACAGCGCTTTTTTTATTTTTATTTTAAAGAGCGCTGTTGTATCTTTTTACAGCGCTGATACTACAGCGCTTAATTTTTTCAAAAAGCGTTGTAAATGGCTTAAAAAAAGCGCTGTAAAAGGCAATTTTTGGCGTAGTGTTGTGAGTTTCTTACTTGTAGATATAAACGTTTAAATTTATATATATGTGTTAAAACATAATTATATATAGGCTTAAACAGCTGGTCCTATATTTTTAATTTTCAAATTTTGGTATCTCTATTTCTTAAAATTGAGACATTTTATAAATCTAATGGATCGCATATTTTATTTAATAAAATATAATGAATTATATTTAAAAAATATATAATTTTATAAAATATTAGATATTTATCTAAAGAATAATTTTTATTATAAAAAGTTATTTAAAAAGTGGTTTTTAATTATTTTCAAACTAATTAATTCAAAAATAGTTTTATTTATTATTATTTAAAAACTGATTTCAAAATTTATATTTTAAAAACTGTTTTTAGAAGAATTTTTAATTATTATTTTTACTACTAAT
>JBBPBR010000006.1:6420045-6472566 GCA_037974775.1 Cicer pinnatifidum
AAAATTAAAACCCTATTTTAAATTACATTAAACTCTAAATTTATTGGGTCGACACTATTCCAACTAAGAGATATCCACATTCAAGCAAGATTAAATCTAATTAAAAAATGTAAATAACCTAAAATATAGAATTCCGTTACGCAATGAAGTTCTCACAAAAGTCAATGTATATAACCATCTAAAATATAGGCACCTAATTAATTGTTTTAGAAAATACAAACAATTTTATAAGATTAAAGTGGTAGACTAGTACTAGTAAAAAGTGATGGCTCCAAATGAACCAAACACTAACAATTCACCAATAAGGACATAATGTTTTAAAAATAAACTAGCACAAAATTAAAATGCTACCTATGGTGGTAGAATTACTAGAAAAAATTAATTACCGATAGAAAAAATAAAATTATCTCTAATTTTTTCCTCACAAAATTTAGTGATAACTTGTTAAAGAGAGATTTCATTTTCTATCTTTATATATCCCACACTAATTTAATTTTGTTTTATTAGTATCTTTCTATCAGAACAAAATCTCCACACGTTTGTATCTCCATACATCATTGTTCTATATTATAGTTTAACACAATAATTTCACGTGCTCTTCACCTAGGAAACAACGTTGTTCTATTCTACCTAGTGCTATGAAATATTAAATAGCCCGACACATGATTTTTAAATGTTACATGTTTTGCTCTTGATGTTTTTTATTTTATTAAGCACCCACCTCAACTTGCTGCCTTCATTTGGAACAGCCCCTACCTTCTGCCATTATGTGTCCAACACATGTTTATACGCTATCAAACCTCAAATTAAATTACATTTATAGATTGATATTAGGTTTTTATATTAGCTCTAATTTATCATTTTAATACTAACTCATAAAGGGATGAATATCAATTTTCTTTATATATTTTTATAGAGTTCTATCTTTTATTTATATGCGACTTAAATTTTTATTAATACATTCTTCTATTTTCTATTACTATTAGATTTGATATGTGTATATTAATGGTGGATGACCTGATCAAGTAGACTCTGATATGATTTTAAGTTTTTATATTGAACTTAATTTATTATCTCAAAATCGATTTGTAAAGTGATGAGTATCTCTTTTTATATATTTTTATAAAATTTAATCTCTTATTTTTGCCACACTTGCATTTAGGAATACTTCTCGCTAAAAAAAAAAGAGAAATTAAAAAAAATAGATCTCTCTAAATGTATTTAGGTAGCTTAAGTTTTTTTGATGAGACTCTCTTCGTAGTTTTTCCAAATCCCAATACCATTCATCGCCTTATGTAAAAACTTCCTCAACCAATATTATATATTTTAGTAAAATTAAACAAGACTAGACATGCTCAACCCTTTAATTGTGCCTCCTTTAAACCTTTTTCAATTCTATTTCAAAAATATTGATGTGTTCTTAACGCCATTACATATTTTATCATAAGTGGAGGTAATGTTTCCCCAAACCCCAAATTAAAATTTCTGGATCTAGGATTTGTGAAAAAAGAAAAATGTGAACTATTCATCTAAAGAAACGGATTTTGATTCGAGGAGAAATATTCACTTAGAGAAAAAGGGACACTCGATTATTGTGTGCAAACATATGTGTGATACGTATCAATTTGAATATTTTTGTGTTATTTATTTACTTTTTTAGAGATTTTGTGTATGTAAAATTAGTTTATTTCTTCTTAGTGTTATTACTTTGTTCCTTGTTTTTTTTTGTAGTGGTGGGCTAGTATTCTATTATTTTATTCATATTTGTTGATAAAAATTATTTATTTGTGTGATCCATTTTGTATTCGATTTGTATCATATTCCAGTCTACCTTATTTGTATTCCATTTTTGGTTTGGTGTCTTGGAATGTTGTATCTTTTTTCAAGGTAAAAATAGTGTTGTTTATTGAATGAAAGTTGCTTTATGTTCATAACAATATGGATGTTTTAATGTAGACTTCTACCATAATGGACAATTTGTGAATGACAACAATGAAACATATGTGGGAAGTGTGTCAAACTAAAAGTGTGTATAGGAGTATTGCCTTTTGTACCCCCAATTAGACTTCTACCCTCCATTTTCATAAAAATCCAAATTTAACCTTCATAAATACAGCCACTTGTGCAGTAAATTTTTTTTACCTCAACAGCTGAAATTTCCGGTAAGCAATTTTTCGTTTTTGAAATTTTCGGTAGTTACCGGAAATTTCCAAATTGAAATTTCCGGTAGTTTAAATTTGAATACCGGAAATTTGAAATTTCCGGTAACTCCCGGAAATTTGAAATTTTCGGTAGTTATAATATGTGTACCGGAAATTTGGCAAATTAAAATTTCCGGTAGTCTTCCCGGAAATTTCAAAAATCCGGTAGTTTGAAATTTTTTTATTTTTTTTATTTTTGCATATTTTTTTAATGTGTTTGTTATTGGATTTGTTTTTTTTTTTTTTTGAAATAGGGATGGCAAATGCACAACCAGTATTTATAGATTTAACTGAAGCGTTTACAACTGATCAAATTTTTGAGTCACGAGAAGCTGTTATATCATGGGCAAGAGAGATAGGTCGACAAAATCGAGTAGCTGTTATTATTATTCGATCAGACGTAGAGACTGGAAAGAGAGGAAGAAAGTCAAAATTAATTCTTGGTTGTGATAGAGGTGGAGAATATAAGTCAAATAAAAATGACACAAGTACTTCAACTAAAAGGTGTGGATGTCCGTTTAAACTTAGATCGAGACCACTGAAAAATGATGAAGGAGGATGGATTATTAAGTTAATTTGTAGACTTCACAACCATGAGTTAGTAGCTACTTTTGAAAATAATGCATGGATGGGACGCTTAACAGAAGAAGATAAGAAAAATGTTGACGAGTTGACAAAATATCACGTTGCACCGAGACACATCTTGTCATACTTGAGAGATCATGATAACGAGAATGTGACTAATATCTATCAAATTTCCAAGCGACGAAGTACATACAAGAAGAATTTGATGGGACCTAGAACTGATATGCAACATTTGTTGAAGTTACTTGAAGCTAAGAAATATAGTTGTTGGAGTAGGACTCATGAGGACTCCAACATTGTGAGGGATATATTTTGGACGCACCCAGATTCCATAACTTTGCTGAACATGTTCCCTCTTGTGCTGATTATGGATAGTACCTATAAAACCAACAAGTATAGGTTACCGTTGTTTGAAATTGTTAGTGTAACTTCAACTGGGTTGACATTTAATGTTGCATTTGCTTATATGGATTCTGAACGTCAAGACAACTTTTGGTGGGCATTGGAGAAGTTAAAAGAGTTGTTTCTTTCAAACACTTCATTTCCTCAGGTGATTGTCACTGACAGAGAACTTGCTTTAATGAATGCAATTAAATTTGTATTTCCATCTTCAACAAATTTACTTTGCCAACTTCATATTAACAAAAATGTTAGAGCCAAATACAAACAATATATATTAAACAGAGACATGCAAGAACCCATTCTTGAGTTGTGGAGTAAAATTGTTTATTGTTCTGAAGAGAATGAGTACGAGGTACTTTTGCAAATATTTGAGCAAACATGTGTCGATAATATTATGTTTTTTGACTACGTCCGAGACACATGGTTGAATGCTCATAAGGAAAGATTTGTTGAAGCTTGGACCAATCGAGTATTACATGTAGGAAATACTACGACTAATAGGTATGTCATTAAAACATCATATTCTGTATTTTATTTCATATTCTGTATTGTATTCTGTTTTGTATTTCATAACTGACTCTCTTGTATATTATTAGGGTTGAGTCTGCTCATTGGTCATTAAAGAGATTTTTGGAACACAGTAAAGGAGATTTTTGTAAGGCATAGAATGGTATAAATGACATGTTGAAGTATCAGATTATTAAGATCAAAGGTTCATTTGAGGCAAGTAAGGGTCGTAAAGAGCATGTACACAACAATCCATTCTTTAAGGAATTGACTTGGGTGGTATCTAGGAAAGCTTTAGGTGATATTGTTGAAGAATACAAGAGAGTCAGTTATGTCGGTAATGATAAAGATGCTTGTTGTTGTATACTTAGAAAGACTCATGGATTACCTTGTGCGTGTGAGTTAGCACGATACAAGATGGAAGGCGTTCCAATCCCATTAGATGCTGTTCATATACATTGGAGGAAACTAACTTTGAATAGTGATCAAGAGGATGAACAGTTGACAAATGATTCAGAGTTGGACATTACATCGGAGATGAATATAATTTGGAAAACATGGAAAACTCTTAATGTTGCTGGAAGAAGGGCATTAAAGAGCAAGTTGCGTGAAATAGCATATCCGGAGACAACATCAATCTGTGCACCAGTGGATAAAATCAAAACAAAAGGTGGTGTTAAGAAAAAAGGCAATAAGCCGAAGGGATATGACGTATATCGCGACCCATCATACTTTGAGCATGTTGATAATCAAGTCTCCCAGCAAGCATCCAAACAATTCTCCCATCAAGCATCCAAACAAGTCTCTCAATCCCATCAGGTTAAAAAATATTTACACGAGTTTCCTACTTTAATTCATCCATATATTGAAGATATAGTTAATGTTAAAGCAGATGGAAACTGTGGATATCGTGCTATTGCTGCTTTACTTGGTCATGGTGAAGAATCCTGGAGCATTATACGTCGACAGTTGTATACAAAGATTAAATCCAAACCAGATTTGTATGCTGCATTATTCCAGGAACGTTTGCAAGAAGTGACATAGTCTTTACTTGTAACTGATTTGGACAACCAAGGTCACGAGAAGTGGATGACCATTCTTGATATGGGTTACGTGATAGCAACAAAATATAATCTCGTTCTTGTTACATTAGCAAAAACTTTTTGTTTGACTTTTTTCCCATTGAGGGGTGCACATAATGGAGATTTGTCACATGATCGTATTATCAGCATTGGTTTTGTTAACGAGAATCATTGGGTTCCAGTTAAGTTGGAATCTGCATGTCCGTTACCTCCACTTTCATGGCATTGGAAGAATCATCGTAGCGATGAGTCTACATCATGGGCTGTCGCTTATGCAGGACGTCTTCAACATTGGGGTTCTTTAGATTTAGATTATATGTCTTTGGCAGATGATTGACACTTTTGAGTTGTAACTTATTTTAAATGATATGATTGACACTTTTGATGTGTAATTTGTTTTAAATGATATGATTTACACTTTAATTTGCCGATAATAATATGTTGTGAATAAGTCGATAATAATATCTCTGAATAATAAATAAGTCGAATAACTAATAAATAAGTCGATAATAAGTCGAATAACAAATAAATAAGTCGAATAACTAATAACTAAGTCGAATAACTAATAAATAAGTCGATAATAAGTGTCAATAACATACTGAGCTAACAAAATAATAAGTGTCATCAAAACAACTACAATACTACTGATAATCTCCTCCTCTAGAAATGTGTAAAGCCCTCTCTAATAACAGACGCATCTGATCTTCAGGACCACCAATATGCAAATCTAAGCTCTGCTGTATAAGACCACCAATTGCATCACACCGTGTACATCTAGTATCGGGATCAGCTCCATGACTAGGACCAGCACCATGACTATAACCAGCATCAGGACAAGGACCAGGACCAGCATCAACATCAGCATCATCACTAGGGCCAGCATATGCCGCAACATAAGGGATCATCCGAGGATGAGATATCCTATAATACCACTGGATGTATCCCTCAACACACTGATGTGGATATGCAGCTGGATGCAATGTAGGTCGAAGTGATCGTATAGAATTCCGGTACATACTCCATTCAATGTCGACATCACGTGCAACGAGCATCGGTGGTGTAGGAGGAATGTGCTGAATATACCCAAACTGACGAATGCACCTCTCTGGTAAATACGGAACCATCGTGAAACACCAACGCATGTATCCTGTAAATAATGACACAGACTGAAATCGTGTCACAGCGCCATCATCATAATTCGGTGCCCAAATGATATCAGTATCCCTCAAAGCATCCAACTTTGCCCTGTAATATGCAACATTCCCTGATGTTTGTTTCGCAGTCCAACGAAACATCCGTGGCATCGACGAAATATGTTCATCGAAATCCCGTTTACAAATATCAGGAAAATGTTCATAAATCCAAGTCTGTAAATAATAGAAACATAGTAAAATTATTAAGGTGATCAAATAATTAAAAACATAATGATAAGTATAATAAATATAATAGTACCTGAAATAAAGATAAATAACCTCCAATCTGTTTGGTAGCAGGCAATGTACTATCTCTAAGATAGTCATATAACACAACAAGTGCAGCTGGTCCCCATGCCCATTTACCGCAGCTATCAAGATCTTGAAACAAAAAGAGATATTTTGCAGATACAAGTGTAAAACTCTTATCAGCCAGAATAGTACACCCTACCAAATGAAGTAGATATGCCCTAGCAGCACAGTCATATCTACGTTCATGAAGGTTCTTATAAAATACCTCTTTCAACCATTCAAAACTATAAGATGCTCCTCTGTTAGTCCTAGTCTCAGCCACATCTTCATCATATGAAACTCCCAACAACTGAACAGCAGCAACAATTGCCAAATCTTCATTGACATTTGGGGGAGGTGTAAAAAACTCTCCAGTACATGGGATGCTCAAAAGACCCCTAACATCGTCAAGAGTAATAGTCATTTCACCGAATGACAGGTGAAATGAACTAGTCTCTGCGTGCCATCTCTCAGCAAAAGCAGATATCATATTACCATCAATCATCTGCAGACTACATCTTCTCAGAGGTCGTAATCCAGATATATTAATCCAATTATCAATTTCAGCAGGTAATTGATATCTGATATCAATGAATCTGTCCTGTTTTTTGCCATTTGAAACAACTTTCAAGACACGTCTTTCCTGTTTAATTAAAAATAACACACAATTAAAAATTATAATATGTAATAAATTATAATATTATAACTACAAATAATCTAATCACTATAAAAAAATTATTAAACTACAAATAATCTTATACTATAAATAAATAATTTACTAACCTGTCCATTCCACACATTAATGGCTATATGATGCTCATAATCGGTAAGGACAGAAAGATCATAAGGACCTCCAGGAAAAATCGGCTGTTCAGGCTGGTCATACTGAGGCTGCTGCTGCTCATACTGCTCAAACTGTTGCTGCTCCTGCGGTTGCTCCTGCGGCTGGTCATACTGATGTTGGTCATCATGCGGCTGCTCATACTGATCATATTGCGCCTGCTCATCCTGCTGCTGCTCAAACTGCGGCTGATCATATTGTGTAGGCTGCTCCGGGGGCGCCTGCTCCTCATTCCTTCTTCTCCTTTTCTCAACAGCAGCTCTCCTATTTGATTGAGTAGGAGGCCGAACTCGAGAATGGTCGCCATCAGTCTTAGCTCCTCTGGTCCTCACTAACAATATTAAAAACAAAAAAATAACAAAAAAAAAAAAAAAGAAACATAACAGTACCGGAAATTTGAAATTTCCGGGAAGTATAACGGAAAATTGAAATTTCCGATAGTTAAAAATACATACCGGAAATTTCATTTTTGAAATTTCCGGTAACCCATCCGGAAATTTCAAATTTCCGGTACATATTTTTAACTACCGGAAATTTCAATTTTCCGGTCAGTTTCCCGGAAATTTCAAAAACGAAATTTCCAGTGTACATTTTTAACTACCGGAAATTTCATTCCTTGAAATTTCCGGTAAAAGAAATTTTCCAGAAATACTTACTTTTCGGAGTTTTCAAATGTTTGCTACGAATGTATGTTTTTTTTTACTTTTTTACTAAATTTTTTAGGGGTATTTTAGGTATTTCATCCAAAAAGCATTAAATTGGGGGGGGTAGGGGTTTAATTGGGGGGGTACAAAAGCCAATTCTCTGTGTATAGATAGGTGAAGCCCAAATTGAAAGTGAAATTTGGCCCAAAGTGAAACATGGCATATGGAAACTAAAATAAAAAAATAGGATGGTGTGGATAGTACTTGATGTTAGATTTGAAGATTTAGACGATGAAGTATAATTAAATGATGAGGTGACAATGAATTATGCTGGTGAAGTAAATGAAAATGAGTTTTATATGGATATGGTAGTGGATGTTGGTGTAGATAGGGAAGTGAATGGGGCGTGGATAAGGAAGTGGATGGTAGTGTTGGTGGAGGTGCAGAAAGTAAAAAGAAGAAGAATAAAGGTGGGAGGCCTAAGACAAATAAGAGTTGGGGCTTTCAAAAGATAGTGGTGAGAAAATTTTCCTTTGTACCCACCATCTTATACCTTTATCCTAAAATATGAGCGAATTGACCATTTTGCCCTCGTATAAATAATAAAATCTTCACAAAATTTTCATTTCACATTTTGACATTTTTGGAACAGAGAGTAAATTTTTTTTCAAAATTTCCGGAAAAGTTGAAAAACAAGTTTTCCGGTACAGAGCTGTACTCTGGAAATCTTGGAATGAAGTTTTCCGGTACAGAAGGTTTTACCGAAAATCTTTGATGAAATTTTCAGGTACAGAAGAGTATTCCGGAAAACTTGTTTTTGAGTTCTCCGGTACAGAAGGTTAACATTTAAAAAAAAATTAAAAAATTTAAAAAAAAAAAAAAAGGTCTGTACCGGAAAACTTATGTGTATAAGTTTTCTGAAAATAGTAAAAAAAATTGAGAGTAATTTTAGTATTTTTGAAATATTTTAGGGGTACAAGGCTAATTGTGGAGGTACAAAGGAAACTTTTCTAGTGGTGACCCTATGGAAAATAAGGAAAGGGAGGCCCAAAAGAACCATTGAAGGTGAACATAATACAAAAAAAACTTTGGACTTGATGAAGAATAAGAAGGTGATAAAAGACTAACTTAATTTAAGGAAGCTTAAGAAAAGGAAGAGTAGTGTGGTAGATAAGGATCTATTTGATGAATATTACCATATGGAACAACTGAAAACTGATGTGGATAGTGATTTTGATAAAGGTGGTAAAGATGCTAAAAAGATGGGAGATTTCAGGTAGTTTTTGGGTTCAAAATTTTAATCCAAGGAAGAATTTAAGGGCAATCACAAGTTATGTAATACATAGTGGGAGGAATTTAAGATTTTTTAAAATTTTTAGAACAAAAATTATAGTTGGGTTTAAAGATGGATGTGAGTGGGTTGCATATTACTAAGAGGCCAAATGAGTATACTTAACAATTAAAAATAAACATAAATAAGTTTGTAGTCTTTATAAATTTTTTGAAATTTCACTTTTAGTCTCATAAAAGAAATAATATTTTTTAGTTTCTATAAAAAAATTCTGCAAGAAACATTCATTTTTAAAATCTTTGAATGATTTTCTTGCAAGTACATTTAAAACACGATAAAAAATTGATGAATACAAATTTAGAATTTTTTAATTTAAGATGAACTCAATATAAATTTTTTTAAATATCATAAACCAAAGATAAAAGTGACGAAAATATAAACCTAAAAATTGAATTTTGAATTCATTTTTTTAGAGGAACATTTACAATACTATAAACATGTCTATAAAAAAACTCATTTCAAATATATGTCGACATTCTAATAGGGACTAAAAATGTCAACATAATAATTTCGTATGAACTAAGAAGTATTTTGTTTTATAGGAACTAAAATCAAAATTTCAAAGTTTTATAGAGACTAAAATCAAATTTTCAAAGATTTATAAAGACAAAAATCTTATATAACCCTTAAAAATATTCAATGACACACAATTGTAATAGAGTATAGAGTGAGGTTAATGAATATAAATTGCTTGGAAAAAAAATATCAAATTCATAGACATTTGTCAAAAAGCAAATAAACAAAAAGGAATTAGTAAGATAAAGACTTACAAAGCTAAGAGAGTTGTCATTGGTTTAGTGGATGAATCATTCAAATAGCAGTTTCATAGAGTGTGTTGATAGGCCTTTGTTATCTATTTTTCAAAGATTTTACATGTATCTTGATGTGTATGTGAAACCAATCTTCAAATACCACCCAAATTATCCATACCCAAACCATCCCCACTCAAGATGGCACTTCCCAACCCAAGCCACCAATAAAAACTAGAAAAAACCAAATAGTCTCAACAATCACAAACTTCCCAACATACCATAACCCTAAAACAACTTGCACCAACCACAAAAAAGCCAACAAAACCAATCAGTCTCAAACAATCAAACCTGGCAGTGCAAAAACTACAAGTTCTCAATCACCTGCTACAATTAGGAAGAAAATGCCAACAAGGAAAGGAAATATGTAAGAAAAATTATGATTTTGTTAAATCACTTGCTGCCATGAGGAAGAAGATGCCAACTAAAAATTTTCAAACTGAGAATATTATTAAAAAAATGATAGCACAAGAGTTAGAGTTGGTTGCAAATATGGATGTGAATGGCTAACATACTGTGTTAAGATGCCAAATGAAGATATGTGGCGATTAAGAACATTAAATGATACACATGCTTGTAATAGGAAGTATAAGGTGAAATTAATTAATGAAAATTGGGATGTCAAGGATTTAAGGAATACAATTAGGGAAAATCCTAACATTAATGAATACAGTGAAGTTAATTATACATCATACTAATCATTTAGAGCATGGCTTTGATGATGAAGACTTTGTGGATAAACCTTGTGTTACTTAGTTTTCATAGGCTATACACATGTTTTGGTGAATGTAATCAAATTTTCTTGCATTGTTGATCTACTATAGGATCTGATAGTTGTTTCTTAAAGGGATATTATGGGGGAATACATGCAGAAGTGGATAGAGACCCTAATGATCAAATGCTATCGATTTCAATTGTTGGTGTTGAAAAAGAAACAAAAAAGAATTCTTGGGCATGGTTCCTTGAATTATTGATTAATGATTTTGGTGGACAACATTATCGTAAGTCATTCACTTTTATTTTAGGTAAATAGAAGGTACAATTTATTTTTATGTTCTTATATTTGTTGTGTGTTGTCTCTTTTTTCTTAGGGTTTGCTACCTACTATGGATGAGTTATTTCATGGTATTGAACAAAAGGTTCTATGAAAGACACCTTTACAAAAAATTTAGAAATAGGTTCTCAGGAAAACTATTGAAAGAGTTGATGTGGAAGGCAACCAAAGCAAGTTATCCACAAGCATTGGAGAGAGGTGTAGGAATGAGGAGGCATATCAGCATTTCCTGAAAATTCCACCAACTTGTTGGAGCAAATGTTGGTCCACTTTTAATTCAAAATGCAATGTCTTGGTCAACATTATGTCTGAAACTTTCAATTGAATCTATCTTGCTGCAAGAGAAAAGCTAATTGTGACAATGCTTGAAGATATAAAAGGTTACTTAATGGAAAGATGGGCTACCAATAGTAGCAAAGTGGAAGCTTTCAATCATGGTTTAGTGTTCCCAGGGATATAGAAAATACTAGAAAAAAAGGAACAACAACTCTCATGATTCTAGTTGTTTAGGTAAATATCAATTTGGTCCTTTTTGTTTTACATGCATATCAATTTGGTCCTTCAAACAAAACCTACCATAAGTTTTTTTGCGAAAAAATTTATGATGTAAGGACCATTTGTTGGGGAATCATGAGATAGACTTTTAAAATTATTTTAAAATCATTTTATTGAGCGAAAAAATTTCATAGTCAAGGACCACATAAGCACAAATTCAAAGATGAGTTCATGTGTTGTTCACTTCTTGAAGCATCAAAAAGGTTACTAATCACAAACACGCACGAAACATCTTTCTTGAAACGTGTGTTTAAGTTTGATCATTGACATTAAAATTATCAGCGTCTCTACATATTTCACGCGAGTACAAAACGAAAAACAGTGTTGACCATTCTATTCTATGAGGTAGTGACAATCGTGATTACTTGGCACTACGCGAAAAATAGCATTTTACAGCGCTTTTTTTAATCCATTTACAACGCTTTTTCAAAAAAAAAAAGCGCTGTAGAAGCGAGCGCTGTAAAAGATACAACATCGCTTTAAAAAAGCACTATAAAACATGTAGATATAACGCGCGCTTGTTATGCATATTTTACAGCGCTTTTTCAAAAAAGCGCTATAAAATGCGCACACATAATATGCATTATTATGCACATTTTACAGCGCTTTTTTGAAAAAGCACTATAAAATGCACACCCATAATTCATATATTGGGTGCACTTTTTACAGCGTTTTTTCAAATAAGCGCTGTAAAATGTGCACCAAATATATGAATTATAGGTGCACATTTTACAGCGCTTTTGTGAAAAAGCGCTGTAAAAGGCGCACTCAATATATGAATTATGGGTGCATTTTACAGCGCTTTTGGGTGTACATTTTACAGCGCTTTTTTGAAAAAGTGCTGTAAAATGTACACCCAATATATGAATTATAAGTGCATATTTTACAACGCTTTTTAAAAAAAGTGCTGTAAAATGTGCAATTTTTTTTTAAACGTTGTAAATTAAATTTTTGAAAAGCGCTTTTTAGTTTTTTTTGTCATTTTTTTAGAAAGCGCTGTCTTTTAGCTTTTTATCCAAAATTATTTTGATCCAGAATCAGTTCACACAACAACAAAACATATATTCAAATACCATAAGTAGTTCACACAATCAGTAGACAAAAAACAGAACTCTGTAACTTATTTAACATATATGTAACTCTGTAACTCTGTAATTTACAAGCTAATTAACTATATTCAGATACATATATATAACCTATTTTACAACCTAATTAACTACATATACATTGAACCTAATTTACAACCTAATTAACTACATATTCATATACATGTTCATATATTGTGTCCTATGATCATATACATATAATAACTAACAGAATATACATAATATGCACTAGCTACCATATAATATTCAGATTCCTTACCCACAGCATGCTATTTCCCAGAAAATCAAATAATTTTCATATCAAGCACATACTAACACCATTCTTCCTTTAATTCCATTAGATCTTCCTTAGAATATGATGGACTGCAATTGTCAAAGTACTGCAATATAAAAATTGAACATATTAAGTTAGCATCAAATATATAGATAATTTATATATGAAAATCATATAATGAAAATTCCGTACCGTTTCTAGGATAATAGTTTTATTCTTGTCAACAATCTCCTTCATGAATCGCAATACGTAGTACCCACAGTCGATGTTGTTTGTTTGACGAGGGCACTGTAAAGTAAAACATATAAGTCAATAAAATATTTGTGCATTAATCGTAAAGGCATATATTTGTAAATGAAAATTTAAAGGCATATATTTCAAACCTTTATCGGGATCCATGTGATATTATTAGACTTTTGCTTCGACATTGTAGCACCTCCTTGATATAGTCAGTAGTCTCCTTCCAATTATCCTTTCTCCTGATATTCTTCCCGAATGACGAGACATGGGAAGCCCTATGGATTCAACATTGGACAGATATTCAGTACAAAATTCAGCGGCCTCTTCAACAATGTACCATTCAGCAATACAACCTTCTGATCGACTTCTAATTTTTACGTACCCTTTTAATATTTTCATATATCGTTCTATCAGATATATCCATCTCATATAAGCTGGCCCACAAAGTTGTGTCTCCTTAACCAGATGAACAATAAGGTGAACCATTATATCAAAAAACGAGGGTGGGAAATACATTTCAAGCTCACACAAAGTAACAACAATTTCCCTCTGCAATGTCGGTAATTTCTGAGGGTTGGTCACTCTACTACAAATTTCCTTGAAGAAGAAACATAATCTAGTTAAGGCTAGTCGAACTTTTTCAGGTAAAATGGAACGTATACCAATTGGTAGCAAATGCTCCATTAGAATATAACAATCATGGGTCTTCAAACCTTTTAACTTTAGGTCTTTCATACAAACCAAATTTTTAATGTTTGAAGAGTATCCTTCTGGAACTTTGACTTCGTGTAAAAATTTACATAAAACAATTTTTTCCTTTCTAGATAGAGTATGAGCGGCTGGAGGTAGATATGTGCGATTTTCTTTCTTTACGGGACCCAATTCATTTCTTATTCCCATATCGACCAAGTCCAATCTTGCGTTGATGCCATCTTTAGACTTTCCAGGAACATTGAGTAACGTATCAATAACACTATCAAATACATTTTTCTCAATATGCATCACATCGAGGAAATGTCTTGTATACAATGACTTCCAATATGGTAATTCAAAGAAAATTGACTTTTTCTTCCACCTAGTTTTGACCAGCTCTCCCGCAAAAGGTTTGCCAAATTTATTGGTTAAACCTTGTACTTTTTCAAGTATTTGATATCCAGTCGGTGCTAAAGGAGCTTTACCTTCCTCTGATTTTCCATTGAATGCATTTCTCCACCCACGATACTGATGACTATAAGGTAAAAATCTACGATGTCCAAGAAACACATTCTTCTTACAATGTTTCAACCGCATCCAATTTGTACTCTCTTCACATATAGGACATGCACACTGACCTTTAATGCTATATCCTGATAAATTATCTTATGCTGGAAAATCATTAATTGTGCCGAACAACATAGTCCTCAAATTGAAACATTCTTTCTTATACCCATCGTAAACTTCCACACCTGTCTCCCACATAAGTTTTAAATCTTCAATTAAAGGAATCAAGTATACGTCGATATCATTCCCCGGTTGTTTGGGTCCAGAAATTAACAGAGACAACATCATAAACTTACGCTTCATACATAACCATGGAGGTAGGTTATATATTACCAAAATCACAGGCCACATGTTGTGTGAGATGCTTTGAAGACCATGTGGATTCATTCCATCAGTAGAAAGTGCAAATCTTAGATTTCTTGACTCTATCCCGAATTCAGGATACTCGTGATCAATTTTTGCCCATTGTGGGGAATCTGCAGGGTGTCGAAACATTTCATCTCTAATTCTTTCATCTGCATGCCATGTCAAGTATTTTGAATCTTCTTCACTGCGATACATGCGCCTAAATCTTGGTATTATAGGAAAATACCACACGACTTTTGCTGGAGTAGATTCTTTCTTCTTATATCGAGAGACATTGCATTTCGGACACGCCTTAAGTAATTCATATTCGTTTCGAAATAAAATGCAATCGTTAGGGCACGCATGAATCCTTTCGTAACTTATGCCAATAGAACACAAAATCCGTTTAGCCTCGTAGGTTCGACTGGGAAGTTCATTATCATCTGGCAACATATCTTTTATGAGTGTTAATAATTATGTGAAGCTTTTATCAGACCATCCATTACTCGCTTTTAAGTTGTACAACTTTAATATCGCCGACAGTCTTGTGAATTTAGGACAACCATTATATAATAGTTTCTCTGCATCACTCAACAAACTTTCAAACATTTTAGGACAATCTCGAAGATCTTCTTCAACTGCTTTTGCGATCTCATCAACTCGGTCCGGCTCATATGTATCTGTATCGAAGTCAGTTGAAGCATATATCGAACCATTCTCAAAATTAATGTTTCCTTTTTTTTTTTTTTCTCACCATGTCTTATCCAACATGTGTAGCTTTGATCAATTCCATTACATACTAGATGTCCTTCTAATTCATCTTCTCTAACACGTTTTCCAAAACAACATTTTAAATAAGGACAAACGACTCTATTTGGATCTTTTGCATTCTTCACTGCAAACTCAACAAACTCATTCACTCCAATTTCATACTCTTTTGACAATTGATTGACAGACATCCATTTCCTATCCATATTATACGACCTATATAAATGCAGTTACAAAAATAATAAGCTTTCAAAACATATCAACAAGTTTCAAAAAGAAACCAATATCAACATATCTAATAACAATTTCAAAACAGAACAGATCAACAAATTTAAAAAAAAAATAATATATAACAATTTATTAGTTTTCAATTATTAAAAAACTAAAGATTTTTTGACAAAAACAAAGTAAAAAAATACCTGAGACAACGTAGATGGCCGCACAGTACGTAGAGGATATGAGAGTTCCCAGAGTAGAGGTGATGAGGGTTCGTAAATTTGTTTTAAATTTGATTTTATTTAATTAAAAGTAAATGATATTTATTTGAAAGCGCATGTCTTTTACAGTGCTTGTGAAAAAAACGCTGTAATAGGTAGTTAAATTGATTGAAAGCGCATGTCTTTTACAACACTTGTGAAAAAAACGCTGTAATAGGTAGTTAAATTATTTGAAAGCGCATGTCTTTTACAGCGCTTGTGAAAAAAGTGTTGTAAAATAATACGTGAAGGCGCTTCATTTTACAACGCTTGTTAGAAAAGCGCTGTAAAAGCCTTATAACATTATGCGTAAATGCAATATGACCCTACAACAACACTTTTTTCATAGCGCTTGTCAAAAATGCGATGTGATAGGCTCCGTTATTTTTAAAATATATTTACAACAGCGCTTGTATTTAGTAAGCGCTGTAAAAGGAGCGCTATTAAATGACATTTTTGGCGTAGTGTGGAGAGTGTACTCTTAGACAATGAACTACTAAAATCCTAAGACTCCTTCCTATTTTGGACTTAACCTAAAATAATTAAGATCTAAATAATTATACTTAATTAAACTCTTTTAATTAAATACAAATTATTAATTAAATCAAATCATATTTAATTTAACCAATTGTCAAACCTCATTTATTTAATCAAATCAAATTCAATTATATAAATTACAAATATGTTAATGTATTAAATGATATTTAACACGATTAACATCTAACTAAATCAAATTTAATTATTTAATGTGATGTCAGTACTCTCTATTGAGGCAAAATCCAAAATTAATATTTTGATGTAAATAAATAATAAGTTAATTAAGGACTCTAATTATAATTTTAAATCATATGTTAATTTAGCACGTGCTTTTGAGTGTAATAATCTAAGTTAGATACAAAGTAAATGAAAGAGAAATCAATACAAAGAAAGAGTTAAAAATGAACAAGACTGAACCAAGAACGTTCTTAACATAGTCTGAAAAAATCAAGAACGTTCTCCACGTTCTATCATTTTCAGCAAACAAAATCGCATTAGTTTTTAATGCAAGGAAAGCTCTTGCAAATCACGAATGGATTTCCAGTTAATATACTATAGGGATTTATAACTCTCATATGGACAAAAGAATCACTCAAAAATATCAAAGATTAAAGAGCATAACTCAACAAACGTGACAAATGATCATTTTCCAGCAGTGTAACATCAGTCTCCAGATTGATAAACATTCTCCAATTTGTTACACTTGATCTTCAACAGCAAACATTGTTTTCCTGAATGATTAACAACTATCTCTAGAATGATTAACATAATTCTCCAAGTATGATAACATCAGTCCAGAATGATACAAACATTCTCCTGCTTACTGAACATCATTCTCCAGCCTGTTTTGTACGATTCAAAAGTCAATCTTAATCTGAATCGATTAAGCACATCTTTGAGATGTTTGTGTGCATATAAACAAAGGATCATTAAAATCATGGATGAAGAATTCCAGACCAGTCAAACAGGACTCAAAAGTGTTCAAAGAGTTGAATTTTTGTTAATCATAAAATCTGGTCTTTGGTCAAGACTGACAGAGCACTTCCAACAACTATTTTTGACTGTCATTAAACCTCCTTGAAGCCTATAAAAGGAACCCCAAACTCAAAGAAAAATTAGAACTTCAAGGGCTAAGAAAATCCATCAATCACATACATTTACATACTTGAAAGCTTCACATTTGCAAAGTAATCAATTCTGAATTCATCATCATATATCCATATCGTATTAGTGAGTTCTTTTATCAAGAATCTATTATCAAATACAAGTTGAGCATAATCAGATTCAACCAATCTCTCTAAATCATTAGTTCGTAAACTCAAAACTATAAGGATTGTTTATAGTTTGAGTATTGTTGTAAAAATCGTTTTATGGTTAAAACATGAATTGTAAGATTCTCTCAAGATTGATAGGTAACCTGATTGAATCCTTTTTGGGTGGAAAGGAATAATTGTTATAGATCAAGGTTGACCGTAACAAAAACTGTGTAAAATCAAGAACGTTGTAAAACCAAGAACGTTCTTTGTTTGAATACTTACTGGAAAATCTCACAGTTGTGAGGACTAAACGTAACCAAGATATATCTTTGTATGGTATCTCTTTGTTATCTTTATTTACTTTCAGTCATTTTGATTATAAAGTTAAATAAATAAACTAAAATTGTGATTTTAACTAACCAATAACGTTCTTCGTTTTCTGTTTTCATAACCAAGAACGTTATCCGTTTTCTATTTTCATAACCAAGATCATTCTTGGATTATTTTCTTAAGTTTTTAACATGAAATTTTAAATAGGTGAATTTACAATGCAAACCTCATTTCATGTAAATTGACATTGATACTTCACTCTATACATGTGACACTTATATGCTTTCACTGAAATGGTAATATTAAATATTATATATAGTTTATATAATATAAAATATTATAAAAATGATTGAGATCTAGCAATGTATAATTGCTATTGAAATCATGATCGGTGATACAATTTAAACTTTACTGCGATCAATATTCTTTTTACAGTAATTGTCTCGTCGTCCAAATGTCTAATTTAATGCAAGTTACAGTATTTATCATCCTTACAATGTTCATTTATTTATTTAGTGATCCCCACATAGATGTGTAAAACCAATTAATCTAATATCATATAATGATACATTTTAGCATAATCATGTATTTCGATGGTCTCACTCTATTGAGTGATCCAAGACATAACTTCTATCTACATCATTCACACCCCTCAACATTGTTTATTACAAGTTCAATAACCATATTTATGATTGTCTTGTTACCAGCAACATTTGATGTCCTTAAAGTCTACAACTCCCCTTGTAGGGATTGTACTGACTTCAAGCAAAGTACTACACACTATGGTCACATAAAAACCACTAATGACACTTACACAATAATTATGTAGCATTCTCATCGCATGTCAATCCAAAAAAATTATTACTCCTAATATTTATACCTATGTGACAACTTGATATCTCATATTTATGACTCGTGAGATGTGATCAGTCTACTCACATAATATTCTCGATGTATTAATATCGTCTTAATTAACAATAACACTTTGACTACATGTATTTTAAGAATAGTGTTCTAATATAGAATAAAGTCTCACAATCAAATCACATTTGATGTTCTATTAAACAAACTATTTATTCTAATAACTTTATTATATTATACGATTAATAACATAATAAATAATAACTTGTACATATAATCAAAATTAGATATATGAAATAAATCTGTAATACGAATAATAATTTATATAAAATAGATTTTCGTCAGAGCTTACACTAACGCCATCAACAAAACTGGAGAAAATTCCATAGTTAATCTCAATAAGATGGAGTGTAGTTGTAGAAGAAGGATGCTCAAAGGGATATTGTGTTTCCATGAAATATGTTGCTTCAACCAAACAAAAGAAGATCTTAAAATTTCCATCCCTCCATCAAGAAAGAAAGCTATTTGGCATGTTATGAACCACAATTTTAAGGGATTGGATGACTACTCAACTTGCTCCTAAGGTGGGACTTAAACCACCTCTACCAAATTCGCCTCCAACCTTTTCTAATTTACCAAGGTCATCCATATCTTCATCATTTGATGGCTTTTCTCCATCTTTATCCTTTTGAACTGCTCTAGCTATGGAATCCTTCCACATCATTTTGCTATGACAAAAGGGGACAAGAAGAAATTAGATTTAAGATTTAAAGAAGTATTTTTTTAACTCATTATGTACTTATTTGTTTTACTTTTATGTTTTTTTTTCTTTGAACCATATGTATGAACCCTTTTGATATCTTGACTAATGAAAAAAATATTTTGGCTAAAAATATCTGGTAATATATGCAAAGATTAAAGGGGAGTTTTTTAACAAATGCACCTTGTCATCATAAAAAAGGGATAGGTTGTTGAGGCAAAATCTCAAATCAAGTCTTTTGAAGACAAACAAACAGTTAATTAATCACTAATCATGTTTCTGATAATGTTGCGATTTAACTTGTGTTTTTGAGTGATTTATTTAAAGATAGATGATCAAATACATTCATACAAACAATCAACGATCTCACCATATAATAAATCAAGAACATCATGTTTTATTTGAACTCAAGATTGATAACAAGAACATTCTCATTTATCAAGGATCATTCGGGTTTATTAAGGAACACTCTAATTTTTATAAAAAGATCAATTTAATTAGTTAATTATTTTTAAGAACATAATTAAAACATATCATTCTCCATAGTCCAAATCTCAAGTTAAAAGAATATCAAGACTACTCAAAATAATAATCAAGCCCAAAACTCAAGTTGTAGGCCCAAAGCAGCCTCCAGATCGATGTCTAAAGTGATGAGTTGTGAGCAAGGACAACAAAGATAATAGTACATTGTTGTTGCACTTTTTAAAAGCTCAGTATACTTTTGAGACAAATGATTGACACTAAACAACTATTCAATCACTTATCCACGTTTTTCATACAACACAGAACAAAAAACATTCTGGTTTTGAAGAACATTATGGATTGAATAGTACACATTTCTATTAAAGTTTACTATGAACAAACATTTTACTCAAGTTAAGTAACTATAATGACCCTTTTCTGACCTTCTCTTTATCTGTAAAAGAAACATCAAGGTGAAGACAACTGCAAGAGATTTTAAAGCAATAATTCCAATACTTAACAATCATACTCAAGCAACAAAACTCTTCACTCAAGCAAAACTCAATCTCTCTTTTATTATATTAAATGATCACTTTTTTGAGTTAATGCTGATAATCAATCTTAAACAAGTGATAAATAGATTATGATCCTAAAACCTTTTAATACATCATTTGAAACTCAAAGTTATCTCTTAAGATAGTTTGAGTATGTTCTAACAGTTCTTTAAGCTATTCATAGATAACTTGTAAAAATTATATATAGACTGAAAGATAATTGTAAAAATCTTTTTAAAGTTAAAAGGTGAATTTTGTAATTGATGAAAAGTGATCAAAAAAAGATAGTGTAACAACAAGAATATTCTTGTACCAATCACATTAATGAAAAAACTCACCGATTGTGAGGACTAAACATAGTTCATCTTAAGTGAATTATGATGCATCATTATTTAATTTTCTTATCTTTATTCTTATTTATTTTTCACTAATTAATCGTATATCACCTAAAAAATAATCACATATCTTTGTCCTTATATACATAAATTAACTTCAGAAATCTAGACACTTGTATGCAAAAGAAAATTAATCACTTCTTTTCCGATTAAGAAAAAAAAAGTCGTTTTTGAGAATACCCTTGCCTAGCATGAAAAAGAGCCATGCCACTTTTGTTTATCCCACGTGTAATAATTATAATTAGTAATAATAAACACCGCTTTGGAGGCAAAACGCTGCGTTTCACAGTGAGTTGCCAGTGTTGTGTGAATCTGAATTTTCAGTTAGGTCGCAACCGTTTCCGTTGTCGGAAAAAATCTTCAATCCAACGATTCCAAAATCAACTCAAATTTCCATCTTCAAATTCTCCATTTTTCAATTGGTATGATTCCATTCTCTTCAACTTTTACACAATTTCTATTGTTCCTTCAAACTTTGCAATCTCAATTCATTTCTAATTCTTATTTAACTTTTCAATTAATCTTTTTTTGGTTGATTAAATTACATTTATTGTAGCACCACACTTCTAATCGGTGATATGTTGATTACATGTCGTCGGTGATATGTTGATTACATTCAATTAATTCGTATTCTCAAATCATTACATGTGTCAATATCTCAGTGTCATATCAAGTGTCTATGTCGCCATGTCGGTATTTGTGCTTCTTAGTTTATTATACTCACTTTATGGCTTAAATATTGAAATAATTATTTTTGTTGCATTTTGATGTTTGAATTTTTTTTCTCAGGTTCTTGAAAAACAATAGTTGTAGTTTTTTTAGATTAGAACGATGGAAACTCAAAGTGCTGAAGATAATACTGGTGATATTGATGTTGGAGGGGTTGATGTAATTGTGGATCTAGAATTGAGTGTAGCTCGTTTCTCTGAGAAAGTTTCAAACTTGAATATTTTCATGATGCATTTGGAATCTTTGGAAGCTGAATTAGAGGGTTTGGTTTTAGAAGAAGAAAACATGGAAATTGATTGTGTTATAAAGAGTTTTGAATTTGATTTTTTATGTGGGGTGTTGGGTTCTGAGGTTAGAGAATTGGGTTTGTTTTTGGACACATTACATGATGAGATTTCTGATGCTAGAGAGAGAGTTTCTTCTTTCATCACTTGGCAAGATAGGTTGGTTGAATGTGAACAAAGTTTGAAGTTGTCAGAGGAGCAGTTTTATGAGGTTAAGAAACAATCTGTTAGTTTTCAACGGACTTTGTCTTCTTATAAGAAGGAAGATATTGGTATGTAGTGGCTATTAATGATTGATATTTATTTATGTAGTTTTTGTTTGCACATTAATTGTTTCTTTTATGAGAATAAGGGATATGCACCTTAGGTGCAAAGTTATTTGTAGTACTCACACTTATGATTGAAAGGGTGGCCCTATGTCTGACACGTGTCATCGACACAATACCTGACACTTTGATTATATTCAATTAATTTGTTTTCTCAAATTATTACCGGTGTCGATGTGTCTGTGTCCTATCGTGTTCGAAGTTCGCATTATTATTCGTGCTTCACACACTGACATGACATCCAATCACAACTCAGTTTGCCATATCATATTTTATAGTTTTTAAATAAAAGCAGTTATGCAATTGTTTGTTATCTTGGCAAGTTGGGATTGGTTGTCAGTGTAAAACAATTTGACATTGATGGTGCATATCCTTTATTCCCTTGTTTTTATATTTATTTCATGACTTTGTCTTTTCCATTCAGTTGTTAGAAAAGGGTATATTCTTTTTTGTTTGTTTCATTATCTCGGGTCCACTTCAATTATCATCTAATATTGTGTGTGTAAATGCTCATGCAAAGGGAAATTGGAAATGGCTATTGTGCATTATGGAATTCTTCTATTATTTATTAACAAAAGAAAGAATAAAGTAAAGGAAGAAAGAGCTGTGAAGAAGAACATTGAACTGACTGGCTCAAAATGGCTGCTTCTTTATTAATGTTTGACCAATAAATTATTTTTATTTGAATAATTTTCCATTTCTAATAAATATTTGTTGTCCTTTTTTTTATATGGGGATTTCAATGATGACAGGTAATGTTGAAGAAGATGAAAATGTCCAAGAGGATGATCAAACGTTGAATGTTGACACCATGATAAACATGCAGACAGTTGAGGAACAGAGAAACATTCTGAGGATGCTAGAGAAATCTCTAGCAAGTGAAATGGATCTCGAGAAGAATTTTAACGATTCGAGGAAAGTTGAAGAAAAGCTAAAACAAAGGATCATTTCTTTAGAAGATGAGCTAACTCAAACTGAGGAAGAAGCAACTGAAGTGTGGGAAAGATGGTTTGAAGCAGACAATGCACATGAGATCCTGATGGGAATTTCGAATGAATTGTTGGCTAAACTCAAGCTTTCTCAGTTCAATTTGAATGGTTTAAGACAATGTGAATCTGATCTTAGAGCTAAGCTGGAAACTTCTACGGAGCTCGAAAGCAGCACAGCCAAAGATAGACTAAACCTTGCCAATTCCGAGGTTGTCAATTTGAGTGACAAGGTGATTTCACTTGAGAAACAGATACAAGAATATGAAGGCCAGTTAGTGAAGGTGAAGGTCTCTGCTAATGAATATCAGCAACAGTACAATGCTGTGTGTTCTCAAATTAGAGCCACGAATAAAGTTATCGCTGAACTGAAAGAAAATGTATTGAATGCAGAAAATCGGGCTAATGCTGCAGAATCTCAGTGTAAAATGTTGACAGAAACTAACGATGAACTCAAAAAGGAGCTGGCTCTTTTAAAAGATGGTGGTAGCACATCCGAGAGTGTAGAGTTACTTAAGAGGCAGCTAAAAGAGTCCGATTTACGACTGCAGCATGCCGTAGCATCTGCTGAAGCTAGTCAGGAGAAGCAAAAGATGTTGTATTACACAATTGAAGATATGGAGCATGTGATCAAGAATGTTAAGTCAAAGGTTTCTAAAGCCGAGAGTCGAGCCGACAGTGCAGAGGAGAAATGTATCTTAGTATCTGAATATAATGCTGATTTGAATGAGGAAGTTAGTTTCTTGAGGAGTAGATTGGAATGCTTGGAGGGATCGCTGCACAAAGTGGAGGAAGAAAAAATGGCAACTGCAAAGGATATTGGGAAGCTAACCAAAGTTTTCAAAAATTTGGTGACACAGGTCGCTTTTGAAAGAGAGCATCTTAAAAAGCAGGTAAAGGCCAAGCTTTTGAAATCTTGACATTATACCGCCATCCATTGATGTGCATAGTATGATAATTGAATATTATATTAATAACTACCATGATTTTAAATCGAGGTTGTGGTTACGCTGCAAACCTGTATATTGCAGGGAAATGCAGCCTAAATTGCGGTTGTAATGCTGTTGCAGAGACATCAAAATCCACAATTATTGCAGCCACAATTGCAGTTGCGGAAAGCAATTTAAAACCATGATAACTACACATGAAACTATGTGATGCTTTGTTTTGTGTGTGTCAGTTTGTGCATAACAATTGAACAAGCAAACCATCTTTTTCTCCTGTTTGATTTTTCCACTTTCTGCCTTTTGAGTTTAACTAGTTTAGTATGTATGGAGTATTTTCCATTTTATTTAAATTGAAGTATAGACGAACTTGATTGAAAATTCAGAGGATGAAAATTTAGCAGTAATTTCTTTAAACAGTGCATGGTTATTTGAAATTGTTGTACTTTATTTTGCAGCTTTCTTCCTTAGCAAGTGAGAACGAAATTTTGGTACTAAAGCTGAAGCAGACATATAAGGATTCTTCTCAAGAAAGTGCAGCTTGGTCCTCTAACCAAGAGGTTAGTACTTCAGACTTTATCAACATGGTTTTATTTGTGTATGTAACTGACAGGCAAGAATCTCCTTAGTAGTTAACATAAAAGATTAGTTTGCTTAAAGATGTATGCTCTTTTAATCCAATTCTCTTAAACTTATACATGTTCTAAAAAGATCATCTCCATAATTGTTGGCTACTTATAATATATAAAAAGGGATAAACTTATTTGCTTCAACTCAGGGTAACAATGTCAAATATCACAATTTCTCGGATTGATGATGCTGTAATGCCTTGTCTTGTATTAGGTTTAAAATAGATGATTTACCTTTAACTCCTCTTAATTGTTTGGCCTATAGTATTTATTTTGTTCTCTCTAACTATTGGATTGTCCTCCTTCTTATCAATCCTCTTTACCGGTGTTTCTACATATCTTCTGCACACGTGTCCAAACCTCCTTAGTCCTTACCTCTAACTATTGGCAGTATTTTGTTTGAGTGTACTAACATGCATGGCATACTCCTAGGGTCCTAACGTAGTTACACATTATTCTTTTCATAGTAGTCTTGCTGATGCATAATGTTAAATTGTTTTATTATCATTACAAGTGCCTTATATGAGATAACAACTTTTTCTTTGCAGGTAAAATCTGTTACCTCTTGTTAGTTTAATGTACTTTTTTAGCAAATTGAAAACAGTACTTGGCATAAAATCCATGGTTTCTTGGTTAACATTATGAGCATAAAGCATCCTATGTGGTTTGTATAAATGACTATTTTTGTTAAAATTATTGGCTCAGATTTTGGGCTATATAGATTTCCTCCTCCTCACTGTACAATATTTACTTCCTTTAGTCTTGAATATAAACAAAAATTATCAATGGTTTTTGGTCTCAAATATGAGCAATTTATAACTACCTTCATTAATGCTAGCAAACAATTAAAAAGAGATGAGTCAGCAATAAATCTCATAAAAGGGTATTTTTGTGAACGAGCTTATGTTTTTTTGAGATCAAGTACATTAATTACTTTCAACTGAATTTCCTATCAAGTGTGAAGCTTGTTAATTTTGCTTATAATGGAGACTGGATCGGATGGAATAATTATAGTATTATCTTTTGTTGGCACCTGAATCATAGAAGAATTCTGATCGATAGATAAATACTTGACAGAGAAATGTTATTTTAATGTAGTTGTTAGTTTCCTTCCAAATTGTCCATTTTATCCTATACCGTTCTTTATTTATTTTCAAAGAAATATTATTGTATTAAATAAGGACAGAGCAAAGTTCTAATTGTTGTTCCTATTTTTCTTTTCCAGGTGACCAAGACATGGAAAAATTTATCTGCAAATGATGATGAAGTAAAAACAGATTCTATGCCAGATGTTGGGAGTGTGAGGAGAATAGATGCAGGAGTTTTTACTTTTAAGCACTTACTAATATCAGTGTTTGTCTTACTGCTTTCAGCTGTGACCTTTCTGTATTTCAAAAACTTGAATTTTGATGTCAGTCTATGATTGGATTGTCATCAGAAATTTATAATTTCTTTTTTGGATAAGGCAGGAATGAGGAGTGACATCAAGTGGAACGATAGAATCCCTTATTCTGGGTGAGTTGGGGAGATGGTACAAGGTTACAAGGCTATATACATTGTAGATTTTAATGCTAAGCATTGTGTAGTAATCAAATTTTGTTCCAATATATTATCTTTTGTTGTAGTTATTACTTTTTCTTTCTAATAATATGTTTGGTTATACGGTGACAAAATTTGATTTTGAATGAACTGATATTGAAAAATTGATTTTAGTTAAAAGTGAGTAGAGTGTAAAGTAGTTTATGTTTCGATACATTTACCTAAAAGTGAGTTGAATAATAAATTTGAGTGTGTAAAAATTACTTGAGTAAAAAATTATAAATCTTAGCTTTAGAATCATTTGTGGAAGCAAAGTCAATTCTACTCAATAGCATTTTAAAATATCAAAGTTAATTTAACATTTCTAGAATCAATTTTAGCTTATCTGAAAGTGGAACTAAAATATACGCCGACATGTTTTTTTTGATATTATATAGTTCTTTTTAATAATAATAATACAGCCTTCATCCTTTTTGAAATGAAGAATTTATTTTAAAAGATAAAGTTATCTCAACTAAATTTGTCTTATTTCTGTTCAAGAGGTCTCCGCAGCCACATTACAATTGTAATTGGGGATGCATTTGTCTGCAGGATAAAATTTCTTATTATAAGCGCAGATACAATTTAAACCCATCCAAAGAGTTTTTTTTGTTAAGAACAGTTTGATAACATTCCTTGCTTAACCATTTAGCTTTGGATGGTATGCAGATGCAAACACAGTATTTGAACCGCTTAAATAAATCAACTTCAACCATATCAGAGATGCTGTTGATATACAGGAACATAGCTGTTAGGCTTAGGATGATAATAAGAGCAAAATCAGAATGAATTGTACATTCTTCACCAATATATAATAAAAAAACTGTGAACATTCTGGGTGAAAGGAAGATCAAGATGTGAGTATATGCATAACAGAGTTTCACAGGCCTTGAAAAGCTATAAAGCACAAACACTGCTATATTTTGATAAAATGTAAACAATTGTATCACAAGGATTAATGTCGTGTCAATGTCGGACATGCTTTCAATTTAAAATGTTAGTACTACAGCAGACAACTTCTAAACACATGTATATAAACAAGAAAAAACACTGACGATAAAATCATCACTTTTATACCATTTGCAATTATTGAATATCTGTTCTAGAGAACATGGTTTGTCAACTACAAGTTTAGTCAGAAAATCACTGCTAAAAGTTCCCTCCACGTCAAAAGAATGTGGCTTGGATCTACCCATCAGTTCCATTTGATGGCTGCATAATCCTATGGTATGAAAATGAGTATCTGGCTTATGAATAAAAAGAAGAGCCTCTTTAGAATCTAGTTCAAAAATCACATGTTTTTCCTTTCGAGATATATACATTATCCCCATCTCCATGATGTGTTAGCTCAATGATAAGTTTGATTACATAACCTCAAGAAACAAAGTTCAGATTCCTTCAGAGACATTGTCGAATGGCCATTAGGCAACCAAACTGTTGGAAAAACCATCCAAACCCATTGGTACACTCTAAAACGCCACCATATCCAGCCGGACTCAGATTGCTATGTCGGGACTCGAGAGTCTGCTTAATCAAGCCACCATTTGATGTGCGGGAATCTAGACCTCATTTCCAGCATGTGAAACATCACAACTCAAGCAACTATTCAGTACAGGGCAATCTGGAATTCAATTTAACTCCCACTTTCTTTTCAAGTTGCTCAGTTCCTTTAGCCTGTTGCTTTATTGTCAGCTAAATGTAGAAATCTCCATTAAGCCATTATAGGTAGTGTCTGAATTCTTTTCTACATTATCTCACACTACACATCGCAGTTTCGTGCCCCTTATACGGAGGAACTTGTTCATCCACTTCTTCATCAAGAAGGAAATCGATATCGGGAACATATCCATCCCACTTCATCTCATCCACAAGCAAATGAGTTAGCTGATATATCTCCTCAGATCTGGGATGTGCCTTGTCTCCAACAAGAAACGCGTGTACCTCGTCTCTTACCTCAATCCAGCTACATCCAGGCTCTTTCTTTAACTTATAGTTCTTCATGAAACTTCTTATTTTCGCAACCTCGCTCCAAATACCTGCTATAGCATATACATTCGACAAAAGAACATACGCAGAGGAATCTTGAGGGTCCAACTGCAATAATGAATTGGCTGCTTTTTCTGCAACTTCTACATTCCCTTGCAACTTACAAATACCGAGTAAAGTTCTCCATATTACATCATCAGCTTCAAAAGGCATGCTTTCGATAAGCTTCAAAGCTTCGTCAACTTGGCCTGACCTCCCTAGTAGATCTACCATACATGAATAGTGCTCCATTTGAGGATCTAAACCATAGTGACTTCGCATTTTACGGAAGTAATGTAGCCCTCTGTCTACAAAACCCATATGTGCACAAGCTCTGAGGACTGAAATGAAAATTGTATGATTCGGTTTCACATTCAGAAGCTGCATCTCCTCAAATAATTTAATGGCATCTTCTCCTAGTCCATGGTATGCGTATGCGCAAATCATCGCGCTCCAAGTCACGTAATCGCGCTTAGGTGTCTTCTCGAACATCACTCGGGAATCTTGCATATTTCCACATTTCGAATACATATCTACAATAGTGCTGGCTATATACACATCCGAATGAAGCTGAAGCTTTAAAATTTGTCCATGAATCTGCTTTCCAAGTTCGACAGTAGCCAAATTAGCGCAGATATCAAGAACTGTAGCATATGTGAAGTTGTCAGGTATTACACCTACTTGTAGCATCTGAGAAAAATACCTCAGAGCATTTTCGCCTTGCTTATGCGACGAGAATCCTGAAATGATTGAATTCCAAGAAACAGTTGTTTGCTCTTCCAATCTCTCATGGATCTTTTCTGCCTCCTCTAGCATTCCGCATTTGCAATACATATCAATAATGGCGCTTCCAACAAACCAGTCTAACCCCATACCAGACTTAATTATTCTTCCATGGATCTCCGTACCAAAGTTCAAAGCTTGCCGACCAGCACACGCCTTTACAACACTGCCAAAAGTAAAATCATCGGGTTCCATAGTTGACCGCAGCATTGACACAAAAAGCGAAAGTGTTTCTTCAACTTCTTCGTTTTGCTCATGAGCGGCAATAATTGCATTCCAAGACACAGCATCCTTTCTTTCCATCTCATCAAATATGAAACAAGCTTCTATCAATGCTCCACATTTTGCATACATGTCTAAAATGGTATTTGCAACACAGATATTAAACTCCAAACCACATTTGACTGCTAATCCATGTAGTTGAATCCCCTCCAAATAGCCTTTGATTGCCGAACATGCAGTCAAAGCACCAGACAAACTAATTTCGTCGAAGCCAAGATACGACTTCTGTAAAGACTTAAATATCTTTAAAGCTTCAAGACCTTGATTTTGTCGTGCATATCCAACAATAATGGCATTATGAGATTGCCGAGTAGGGTTTGGGAATATGTTAAATACCTTTCGAGCATCACACATTCTGTCACATTTAGCATACATGTCTAATGTCGCAGTTCCTACTATACTATCATATCCAAAATTCGTCTTTAGAGCATAAGCATGCAACTGCGTACCTAATTCAAATGCAGATAATCCGGCACAAGACCTAAATGCACTAGCAAACGTTGATTGACTCACCTTCAAACCTTCTTGCAGCATATCCTTATACAAATTCAATCCTTCAATAAACCTATCATTCCTAACATACCCTGCAATTACAGCACTCCAACACACCGAATTTCTTTCCGGCATATCATTGAAAACCTTTAAAGCATAATGTAGTTTCTTACACGTTGAATACATATCTACTAAAGCAGTACCCGTTACAACATCACTCTCAAAACCCATCTGAATCGCAAGACAATGCACCTGAAGTCCTAAACCATAGTCTTCAATACCAGTACACGCTTTCAAAACAACCGCAAAAGTAGCATAGTCATGTACAATCTTCAACGATCTCATCTTAATGAAAACCTCAATCGACTTTCGAAGAATCCCGTTTTGTAAATAACACGAGAGCAAAGAGTTCCATGAAACAACATCTCTCTCAGGCATTGAATCAAACAAAAACTGTGCAAAACCCATGTTTCCAATTCCAGAAAAACCAAATATCATAGTGTTCCAAGAGATTACATCTCTGTGATGCATTTTATCGAACACGTTGAACGCATAATTTATATTGGAACATTTACAATAAAATTGAAGTAAACAGTTGGATACATAAATGGTGGGAACAAAAGCGGTTACTATCATTTGGGCATGAGCTTGTTTGCCAGGATTGAGAGATTTAAGAATTGAACATTTTTGGAAAATATGGGAAAATGTTAGTTTCTTAGTGGGATTCATTTGGATAGAGGAAATGAAAGAAGTTGTACAAAGGCGGCGAGACACAGTACGATGTAACATACATAAGTAGTATGCATGCATTGGTTTGGCGGGATTTTGGCACACTTCAAAACAAAACAACAGTTCTTCTCATAGTTTTTTGTTTCTGAAAAAAATAAAAGTCACACTAACAATAACTTCTTAAGAAAACAAAATAAAGATACAGTTAGAGTTTATTAAATATAATTAAATCGTATCAATAAAAATTTATATTAAAATTTATTATTTAGTTAGAATAATCGTGTAAAGTGAATCATACACCATTTGTAATAAACTTTTTTATGTTTATTTAATTCTAAAGTAATACACCATTTTTATGATTATTAATCGTTTTACTTTTCTAAAAAAAATCAACTATTTTTACTAATGATTGTTGAGTTTTTTAGAACACCTTTAATGATGCAATCTATCAATGAGTGATTTAAGCGGGCTTCACTTTGCTCTAACACTTCTAAGCAACTTATGCATTTTTTATTCTAATATATAACTCTAAAAAATCTATGATATTTCTTGTAAGTTGTACATTAGGACCTTGTTAAAAGCCTAATGCACAACTCTTAAATGTTTCTTTATAGGTTTTAATTTAATTCTAATGCACAACTTATCTAACATATCGATAAGGACGAAATCATCCCCATAAATTGTCACAACATCATTTGAAGGTTAAAGGGAAGGGGTTTAGTGAGAAGTTGGGGCTTTGGGGAACTAATCCTTTGGTTTGTTTGGGATGTAGTGTATAATGGATTTAGGTTCTCTTATTTGTAATGTAATAACTTTTATACTATTGATCATCTTCTTGACATATTTTATACCAACATAAGGGATTAATATATTTTTTGGCTTTTAAAAAAATAATAATAAGACTTGTTTTGTCTCCGTTATATATTTTCATGCAATACACACAAGGCCACAAATTTCTAAGATATTCTGTTGGATTTAATTTATTTATATATTATGACCTGTCCACTTTTCATTTTTCTATTTTAACTATAAGAATTGGATCACATAAACGAATGTAAAACAAAACAAAGTTATTGTCATTTTCACAATTCCATCAATTCTCTAATCCTATAGTGTCCAAATTTGCAAATCAAAGAGAGCACTCATATCCCCTCTATAAACTTTACATTGTACATGTGGCTCTTGAGAATGGCCTTTGGTTCAACATTTCTACTAAGTATGCCTCTTCATTTCCAAAAAGGATGTATATATTTTTAAGGGTAAGTGGAAACAAAGTGTCATTATTACACCAATCATTCTTGAATTGAAAATGCAAAATGATTTATGAAACTGTGTCACAATCTCAGTTGTTTAATCTAAATTAATGCCTAAGATTATTTAAAATTAATTTATTAAATATTTTATCTCATCTATCTAATTTCAAATTAATGGTCAAATTAAATTGTCTAATGTGTATGATAAATTGTCTAAATCCTTGAAAATGATAACAAAGATGGTCTCTAAAATTACGACTCCTTTTGTGTGAGGTTCCATCTTGCAAGTTTGCGCTATTGCAAAGGATCCCAATATTTTAAATGTGTATATCATGCATTGATTAAAAAATAATTTTGAATGAATTGATTTTATAAAATTAATTTTATAAAATTAATTTTAATTAAAAGTGAATTGAACCTAAAGTAATTTTTGTTTGAATACATTTACGTAAAAAGTAAGTTGAACAATAAATTTAAATATTAAAATTATATTTAGAATAAAAAAAATTAGAAATCACTAATTAGAAATTATAAATCAATTCTTGAGACAAAAATAATGTCAAAATTAATTATTTTCAAAAACAATGAAACATGTCAAAACTTATTTTGCATATCTAAAATCAATTTTGAATCTCCAAAAAGTGATATAAACATCTTGAATGAATTTTGAATTTTCAAAAAATGAAACCAAGCCTATGCTTAAGGGAACACAATCTCTTAGGCCTTAGCATCTATATAAATTTCCAACATATAAAAGAGGGATCTTTAATTATATACAGGAAAAATTGGACTAGTTGTATAGTCCACCAATAACCAATTAATATGCATAAGAATTGACCCTATCAATTTTTATTGTAAAATAATTATTATTAAAAAAAATTAAGTTTATCCATTATTAGGCATTGGGAAAAAGTGACAAGAAATTATGGTCAAGGGGCACTGGATTCTGAACTATTTGAAGAAGAAAAAAGTTGTAGTGGCTGATTGATTGTAGTGATATCAAAGAAAAAAACAAAACAAAAAGCATAGACGAGAGCCACAAAAACAGACAAACAAAAGAAAAATATTTCAAGAAGGTGCATTGTGGCAGCATATCAAATCATACTCTTTATCACTTTTAGTTTTAATATAATTTATTTATTTTCAATTGTATCTTTTACTTGTAGGTACATCACTTCTAAATTAATATTATTTACTTTATATTTATTATGATAAAGATAATATATCTATAATTAATAAAAATAATATAATAAAATTATTATTCTCTTATATTTATCAGTTGCATCAACGGTTTGTTGATCATTTTTTTATTGGATTAATGTTTGTAGTATCTCAATTTTGTCTATTTTGGTTAAAAATAAATCAAAAAGGAATATATATTTAAAAAAAGAAATGAAAATAATTATAATAAATAATTTTATTATGTATCATAAATTTACAATTTTAAATCTAATTAGAGTTTTAAAACCAAATTAAAATACAAAGTAAGAATAAAGGCAAAAATAAATTACAATAAAAATTAAATCAGATGAAGCCATGCTATGTTGACTTTGTTCACTGTCAAACCCTGCTATGTTGATACTGACTGCCATTGATGCACAAGCCATGCTCACTGATATATTTGTATCTGTTGTAACTAAATAGAGAAATAAAAAGATAACTTTTATAAATCAACCTTTGTACACATTATGCATAACAAAGAGACAAATTTTTGAGTTTAAAAAAAAAAAGAAACTAAAAGACAAATAAAAGCTCAGCAATGAACAGATCAGAAGAAATAATCTAAAACTATGAAGGCATCAAATGTGCAGAAAAATGCAGATGATGAGCAAAGAAAACGAAACATCAAACAGGACCTTGATGGAGAAGGACCAAGGCAGACCAGAAAACAACTAAACATATAAAAAAACTCTATAAATACACCCTATCAAATTTCAAAAAAAAAAAAGGAAAGGGAAATCGGATAAAAAAAAACTTTTTGAAAACACTAAAAAATCAGAAGTCGAAAAAAGAGTTCTTCTTTTCTTTCGTTTCTGAAATCAACCAAAAGAGAGAAGATAAAAATATCTGTTATCATCCTCCCTCAAATCAACTCATAACCAAATTCATTTTAACAACTACGACGTACCTATCTAGCCGCACACCACCTCGCACAACCACCTTTATCTTCACCGTGATTGATATTTAGAAAGGCACGTATTCTCTCACTTTATTCATGTTTGCTTTGTTTTTTTAAAAAACTCTATGTTACAAGAGTTAAAGTTTGATTATTTGAGAGATATAAGTTTTGTTGTTATGAGTAGTGTTTGTTTTGAGATCCATCTTTAGGGGTTTTTGATAAATATGCATTGTAATCCCGTGTTCTGCTTTTCATACTAATTTTTTTGTTTGACTCCCTTTTCTTTCTTTCTATAAAGCTGAATGTTTTTCTTACTCCTATTGCCTATCCTATTGAACGTGTGATTGACCGTTGTTTCTAACACTGGATTACTATTCCTGCTACATGATTGATAGTTACTTTTCCTGCTTTTTCCTACACCTCACACGTTAACAAGTAATATATGTATGCATATTTCATTTAACTATAATTATTTAATTAGAATATTTATATGCCTATTATATTTATAGTTGTATGACCATTTTATTTAATTAAAATGATTTAAATTTATTTAATATTTAGTATTAATTTTTTTTTAATTCTTAAAAATAAAATAAAGATAAAATATAACAAAATATTGAAAAGTTATTTGGATGAGACATTTGTTAACCTTTGAATTGTTAGAACACAAGTTGTGACAACTTGATAGTTCTAAAACTCTATTTTTTGATGCTATTTTATTTTGTTTTATTTTAAAATAAATTAATATAAAAAAGGACTTATAAATTTTTTAATTAGATGTGTTATTTTCTTTTCTTTATCTTTGAGTTATTAGAATACAAGTTGCGACAACTTAGCGATTTTAATTTTCACCTTCATAGATAAATTAAAACTCATAAATAAATTAATAAATAAAAATTATTAGGGGTTAACTAAAGATAACATCTTTTAATCCATAAATAGCATAATACAATTTATATAAATTTATTATTCTAAAACTTATTTTTATAAATATGTAAGTATAAAAAATCAACTATTTAAATTTGAGTTGCATGTGATATTTTTAATTATGGGAGTTGTTGATACACAAGTTGTACTACTTGATGATTTTAATACTCAATTTTATAAACCACACAATAATTTAAAATATTCTTAAAAGGACTAATTAGATGAGACATCTTTTTATTCTTTGAGTTTTTGAGACACAAGTTGTACAACTTGATAGTCATAAAACTTGTATTTAAGAATATATTTTTATTTTATTTCAAGTTAAACAAATTTATTTTCTTTTCTTGTCAATTTATTTTTTTAATATAACAAAACTCATTTTCATTGAAAAAAATCAACACATCAACATTTTCTAATGAAGAACTACGTAGCTTTGATTTCTCCATCGCATTGGGAGATACGTAGGAGCAAGATCACATTCTTGTCAAGCACATAAATAAAAGTTTCTTTTTTTGTCCTTTATTTGTTAAGTACATATTTATTTCAAAATCATATTTTAAAAATAGTAATAATTGTTATTCATATTTAATAATAAAGAAAAATAAATATACTTAAGTTAAAATTAATTTTGTACAATTAATTATAGGTAACCGTTTTTAACGGATGTCGTAGGGTGCTAATACCTTCCCTACGCATAATCGACTCCCGAACTCAAATTTGGTTTCAAAGATCATTTTCTTTCATTTATTTTTATTTTTAAGGGTTTCCCAATATTTTCCCTATTTTAAAATAAATTTTGGTGGCGACTCCATTGAATTCGAGAAACACTCGAAATTTTAGGCCGCGACAGCTGACGACTCCACTGGAGACATTTTAGAGAGTCAGGCCTAATAAATTAATTGTGCATAATTTTTAACTTTTTATTTTTATTTTTGTTTGTTTTTTATTTTCTTTTATTTTATGCGTTTATTATTTCTTAATAAGTATTAGTTGGCATTATAATATTTTTTAAGCTTGTTGATTATTCTTATTTATTTATTTATGTATTCATTTATTTATTTATTTATTATGTATATATGTTTTATTATCATCATGGAGTTATTAAATTATACTTAATCCACACCCTACACTTTTACTAAGACACACACTTATGAGTGGAACCTTACACCAGGGTTTGAACAAAACTTAAGTTTAGATTCGAGGTTGTGTAGTGGTAGCCTTCTGGATGTATATCCTGTTTGGTTAGCATAAAAATTTCACCTAGAGTTTGATCTTATTGAGGGCATTGTCACTCCAAATAGTTTACCTATTGTTGTTGACAATATTCCAAAATGAGATTATTGGCTCTAGGAACCGTGTTTAGAACTATAGAGCCACCTTTGTGAGACTTTCACTGCATAATCCAATTGACCCTTTCATCATAAGAATATTTATATAAGTAAAATACCTCATACATTCATTCAAAATGTTATATATTCACAATTGTCATTCTACATAATTGCATTCATATCTCATGACATTGTTTCTTTTGAAAATAAATCGGCATTTTGCATCAATTTTTAGGATTGTTGGGGAATCATAAGAATCTTAGTCACGTGTTAAATTAAAGTAGACAATGAGATTAGAAAAAAGAAAAACTTTGCTTTTAAAGTTCAAGCAACCTGATTTGAAAAGTTTAAGAGACATCAACAATCAAATGAAAACTATACAACGTGATAGTTTCTTTCTCAAATATGGGAGGATCCTAAACCTTTTGGCAGTAAATGTGCAAACAATGACCCTCACGGCTTTGGCTCAGTATTACGATCCTCTCTTAAGATGTTTCACCTTTCAAGACTTTCAGTTGTCCCCGACATTAGAGGAATTTGAACGAATATTAGGTTACCCCCTAGAGAACGGAAATCCTTATCGATATACTGGGCAACCACCGAGTTTGAATGCAATATCTGAAGTATTGAAAATCAACGTAAGAGAGTTGGCCAATACAAAAGAGGAAAAAGGAGCCGTTCATGGCTTTTCAAGAAAATATCTAGAGCAAAAGTGCCATGATTTAGCCGCTAAAAAAAAATGGAGTATTTTTATAGATGTTTTGGCTCTGATTATCTATGGTATTGTCTTATTCCCAAACCTTGATAATTTTGTAGATTTTGCTGCCATCAATGTCTTCTTAGGTTTTAACAAATATAATCAAAATCCAGTTCCCGCGATTCTTGCTGATGTATACTACTCTCTACATATGCGACATGAGAAGAAAGGGGGAACAATTTTGTGTTGTGTTCTAGTGCTGTATACCTGGTTCACGTCTCATATATTCAAGAGAGGTTATCATGTTGGAATTAAAAATAATCGTGTATGGGCTCAGAGTATAGCTAGCCTTATCGGGGACACAATTTCATGGTATCATAGAGAGCAAGGGGTGGAGGAAGTAATATGTCAATGCGGAGATTTCCCAAATGTGCCTCTCATGGGAACCAAAGGATGTATTAATTACAATCTGGCGGTAGCTTTGAGACAGCTTGGCTACCCTATGTTGGAAAAACCAGATGATAAGTCATTGGAAGCTTTTATTTTGCACAATACGGGTATAGTAGACCCACCGATGTTGCGAAGGATAAGTCGAGCTTGGGAAAAGATAATTAGAAAAGGAAAAGTACTTGGATGCAGAAGTTTCAGCACAAAAGAACTCTATCAACAATGGCTCAAAAATAGAGTCCAAGAAATCAAGTTGCCTTTCCACAGTACACGCTCGAGTGATCAGGAAATATCTTAACCTACCCTTGCTACCAGTGAAGAGATAGAAGAACTCAAAGCATCATTGTTGAAATCCGAAGAGGAGAAAAAAGAGCTAGAGGCGAAGTTAGAAAAAGTCTCCCAAGAGAATGAGAATTTACGATCAGAAAACACTTGTAAAAGTCAGTTTATTGAAAGAAGTTACAAGAGGTTGAAAGTTGAAAAAGATAATAAACTTGACATACAAGATTGTTTGAGAGGTGCAAATGAAGTGTTAGATGTGCGAAAACAAGAAAAGAATGCAGCTATCGAAGAGGCCTATATGTGGAAGCAGTTGTGGACAAAATCAGCAAGCTCTGAGAAGAAGATAAAAAAAGAGTTTGAAGATTTAAAGAAACAATTGAAAGAAATGGTAGCTGAGTATGAGAGTCAAGTAAGGAATGAGAGGCAACACAATGAAGAAATTGAAGAATTACTCTCAAAACATCAAGACGCACTAAGAATAGAAATGGAGAATTCTAGTGAGCTGAAGAATTACATTGATTACCAACAAAAGATCTATAGTGACCTAAAGGACGAAACCATATATTAGGAGGATCGATTTATGATGTTGCTAGGTCAATTAAAGAATCAAGAGATCTATAAAGAGCTGGAAGATAAAGGAAGACATTGGAAATACTGCTTTTCAAAATTGGCAATGCTTTCTAATCAAGCAGTCTTAAAAATTCCGAAGCATCTAAGAGAGATTGATGCGGTAACACATCCGTTGAATACTCCAGTCAAAGTCTACAAGTTCGTCGAATATTGCCAAAATTTGGTAGAAGATTGGTTGTCCTATCAAAAGAGAAGATTGAAATCCCACAGTCAATGTAGTTTTTTAATTTAAATATGATGTACTCTTTCTCTTATCAATGAAGGATTTTCTATTTTGATTTCCAGTCCTCATATTTTCTTCACTAATAATTTGTTCTTGCTATTACCTAAGGCGTATGATTCCCCAATATCCAACTATCATAATTCACTAATTTATTTCATTTCCATCACATTCATATTTTAATACTCATAGAAAATTTATTTTATTTATTCTTTTTTTTTATATAAAAAAAACAGAAAAAAATCAATAAAGCTGTTTCCCCGACACCCTTATCGAACACGCGCAAATTCCAAGATCATGGATGAACTCGAGCAAAACCAAGAGGTGATAAGAGTGGATGTCAACCAACTGAAAGAAAAAGTTGATCGAATTCTAGAAGCTATACAGGCTTTGGCAAGAAAGGAGAATACAGAAGGGGATCCTCCGATTGTAAATGAAGAACACCAAACTACTCCTTCTCACCCACCGGGTTTTACCCCGACTAACCAACAATTCCGCACAGCAGCTATGCAATTTCCTATATATGGTCTCCCGCCTGGTTATACTCCGCCTGTAGTCATCAACCCCATAGAAAATAACCAAAACCACTCAACCGTCAACCCCCAAAACTTAAACCAATCACAAATCCCTCCTCATCTGGGATATGTGCCACCCCAAAACACTATACCTACAGAAAATATTCCATAAAGTGTACCTCAAGTGCCTCATTATGATGCTAACGGGAATTGGCATCAATCTCACATTGTGGATGATACACAATCAAAGGAAAAATTTCATGTCTTAAAAGAGCGAATCAAAGCAATTGAGGGGCATAATGTCTATGGTCTCGAAGCTTTCAACATGTGTTTGGCTCCTGATGTGACTATCCCTCCAAAATTCAAGGTTCCCGACTTTGAAAAATACAAAGGCAACACATGTCCTAAAAATCATCTAACTATGTATTGTTGAAAAATGGCTTCTCATGCACATAACGATAAACTTCTCATTCATTTTTTTCAAGATAGTTTGAGTGGGGCATCGTTAAGTTGGTATATGCATCTTGAGCGAAGTCGTATTTGTTCGTGGAAAGACTTGGTTGATACCTTCTTGAGGCAATACAGGTACAACATTGACATGGCCCCTGATAGGATGCAATTGCAAAATGCATTGAAAAAGGACAACGAAGCTTTCAAAGAATACGCACAACGGTGGAGGGAAATGGCATCACAAGTAGAACCTCCTTTATCTGAAAAAGAAATGGTTGGTATGTTTATGGATACTCTCTAGTCGCCTTTTTATGATAAGATGATTGAGAGTATGTCATCAAACTTTTCCGACCTTGTCATGATAGGAGAAAGGATAGAAAGTGGGATAAGGAGTGGTCCAACGACTAGCATAAAAAGACCCCAACCGACATTCACAAAAAAGAAAGAAGGGGACGCTAACACTGTAATGGTAAACTCCAGAGTCTCCTATTTTCCACCCAACAATTCTTATCGACCCCCAAACTTCCAGCCCCCAATATCAAAAACTCCTTACGTTCCTTATCCATATGTGGCCGCAACCACACAAGCTTCATACCCTCAATATCACCCTTCAAGACCACCTTTTTATCAACCACCACATATCGCATTTTCCCAACAAGGTCAATGGAATCAAAATCCAATCTCAAATCACTACAGACCATCTGTCAATCAAAAAAGGATAACCCGTTTTGACCCAATTCCCGTTATGTACAGCCAATTGTTGCCTCACTTACTCCAAAATTCAATGGTAGCCTTGAGGCCAATGAAACCTCTAGAACCACCATTCCCGAAATGGTATAATCCTAACGCCAAATGTGAATACCATGCTGGAGCCGATGGGAATTCCGTTGAAGATTGTCAAGCCTTAAAAACTAAAGTGCAAGAATTGAATGATGCAAAATGGCTTACCTTCAAGGAAGATGGTCCAAACGTAGGGAATAATCATTTGCCGGGTCACGGAGATGCCGTTGTCAATCTCATTGAAGAAGAGATAGACCAATATACAAAAGATAATCATGTATTGACCATAGACCCATGCATGGAAAATGATAGATCTTTTCCAAGACCATTGGAAATCCTCTATAGAAAAGAGAATCCTAAGCCAACTCATAGTGGAAAAAATGCAATAATTGTCCAAGCACCAACCTCTTTTCCTTATGAAAATAACAAGGCGGTACCATGGAGTTATGAAGTCACATCCCATTTAGTCAACCACCAATCATGTGATAGCTCTAAACATCAAGGTACTAATGTCACCAATATTTCGGGGATTGGTGGAATGACCCAGAGTGGTCGAGTATATGCTCCTGAACAACTTAGGAAAAAGGAGGGTCATGGAAAAAAAAGGGAAGGAGGTTGTGTATCATGCCATAAAAGGACCGGAAATTTGCAAAAAGACAGTGCCTGCAGAAGAAGCTGACAAATTTTTGAAGTTTATAAAGCAAAGTGACCATGGATTCACACTGCAGGAGCAGTAACATCCACTCTCCATCAAAAGCTAAAGTTTATAGTAAACAATAAGCTGATGATAATATATGGGGAAGAAGATATGATAGTGAGTCATCTATCTTCTACGGGATACATTGAAGAAGCAGAGGAAGCCATTGAGACTTCCTTCCAAGCATTAGAAATCGCCAATGTTGTCTTCATGGGTGAAGGATTTTGTTTAAAAGAACCAAAACTATCTACCAAATCATTGAAGTCTACAAAATCCATGTTGGAAGGAGGAGCTTTTATTAAATTCGAGAAATTGATAAAAATACCAGAAAAGAAGGATAAGTACGGGTTGAGATATATACCTACCAAAGCTGATCAAGAGAATGTTGTGAAAGAAAAAAGAGAAAGCAAGCTAGCTCGTTGGGAAAATCAGGTACCAAATTCACAAAAGATCCCTATTTGTGACATTCATCAAACCTTTCAAAGCGCCAAAATAATATATGTTGATCAAGTGGCTGTTGTGGAAGAGGATCATGTTGATGATGTTACCTTTAAATTGGTGTACCCTTGTTCTCCTAACACCAATCTCAACAATTGGAAGATCATCGAGTTCCCCGTGTTTGCTAATTCATGTTCAAAGTAATTATGTATTTTAACTCCTTTTGCTCTGCCCAAGGCTATAAGGATAACTAATAGGACACATGTATTTCAATTCCATGCTTATTATTAATAAATGCATTTTTGAATTCTTCAGTTATTTTTTTTTTCCTCTTTCTTTTTTAGCAATCTTTATTCATATTTTCTTTTTTTTTCCTTTTTCTTCAAACTTGAACAATGCAGTTTCGAAAATGAATATGTTAAAAATAGCAGCGCTAGAACCCTTTCTTGTAATTTTGAAAACCCAATTAATCACGCTGATGAGGATTGCGAAGACGATTATGAGCCTCTCCCAGAACTGGAAAAGTTAACTGAACTAGAAGCTAAGATAATCCAACCCTATCAAGAACATGTTGAGGTGATCAATTTAGAGACTGAACATGATAAGAAAGAAATTAAAATTGGTATGTCTATGAAAGAAAGTGAACGAGAAAAGCTGGTCAAACTTTTATTTGATTATGTGGATGTCTTTGCATGGTCATATCAAGATATGCCTGGGCTAGACACTAACATAGTTGAACACAAGCTACCACTTAAGCCTGAATGTGCTCCAATTAAACAAAAATTGAGGAGGATGAAGCCTGATATGTCACTTAAAATTAGAGAAGAGGTCAAAAAGAAATTTGATGCTGGTTTCTTAGCAGTGGCAAAATACCCTCAATGGGTGGCTAATATTGTCCCAGTTCCAAAAAAAGATGGAAAGGTTTGAATGTGTGTTGATTATCGGGATTTAAATAAAGCGAGTCCGAAAGACGATTTTCCTTTGCCTCACATTGATGTCCTAGTAGATAGCACTGCTCAATATTCTCTTTTCTCCTTCATGAATGGTTTCTCAGGGTATAATCAAATCAAGATGGCTCCCGAAGATATGGAGAAAACTACATTCATAACACAATGGGGAACTTTCTGTTATAAAGTGATGCCATTTGGATTGAAGAATGCTGGGGCAACCTACCAAAGAGCAATGGTAACTTTGTTTCATGACATGATGCATAAAGAAATAGAGGTTTATGTGGACGATATGATTGCAAAATCTCGGACCGAAGAAGACCATGTTGTTAACCTTCAAAAGTTGTTTGTGCGACTAAGGAAGTTCAAACTCCGTTTAAACCCTTCTAAATGCACTTTTGGTGTAAGATCAGGCAAGTTACTTGGGTTTATCGTTAGTCAAAAAGGGATAGAAGTGGATCCACTTATGATGTACTTAACAATACTTGACGAGTCAATGGGTTCTGTACTAGGGCAACATGATGAATTTGGTAAAAAGGAACATGCTATTTATTATTTGAGCAAAAAAGTTCACCAACTGTGAAACAAGATATTCACTGCTTGAACGAACATGTTGCGCATTAGCATGGGCCGCTCTTCGGTTGAGGCAATACATGTTATGCCATACAATTTGGTTGGTATCTAAAATGGACCAATTAAATACATTTTTGAGAAACCTGCTCTTACTAGAAGGATTGCCCGTTGGCAGATGTTGTTATCAGAATATGATTTGGTATACGTTACACAAAAAGCTATCAAAGGAAGCGCCCTAGTAGAGTATTTGGCCCAACAACCTGTAGAAGATTATCAATCAATGCAGTGTGAATTCCCAGATGAAGGTATCATGACTTTATTTGAAGAGACCAAATCATCTGATAAAGAAAAATGGATTTTGGTGTTTGATGGTGCTTCTAATGCATTAGGGCATGGAATTGGAGCCATTTTGATTTCCCCAGAGAACCAGTTCACTCCATCTACGGCTAGATTCTGTTTTGATTGCACAAACAATATTGCAGAATATGAGGCATGTGTCATGGGCATTAAAGCAGCCATTGAATCAAAGATAAAAGTTCTTGAGGTATATGGAGACTCATCTTTGGTCATCCATCAAACAAAAGGAGAGCGAGAAACTCGAGATTCCAAATTGATTTTGTATCATACACATATCAAAGAATTGGTAGAAAACTTCGAGCATATCACTTTTCACCATATTCCTCGAGAAGAAAACCAATTGGCTGATGTCCTGCCCACATTGTCATCAATGTTCAAAATAAGTGTCGGTCCGGATGTGCCGGTCATAAAAATTCAACAAAAGGATAAGCCAACATATTGCTTATCGAGAGAAGAAGAGCTTGATAGCAAACCATGGTTTTATGATATCAAATCCTATGTTAAGAATAGGGAATATCCATCAGGTATTTCAGAAAACGACAAGAGGGTTTTAAGGAGGCTTTCAATGAACTTCTTCTTAAATGGTAATGTGCTTTACAAGAGAAATCATGATATGGTTTTCCTCAGATGTGTGGATCAAGCTGAAGCAGAGAAAATTATTCAAGAGGTTCACGAAGGTTCTTTTGGAACTCATGCAAATGGACACGCAATGGCAAGAAAAATCTTGAGGGCTGGCTATTAATGGTTGACTATGGAATCTATTGCTTTAGATACGTACAGAAATGTCATATATGTCAAATATATGCTGATAAAATACATGTACCGCCCACCTCTTTGAATGTTTTAACATCACCATAGCCGTTTTCAATGTGGGGGATGGATGTTATAGGACTCATTGAGCCTAAAGCTTCCAATGGTCACCGGTTTATCCTTGTAGCTATTGATTATTTCACAAAATGGGTTGAAGCCGCTTCTTATGCCAATGTGACAAGAAGTTTGGTTGTCAAATTCATCAAAAGACAATTGATTTGTCGATATGGCTTACCAAATAAGATAATCACCGATAATGCGACCAATTTGAATAATAAAATGATGAAGGAGTGGTGTGATAGTTTCAAAATTCAACACCAAAATTCTTCGCCATATCGTCCAAAAATGAACGGGGCTGTAGAAGCAGCAAATAAGAATATCAAGAAGATCATACAAAAGATGGTGGAGACATATAAGGCTTGGCATGAAATGCTTCCCTTTGCATTACATGGCTATAGAACCTCTGTTCGTACCTCAACAGGGGCAACTCCTTTCTCATTGGTGTATGGAATGGAAGCGGTACTTCCCATTGAAGTTGAAATTCCCTCGATCAGAGTCTTGATGGAAAAAAAACTGGAAGAGGCTGAGTGGGTTCAATCACGATTTGACCAATTAAATCTCATAGAAGAAAAAAAGATGATAGCCCTATGTCACGGTCAGCTATATTAAAAAAGACTTAAAAAGGCATTCAAGAAAAAAGTCCGTCCTCGAGTGTTTCAAGAAGGGGACTTGGTGTTAAAGAAAATATTGCCCATAAAAAAGGATTATCGTGGAAAATGGACGCCGAATTACGAAGGACCATATGTTGTGAAAAAAGCTTTTTCTGGGGGAGCTTTAATACTCGCAGAAATGGATGGAGGGGACCTTCCACTTCTCGTAAATTCTGATGCAGTCAAAAATATATTATGCTTAAAAAGAATGATGGGCTCGCTAGGTTGAAAACCTGAAAAGGTGACCTAGGCAAAATTAGAGCATCCCGATGGATTGGAAACTTGGAAGAACGGTCCATGCAAAAGTTAGGGATAAAAAAAAATCAAGCACTTCAAACTGGGGCAATTATTATTCTTGGAAGCTGATTATTAGGATTCCTAAATTACAAGAATGACTAGTGTTTATTATGCCTCCACCTAAATTAGACATACTTGTCCCCACATTGCAACCCCTACCCCAATTGTTTTGCTTTCAATGTAACAAATGTACATTTTCCAATATTGTCATTCGATATTGTACGTTACACTCTTTATATATCAATCGAGTTTCATTATTGAGTGTTCTATTGTTTCAAAATTTTGTTTTATAATAATAAATGTTGGAATTTGAAATATGTGAAAATATAAAAGTATTTTAAATATTTTGACACTTGAAAATATATACACTGGAATTCGTTTGATTCTCAAGATATATGAGTTTGTGAAAAATAATAAGGAGGATAATCATTTTAAACAATGAATTTTTGATTCACTTCAAAAAGCGGTCATTCGATAGATACGAGGAGTCATCATATGGAAACAATATTTGTCTTTATTCATCCATTGAATCTTGGGACGGAGAACTGCATAAGAATCCGGAAATCAAAGAAAAGAACAAAAATTTATCTATAATGCATGACACATAAACCATACATAATTTACTCATACTCACATGATCCATGCATCTTCATTGACACTTTACCTATACTCAATGCATCACACACGCATGAATCGTTCATACTTTATCATTTGAATTTCAAGTATCATATACTTATCCTCTTTATCTACCTTCAAGATTTGACCAATTACGATCTACGCATCAGTAACCAATCCGAAGACGATCACTTTCATTTCTATAGATCTACGCATCGGTAACCAATCTGAAGACGATCATTTTTAATTTCTATAGATCCACGCATCGGTAAACAATCCGAAGACGATCACTTTCATTTATGTCGATCTACGCATCGGTAACCAATCCGAAGACGATCATCTTTATTTCTATAGATCTACGCATCAGTAACCAATCTGAAGACGATCATTTTTAATTTCTATAGATTCACGCATCGGTAAACAATTCGAAGACGATCGCTTTCATTTGTGTTGATCTATGCATCGGTAACCAATCCGAAGACGATCATCTTTATTTCTATCGATCCACGCATCGGTAACAAATCTGAAGATGATCACTTTCATTTCTATAGATCTACGCATCGGTAAACAATCTGAAGATGATCATTTTTAATTTCTATAGATCCACGCATCGGTAACCAATCCGAAGACGATCACTTTCATTTCTATAGATCTATGCATCGCAACCAATCCGAAGACGATCACCTTCATTTATATCGATCTACGCATCGGTAACCAATCCGAAGACGATCATCTTTATTTTTGCCAATCTACGCATCGGTAATTAATATGAAGACGTTTATTTTGCACATCTAAAAAATTTGCATCATTCTTCACTTTTTAACATTTCAAATGCACTTTAATACATGTGTTTGTTATTGGACAAAATTTAGGTCCTTATATTTACTTATCTTTTACTTGATAACATGAAAACGAATACCATTGTTATTCATATTTTCATATTTTTCAAGTAAAATATAATTAAATAGGGGCAGCTGTAGTACCCCAATTTTGTCTATTTTGGTTAAAAATAAATCAAAAAAGAAATATGTATTTAAAAAAGAAAATAAAAATAATTACAATAAATAATTTTATTATGTATCATAAATTTACAATTTCAAATCTAATTAGAGTTTTAAAACCAAATTAAAATACAAAGTAAGAATAAAGCCAAAAATAAATTACAATAAAAATTAAATCAGATCAAGCCATGCTATGTTGACTTTGTTCACTGTCAAACCCTGCTATGTTGATGCTGACTGTCATTGATGCACAAGCCATGCTCACTGATACATTTGTACCTATTGTAACTAAATAGAGAAATAAAAATATAACTTTTATAAATCAGTCTTTGTACACATTATACAGAACAAAGAGACAAATTTTTGAGTTTAAAAAAAATAGAAACTAAAAGACAAATAAAAGCTCTGCAATGAACATATCAGAACAAATAATCTAAAACTATGAAGGCATCAAAGGTGCAGAAAAATACAGATGATGAGCAAAGAGAACAAAACATCAAACAGGACCTTGATGGAGAAGGACCAAGGCAGACCAGAAAACAACTAAACATATAAAAAACTCTATAAATGCACCCTATCAAATTTCAAAAAAAAAAAGGAAAGGGAAATCGGATAAAAAAAAAACTTTTTGAAAACACTTAAAAATCAGAAGTCAAAAAAAGAGTTCTTCTCTTCTTTCGTTTCTGAAATCAACCAAAAGAGAGAAGATAAAAATATCTGTTATCATCCTCCCTCAAATCAACTCATAACCAAATTCATTTTAACAACTACGACGTACCTATCTAGCCGCACACCACCGCGCACAGCCACCTTTATCTTCACCGTGATTGATATTTAGAAATGCACGTATTCTCTCACTTTATTCATGTTTGCTTTGTTTTTTTAAAAAACTCTATGTTACAAGAGTTAAAGTTTGATTATTTGAGAGATATAAGTTTTGTTGTTTTGAGTAGTGTTTGTTTTGAGATCCATCTTTAGGGGGTTTTGATAAATATGCATTGTAATTCCGTGTTCTGCTTTTCATACTAATTTTTTTGTTTGACTCCCTTTTCTTTCTTTCTATAAAGCTGAATATTTTTCTTACTCCTATTGCCTATCCTACTGAACGTGTGATTGACCGTTGTTTCTAACACTGGATTACTATTCCTGCTACATGATTGATAGTTATTTTTCCTGCTTTTTCCTACACCTCACACGTTAACAAGTTAACAAGTAATATATGTATGCATATTTCATTTAACTATAATTCTTTAATTAGAATATTAATATGCCTATTATACTTATAGTTGTATGACCATTTTATTTAATTAAAATGATTTAAATTTATTTAATATTTAGTATTAATTTTTTTTAATTCTTAAAAATAAAATAAAGCTAAAATATAACAAAATATTGAAAAGTTATTTGGATGGGACATTTGTTAACCTTTGAATTGTTAGAACGCAAGTTGTGACAACTTGATAGTTCTAAAACTCTATTTTTTTTATGCTATTTTTTTTTTAAATAAATTAATATAAAAAAGGACTTATAAATTTTTTAATTAGATGTGTTATTTTCTTTTCTTTATCTTTGAGTTATTAGAATACAAGTTGCGATAACTTAGCGATTTTAATTTTTGTCTTCATAGATAAATTAATAAATTAAAACTCATAAATAAATTAATAAATAAAAATTATTAGGGGTTAACTAAAGATAACATCTTTTAATTCATAAATAGCATAATACAATTTATACAAATTTATTATTCTAAAACTTATTTTTATAAATAAGTAAGTATAAAAAATCAACTTTTTAAATTTGAGTTGCATGTGATATTTTTAATTAAGGGAGTTGTTGAGACACAAGTTGTACTACTTGATGATTTTAATACTCAATTTTATAAACCACACAATAATTTAAAATATTCTTAAAAGAATTAATTAGATGAGACATCTTTTTATTCTTTGAGTTTTTGAGACACAAGTTGTACAACTTGATAGTCATAAAATTTGTATTTAAGAATATATTTTTATTTTATTTCAAGTTAAACAAATTTATTTTCTTTTCTTGTCAATTTATTTTTTTAATATAACAAAACTCATTTTCATTAAAAAAAATCAACACATCAACATTTTCTAATCAAGAACTACGTAGCTTTGATTTCTCCATCGCACTGGGAAGATACGTAGGAGCAAGATCACATTCTTGTCAAGCACATAAATAAAATTTTCTTTTTTTGTCCTTTATTTGTTAAGTACATATTTATTTCAAAATCATATTTTAAAAATAGTAATAATTGTTATTCATATTTAATAATAAAGAAAAATAAATATACTTAAGTTAATTAATTATGCAAAATTAATGTTAACTTATATAAATCTATATATTCATTTTCAAATGCGAGTATAATCTTTTTTATGAAAAGAATTTAGAGATAAAAGTGTATTTAAAATTGAGTTCTGTTATTTATTTATTTATTGTTTTGAAGCATAAATAAAAGAGAGAGTTTACTAATGTTTTTTTACATTTTTTTTTGTTGTATTTGATTTGATTTTATTATATTATTTGTTTATTATATTTTTATTTTATTATTTTTTGTGCCAAATGTAATGGAAAACGTTCATGTAAATATGAACTTAAAATTAAAGCAAATTTATAAAATGATGATTTTTTAAATTTTATAACAATAATTAGAAAAATATTGAATTAAACATAATATTACTTACTTTTTGGATAGAGTATTACAATCTTCAAGAAAAACACCACGACTCCCACGAATAAGAAGGTTTCTCTTTCAACCTTGTGCAATATGTAGAAGATTTTCTCAACAAAAGAATGAAAAAGAGATGCAAAGAAAGAAAATCATTGAAGATTGAGATTTTCTAGTAATAATTATGACCACCTCTTCAAGTAGGATTCTATGACTCTAATACTATATTTTGAGAATCATAATTGAATTTAAAAAAAAAATAATTAAAAAAATATAAAATTTGAAATAAAAATATAAAAAATTATAATACAATATAAAATACATATTTGTACATTACCGTTAAAATAACTTACATTACTACTTTCTATAGTTTTATAACTAATTTCTTAACACAAATATATATAATGTCTAACTAAAACTAAGGATGTCCAATTAACTTTCTTTAATACAAATATATTATATCTTTGTGGGTGGCTCAAATTAGTGGCCCAAAAACTGCAAGAAGCACCTAACCCAACATTTCTTTTTATATAATTATAGACTTTTGTACGTGCAAGTAAATTGCTGCACCAAGCAAATATCTTTATACATTTGCCTTTTGCAAATGAAAGGTAATGATTCCAAAGGCATATACAGACTAGAAAAATGTTATTTCAACCTAAATAGTTGACATAATATTTGCCACACATCCTATTAATACAATAAATAATATTTTTTTAAAAAATTAATTAATTAAATTAATTTATTATTGAGATGTTTTTTTGTTATATTACAAATTTATATTATTAACCACTTTAAATATTTTATTAATTATTAAAATATAAATTATTAACCACTTATTTAACATATCTTATTAACTATTTTAAAATATTGTAATTTAATAATTAAATATAAAGTAGTTAATATTATATATTTTAGTAGTTTATAAAATATATATTAAAATAATAGTAAATAATATACATTTTGATGATCAATAAAGTATTCAAAATTGTTTTTAAATTTTAATTTAATTAATAAATATTAAAATTATTAAGTTCCCAATTTTAAAATTTAAAATCTTATTTCAAAGATTCAGTGTTAGTATTCTTATTAAAAAAAATACAGTATATGTCAGGATTTGCTTCACACTAATTGAATGTGCAAATTTGTTTATTGAGTCGGCAACTAATATTATGATGTTTGGTTATTTTTGGTTGATGCAAACAAAAGAAATGAGTTGATTGATAATTGAAAATCTAAATGCCTAGCTATAGCTACATATTTTTTGCTGAAATCACACACTCTCCTTGTCAATTGTTCAAAGCATGATGAAAAACGAAAATTGTGGGTTGTCATAGTGGGGTGCACACGCATGTTTTTATGTGACACCACTTCATGCCATGCTCTCTTCCATCCACCCATTAAATGAAAAGAGAAAATTATTACATTTTTTCTATTGATTATAACTTAACTTATCTTTATAGAATTGATGGATATAAGTGATATATTTTTATAAAACATAAATCTACGTGGAATTTAATTTTTTTTTTTCAGATTAAAAGAGGAAAGAAAGACCCCACATAAAACATAATTTGGGAAAAAATTCATAAGTAACAAAATTTAATATAGATTATGTATCGATGACCATGTTCCTATACAAACAAATTAGATATTGTATACCAATTCATTTGACAAATTTTATATAAGAAATCTAGTATAGATCAATTATTAAAAGTAAATCAAAATTCTATGTTTAAAAATAAATTTAATTTTAATCATCAATTTATGATATTTCTTTAAAATATAAATTTAACGACTATTTTTAGTTTTTATGGTTGAGACGATTATCAGTTTATTCGATTATTAAATTTTAAAAGATATTTTATTTCTCTTTATTTTTATTGAACTACTATCAATTTTGTTTTTACAGTATTTTAAACTGTTGGTGATTGTCATTTATTTGTAATATAATTAATTATCTAAAATTTTAAAATCTAATTTAAATTATTTTTACACATATATTTAATTTTATTTTATTAAGTAGATATTTGTGTAGTTAATTATTGTTTTTATTATCTATACAGTTGAACTAAAGTCAAAACATTGGTATATCAAACACCAAATACATCTTTAAAATGAAAAATATTGATGCTACACATGTAGAAGCCAATATAGACTAATTAGCCAGTGATCAAATTGACTAAAATAATAATCAGGAGTTGAAATGAAGAATGGTATACTTTGGTTAATCCAATAGTTAATTAGCATTTTGACCATAGTCACCAACAAATGTATAGAATATAGTACAAGCACAATGTATGAATACACGAGTACAAATAGTCAATGATATACACTTCATGATAAGTCTTGTACCAATATATACTATCAACTTTATGCTCATTCCAACAAGTTAGAAGAAGGGAGAGAGAAAGAGAGAACAATGAAAAGACATGAAAAGAAAGAGGGGTCTAAATCTGTCTAATGATATGGTTGACCTTTGAGTCCACTTAATTAACTTGACTCACAAGAGGAGTGTATAGAGAATGCATTTCTCTAAAATAGATTTTTTGTTCTAGTTCTTCTCAATTTGATTTAATATTTTGATTTTCGGTGGAAGATGCAATAGTAAGGAAGACTATTCTTATTCATTTTTAGTGGAAGATGTCTCCATTTTTCCCCCTTATTGAGTAAATTTGTGTAATTCATTTTATGAGAAATGATATGATCAAATTCAAAAAATTGCATTATATATAATTTTATTTTAGGTGTCATGACTCAAAAAAAAAAATAATAATAAATATATATATATATATATATATATATATATATATATA
>JBBPBR010000006.1:6487412-6508327 GCA_037974775.1 Cicer pinnatifidum
CATAATAATAAAAATGTAACAGAGATATACAATATAAAATTATTTAACTTCATATAATAACTATTCATGGTACTACTACATGTACATGTTATAAAAATATTTTATTAAATAATTATCAAATATTTAATTTTAATTGATTGTGAGTATACATAAATTTACATTTGGAATACACAAATAGTATCTAATTTATCCTTTACCAAAAAATACAAATTTTAATTTACCCCAATGTATAAAATATCAAACAAAATATTCAAAGAAATGTCCATTAATTATTTTAATAACAAAAATGTCCATTAAATTAAACAAATACAATGCTAATAGACAACACTATTTTTTTTAATAACGATAATTTTTATAAAACAATAATAACGATAATTAATATCAAAGTTTTAATAATATATTATATATAAATTTCAAATAACTAATATCGATCATTAATAATCAAAATATTACAGGTAGATGCATCATATCTGGTTTATCAAATTGTCAAATTAATAATATATTAATAGATGAGAAAGTTGTTTTTTTTTTTGTTTATAGGAAATGTTTGGTAGCGGTCTCGTTAGCCATCGTTGCCCATTGAATTTCCATTTTCAACTGGAAAAATAATATAATAAATTTTCACTTTTATAATAATTAGTTTATATAGACCTACCCACTTTTCTCTGTACTCATTTCTCATTTTTCCTCTAAAATCGACTCAATTTTCCTCTAAAATCGACTCAATTTTCAGGTTTGTCTTTTCAACTTCCTTCTCTTTTTTTCAATAGATCTAATTTTATGTTAGTGTTAATGGTTTATAAGAACTTCATTATTATAATTATTAGTTTTAGTTTAATTTACTTTCTTATGTGTTTGATCTTCTTACTTACTGTTGTTGATCTGGTTTTTCCTCACTAATTTCACACTGTTTCAAATTGAAACCCTTAATTTATGCTTAGGTTAGTTTGTTACCATGATACTGCTTTGAACTCAGTAGATTTACTTGTTCTGATTTGTTAGTTTACATTTTGTACTGTGAAATTATTTTATTTGAATTTAATTGATATGCACAGTGTGAAGAGTTTTGATATGCATCCAATTACATCATCGTTATGCGACTTTGCTATTTTAGTTCTTAAAATATCTCCACAATCATCTATGTGGTGAGATGTGATAGGATCATCGGATGTACGTCCAAAAATTTTTACAGTGACAGTGTATATATACCAATTAAGCTCGTTTTGTTTGTTTTAATAAAGGGAGTTTAAGATCTTGTGAAACTTTGCTGTGTTACTGTATATTTATCTGACTAAATGATGATTTGGTTTGCATTTGTAATACTGTACTGTTTTTATTTAGGCATTTTCTTAGCTTTTGTTGAGGCCATAGTCCTTGCTTGATAGGTGAAAATTTAGGAACACATGCTACTTGTTTGATATTTTTGTGTGGGCAAGTTCTACAGTAGAGCACTTACATAAGTGGTCTACCGTGGATTAGTAATTGAAAATCGCTTGAAACTTCAATGATGATTGATGTTGTCCTTTGAAAGTAGAAGTCCACGACTTTCTTTGTTCTTAAATCTGAGACGGTGACCTAATATGTGTCGGTTCAAAAAAAAAAAAAAATAGGAAACAAATATGTGTGTCTCAAAATGGAACTCATATTCATTTCCGTTGTTTTTTGTTGAACCAATGCAATCAGGTTACCTTCTCTGTTTTGAGATGAGAAGCACAGTGAGTTTCTACTTCAAGGGGAGTGTCGTTGGTTGCCGTTGGAGTTTTGATTGATTTTCAAGCATTGGCTCACTGTAAATGTCTTTTGTGACTCTATATTGTAACCCTGTTTTTCTGTAATGTTCCTACCTTGCACCCCTTGTGCTTGGTTGTGATTATTAATAATAATTTCATTTTGCTTTTGCAAAACAAAAAATAGAATATGCCTTTTATGGGTTTAATGCTTAATGCCAATCTTTTGGACAAATGAAGATGTATAATGTATTTATCTTGCCTTTGTTGAGTGGGGCAACTTACAGCACTAGTCCTTAAGGTGCTCTAATGTTTCTGTGCTGTGATGATCATGGGATCATTTTTGCTAATCGTCTTAATTAAAGTAAATGTGGGGAATTAATTAGGCCCTTTTCTTCTTTGCATTCCTAAATTCATGTTCAGGTATATTGATTGTACTTGGTAGAAGTTCTATTGATTGCATAGATAGTCCTCAATCAAGTTCTAATTGTATTCTATCCTTTTAATTTATAGCCTTTTTTCCCTTGAATCAATTATAATTCCTTTTTTCTTATCAATCATTTCACAGGAAACAAACTATGGCTCAACCAACCGAACTTACGAGAATAGGCCTTGCCGGACTGGCTGTTATGGGTCAAAATCTTGCACTCAATATTGCTGACAAAGGATTCCCCATTTCTGTTTATAACCGAACAACTTCCAAGGTTGATGAAACTGTAGAACGAGCAAAACAAGAAGGAAATCTTCCATTGTATGGCTTCCATGACCCCAAAGCTTTTGTTGAATCTATTCAGAAACCTAGGGTGATAATAATGCTTGTTAAGGCCGGGGCACCTGTTGACCAGACGATCAAGACCCTATCTGTGTTCTTGGAAAAAGGAGATTGTATAATTGATGGCGGTAATGAATGGTATGAGAACACCGAGAGGCGAGAGAAAGAGGTAGCCAAATTGGGTCTGCTGTACCTTGGAATGGGAGTTTCAGGTGGTGAGGAGGGTGCCCGACGAGGTCCCTCTATGATGCCTGGTGGTTCGTTCGAGGCTTACAAATACATAGAAGATATTCTTCTCAAGGTGGCAGCTCAAGTCCCTGATAGCGGCCCTTGTGTGACATATATCGGTAAAGGTGGATCCGGTAATTTCGTGAAGATGATCCATAACGGAATTGAGTATGGTGACATGCAGCTTATTGCCGAGGCTTATGATGTGCTGAAGTCGGTTGGAAAGTTGTCAAATGAGGAACTACATAGTGCATTTTCAGAATGGAACAAGGGAGAACTTCTGAGTTTCCTGATTGAAATCACTGCAGATATATTCGGAATCAAGGATGATAAAGGCGATGGATATCTTGTTGACAAGGTTCTGGACAAAACTGGCATGAAGGGTACCGGTAAGTGGACTGTTCAGCAAGCTGCCGAATTATCAGTTGCGGCTCCTACCATCGAAGCTTCTTTGGATGCTAGGTTCCTTAGTGGATTGAAAGAGGAAAGAGTTGAAGCTGCAAAGATCTTTAAATCTGGTGGCCTTGGCGATATCTTGACCGGTGAACCTGTAGACAAGAAGAAGTTGGTTGACGATGTTCGGAAGGCTCTTTATGCAGCCAAGATCTGTAGTTATGCACAGGGAATGAATCTGATCCGTGCAAAGAGCGCCGAACAGGGTTGGGATTTGAAATTGGGTGAACTAGCCCGTATTTGGAAAGGAGGTTGCATCATTAGAGCCATATTCTTAGACAGAATCAAGCAGGCGTACGACAGAAACCCTAATCTTGCAAACCTTCTCGTGGATCCAGAGTTCGCGAAGGAAATAATTGATCGCCAAACTTCCTGGAGGAGAGTTGTTTGCCTTGCTGTCAATTCCGGTATCAGCATCCCAGGTATGTCTGCTAGTCTTGCTTATTTTGACACGTACCGAAGGGAAAGTTTGCCGGCTAACTTGGTGCAAGCTCAAAGAGACTACTTCGGTGCTCACACATATGAAAGGATTGACATCGAAGGGTCATACCATACTGAGTGGTTCAAGCTCGCTAAGCAGTCGAAAATTTAAATACTGTATTTGAACGATTCCTAATAAATGTAATAACGTTTTCTACTCAACTATGCTGAGTTGAGTTTTCATTGCTTCAATGTGGTGAAGTTTATACCATTCTGTCTACTAAATCACTGTTTTTGGTTTTTCAAAGATTATGTTGTAACTTTACTGATCATTTGAACTTGATGCAAAATTGTTTCACTTCATGATGCCTTTTAGTTTTCACATTTTGGTCAGTTTTCCTTTAGCACCATGGATTTATGTTGAGTAATGAAGCTACAGCAGGAGGAGTTGAATTTTATACCATCGTCAAGTTTTTTATTTTGAGTTTAATATTGATATATTGACAGAAAAATATTCATTGATAGAATATTGACACTGGAGATTTTCTTAGAATATATTCCTGGCTTGTTTTAGATTTTAGTTTTAGGATCTGTTTGGATTGACTTATTTGTACTTATCTACTAGATTGTTTGAAAGAGCTTACAACAACAACTTCTGACATATACATAAGTTATTTTCAGCTTATTTCTATAAGCTCTCCATGATAGAATATGAAAACAACTTATAGCTTATATGAAAAACTATTTGACTTTTTTTTTTTAATAGCAATAACTTATACATAAGCACTTATATGATAAACATGCTTATGCTATAAGTGCTTAATTAAACTGTTTATCCAAACAGTTGGGCTTTTACTAGTAGTACTAGTGCTTAACCTAATTATTAGTATATATAAATTATAATATGAAGTATTAGGTAAAGGTACTGGATAACATTTTCTTTCTCTCTTTCTCTTCTTTCTGAATCTTATACTCATAATTCTTAATATAGAACAATAAAAGCCAAATCTTTTTTCCACCCGTTAGAGTCAGCTAATTGGATCAAACGACACCACACATTCCCCTACCATGAATATAGTTTGATGACAGACTATTTAAATCTAAATCCTTCTGAACCTATGCTATTATTTTATCATATATATTAAGATTCTAAGCAGCACTATCTCTGTGTGACTTCACCGCTGCATCTATCTTCTCCGAGCAGCATTTTTTTGTGCGACTTAATATGTAATTGTGCCTTGTTTTTTACTTTCCCCCCTGTTTTGTGAGAATAGAATTGAAACAGAGTGCATTGTTCAAGTTCCCCCTCTGTTTTATGCTAATAGAGCAGAGTAGGCCTCTTTTTTTGTGTTTTTCCAAGTCCAGCCATGCCAACTTCAACTTCTCTGTTTCCCAGACTTTTGTTGGTATTTACTTGTATATTTTGCTTAAGACTTGTTTTTCTTTTTATTGCTAATTATGAATACTTTATGAATTTCTAGAACTATTTATTTTACATTTACTTTACGTTTACTATGTGTTTGTAGTATTAATCATGTATTTTGTCCAAAAAGCTATTCAAATAGTGGTAATCCTGCCACATGCTATCCATGTTTTGAAGTCGTCTGCTCACCACTATATGAGATTGACAACAACTATGGTTGTAAGTTGAAAGTTAACCTCTTAGCGAGTTAGTTAGGTTGGAGACAATGATAATTAGATAAGTCATGTTGTCACAAATAAGAAGGGCGAGAGGGAAAACAAGCAAGTCATTGAGAGAGTTAGGGTTGTTGGCCGTCATAAGGAGGTTTGCATAACCTTGGAGATGTGGGAGTGTCATTTTATGAACATTTTGGGAAACTCGGGATCCTCGGGAGAGGGAAGGAAACTTTGAGAGAGAACTAGACTTAAATGGAATCATATTAACAAAAGATGAAGTTACATAATACAATGAACTCTCTACATATAGAACAACTAACTATCAATCTGAATGTTAACTAACTTTAACAAACTAACTAATTCCTAACAGAATTATATTCTGTAATAGACATAATTCAAAAATTTATGGAAAGGAAACTCATAATCATGGTGGAAAGAAAACTTATTGATGGCTGATTAATGTAGATTGGTATATTATTGTTAGGTGGTTCCAAGCCCAATGTAATGCATTGGCTTTAGTTTTTTTTTCATCTGTGGTCATTATACACTAACTTAGATGCCGTTGAAAATGAACTTCAAAATTCAGGACTTTGATTACAGCTTTTGGAGAGAATATACGTGGTTCAAATCCGATTCGGTGCCGAAATTGGAAGAATCATTTGATCTTCTGTCTTCAGTCATTCAGTAGGATTTGGATTGCCTGCAATAGCAAGTTCACACAGGTTGACGCAATAAACGATCTCAACCGTTGATTTGAATTCGTATGGTTCATATTATACATTAGTAAAATTAAGTATAAACTATCTCGGCCGTCAATTTAAACTTAGACGGTCCGGGTTTGTTACATTGTTTTGCTGTAACAGTGGAAAATCCAATTCCCAGGCCAATGTATGTAAGATTTATGGGTCACATATGTAATTAATTAATAAAGTGTGTTAGGGTCATTATATAATTAGCCAATAAACTAGGGGTCAAATAATATATAATAGTTTATGGCTAAAGAGCATAATAATTATGAAAATTAATTGTGTAGATACCAGACGGTTTCTAATTTAATGAGGGGCTGAATTAGTAATACTGCAATTTGGGATATAATTAATAATAGTTATATATAGGGGTAGTGGTCCCCAAGGCAAACACAACAAGACTATTCAGTAACCCTAAAAGAGAAAACTCTCTGGTTCTCTCTATCCCCATCAAGAGAGCAAGGTCTTCAGGGTGTTTTGCTGAGGAAGATCACCCAACCCATTGGCTCTATCATCATCATCCCAGGATTCCATCAATGGCAATTCCTACAGGTACGCTTCCGCCTTTGGTTATTCATCATGTAATTAGCATGGATCGTTGAGCATAATGCTATTCAGTGTTTACCAACAATTGGTATCAGAGCCTGCCATGTTTAATTCATGATGAAATTCAGTTATTGTCTTTGTTTTAGGATTCAATTTGGGAATTTTGACATGATTAAAAAATTAGGGTTTGTAATTTGGGAATTTTGACATGATTGAAAAATTAGGGATTGTAATTTGGAAATTTTGACATGATTGAAATGCTATGTTCGTACTTTTGGGTTATGGAGTTCTTCAAGTAGATAATACAATGTGCTCCTGGGTTTTGTTCGTTGCAATTTTATTTTTTTTATTCATAACTTGCTCGCTGAGGAATTGACAAAACAATTGAAGTGTGTATTACATTTATTAATTATTATTAATCACAGCTTATTTATAATTACCCCAAAATCACGTGAATGCTAAAGAGAATGAAATTGAAGCCTCTGAATGTTGGAGACTGAGAATGAAAACGAAACATAAAGACTGTATATTGTTGCCTTTAATTTGGAATGTTTGACACAATTAGGCACCTCTCATAGTCTATTCAATTAGGCCCACACGCTAGAATATTTGCACTCCTAATTTAGCGCTAAACTATTATATATCAATTTTTTTTTTTTGATAAAACAATAATTATCAAATACTAAGGAAACACAATTTATATTAGTTAATAATATTTTCTTAAATATTATTTTATTTGGATATAATAAATATATGTTCAAGTCAAGTTTGACATTTTGAATGAGTTAATTGAAACTTGATGTCGCCAAAGTGACCTCTCTTGTCTAAATTGCTCGTGAAGAGTGTCAAATGGCTGTGTATATATTTATTCATGCGGGTATTGATCGGCCCAAAGGAAGGTTAATATTTGGCAGAATTACATATACACCTACGATGATAAATGTGTGACAATTATTTGGTATACATGTGAGCAGTAAATCGGCCCAAAGGAAGGTTTATTGTTTGACATGTCTTATTGTCAATATTTGATCGTTGCAGCAAGAGTACCACTAGCAGTTGGTGTTACTGTCCAAAGACTTGACATCAATGGTGCACCGGGTATCTTGAGATGGGTTTAAATTCCATGATTTGAACATATGTATTTATTGATTTATTTTCTTATAATGTGAGTCTCTAAGTTTCGTTCTTTATTTAATTCACAGCATCTATTGCTTCCATATCTGCAAATTTGAGTTCTATTCTTGTCCTTAATGGGACAAATTTTAAGGAATGGGAAGAGAACATTCTGATTGTTCTTGGCTGTATGGATCTAGACCTTGCATTAAGAATTGATCGACCCCCTACTCCTAAGGACTCTAGTTCTTCTGCGGAAAAATTAGAGTATGAGAAATGGGATCGCTCAAATCGCATAAGTCTTATGATCATAAAGTGTGACATTCCTGAGGTCTTTTGAGGTGCTGTCTCGGATGAGATAGTTACAGCTAAAAAAAAAATAAAAATTTCTTGCTGAGATGAAAAAAAAAAACGCTTTGAAAAAGTGATAAGGCTGAAACAAGTTCTTTGCTTCAAAATTTAATTTCCATGAAGTATCAAGGCAAGGGAAATATAAGAAAGCACATTATGATGATGTCCAACATTGCTTCTAAGCTTAAAGGACTAAAGCTTGAGTTGTCGGATGACTTACTCATTCATTTAGTATTGTTGTCTCTTCCTGCGCAATTCAGTCAGTTTAAGGTGACTTATAATTGTCAAAAAGAGAAATGGACTCTTAATGAGCTCATTTTATTATGTGTGCAAGAAGAGGACAGGCTGAAGCAAGATAGGACTGAAAGTGCTCACTTTACTAGCATATCTAAAGACAAGGGCAAAAGGAAAAGAATTGAGGAGCCCAAGAACAAAGCTGCTGCTAAGGGTCCAGAACAAAAGAAGCAGACTAAGGATAACAACTGCTTCTTCTGCAGGAGTCCTGGACACGTGAAGAAGGATTGTGCCAAATATCACGCTTGGCGTGTTAAGAAAGGTATAATTCTGTCTTTGGTCTGTTCTAAGGTTAATTTAACTTCAGTACCTGGAAACACTCGGTGGTTAGACTCTAGTGCAACTACTAACATTGAGTGTGCAATCACGTGGTACTAAGCGAAAAATTGACAATCTCAATTCAGGAGTGCTTTGGCACAGGCGTCTAGGTCACATCTCTAGAAACAGAGTTGAACAACTTGTGTCAGATGGAATTTTAGATTCCATTGACTTCACAGACTTTAACGTTTGTGTAGCATGGATTAAAGGAAAACAGACTAAAGACAAGAAATTAGGCGCATATAGAGCTACAGACGTCTTAGAATTGATACATACGGACATCTGTAGGCCATTTCCAACTCCTTCTTGGAATGGTCAACAGTATTTTATATCATTCATAGACGATTATTCTAGATATGCCTACCTTTACCTAATTCACGAAAAGTCTCAATCAATAGACGTGTTCAAATCCTTTAAAGCAGAAGTTGAGAATCAACTTAATAAAAGAATTAAAAAGGTCAAATCTGATCGTGGTGGTGAATACTACGGCAGATATGACGGTTCAGGTGAACAGCATCCGGGACCATTTGCCAAATACCTAGAGGAATGTGGAATCGTCCCACAATACACTATGTCGGGGTCACCCAACATGAATGGTGTAGCTGAAAGACGAAACAAGACTCTTAAGGATATGGTAAGGAGTATGATTTGTCATTCCACCTTGCCAGAGTCACTCTGGGGAGAGGCATTAAAAACAGCAGCATAAATTCTTAATAGAGTACCAACTAACGCAGCGACTAAAACACCTTATGAGCTTCGGATTGGGCGTAAGCCTAGTCTGAAGCACCTTCATGTTTGGGGATGTCCAGCTGAGGCAAGGCCTTATAGGCCGAATGAAAAGAAATTTGAACCCCGAACAATTAGCAGTTATTTTATAGGGTACTCAGAAAAATCAAGGGGCTATAAATTTTATGGTCATAATTTGAGAACAATTTTTGAGATGGGAACAGCGACGTTCTTTGAGGATATTGAGTTTGGGGGGAAGATTAAGGTTAAAGATTTTGTCTTTGAGGAAGAATCGGTAACAATTCCAGAACTGATTCTTCCACCAGTTGACTTTCCCATTATTGAACAAACTCAAGATGATCTGGTTGTTCAGGAAGAACAAAATCCAGATCAAATTCAAGATCCTCAAGAACAAGTGCCTCAAGAGCCAGCTCCATTGCGGAGATCCACTAGAGAAAGGAAAAATGCTATTTCGGATGATTATGTAGTATTTATCAATGAGATAGAGGAAAATGTTGGCATGACGGAAGACGACCCGATCAACTTTCGTCAAGCCATGCAAGATTCCCATTCAGATAAGTGGATTGAAGCAATGAATGAGGAGTATAAGTCTATGCAAGACAATTCAGTTTGGGAACTTATCCCATTACTTGAAGGAGTGAAACCCATTGGTTGCAAATGGATTTTTAAAACCAAGCGGGATTCCAATGGTAATGTGGAGAGATATAAGGCACGTCTTGTAGCTAAGGGTTATACTCAAAAGGAAGGGATTGATTATAAAGAGACTTTCTCTCCAGTTTCATCGAAGGACTCTTTAAGAATAATCATGGCTCTTGTTGCTCACTTTGATTTGGAGCTTCATCAAATGGATGTAAAGACAGCGTTTCTTAATGGCGACATTGATGAGACGATCTATATGGTGCAACCAGAAAACTTTGTGTTGGGAGACCCAAAGAATATGGTGTGCAAACTAAGAAAATCCATAAATTTAGTTTTGAGATGAATACAGTCGATGATTGTGTGTATCATAAGTTCAGTGGGAGCAGCCATATTTTCCTGGTCTTGTATGTTGATGACATACTGCTTGCCACTAACGATATAGGCATGTTGCACGAAACTAAGAAATTTCTATCAAAGCATTTTGAGATGAAAGATCTTGGTGACGCCTCTTTTGTATTAGGAATTCAGATACACCGAGACAGATCTCGAGGTATTCTTGGATTGTCACAAAAGAGCTATATCGATAAGGTTCTCAAAAGGTTTGGGTTACAGGATTGCAAACCAGGGGACACCCCAGTTGCTAAGGGAGACAAGTTTAGTCTCAAACAGTGCCATAAGGGAAGTTTGGAAATTCAAGAAATGCAAAAGATCCCTTATGCTTCAGCTGTAGGGAGTCTTATGTATGTCCAAGTATGTACGCGTCCAGACGTAGCGTTCATAGTAGGGATTTTAGGCAGATATTTAAGCAATCCAGGTCTTGACCATTGGAAAGCAGCCAAAAGGGTCATGAGATATTTGAAGAGAACAAGAAACTACATGCTCACATATAGGAAGTCAGACCAGTTAGAGATCATTGGGTACTCTGACTCGGATTTTGTGGGATGCCAAGACATCTTAAGATCAACTTCAGGCTATGTCTTTCTGTTAGCTGGTGGAGCAGTTTCTTGGCGTAGTGCCAAGCAAGGTCTTACTGCTTCATCAACCATGGCAGCAGAATTCGTAGCAATTCATGAGGCATCTGACCAAGACATTTGGCTGAGAAATTTTGTCACGGGACTGCGAATAGTTGAAGGGATTGAAAGACCACTCAAGTTGTACTGTGACAATAGATCAACAGTCCTGTATTCTAACAATAATAGGAGCTCAACCAAGTCAAAGCACATTGACATTAAGTTCCTAGTTGTTAAAGAGAAGGTACAAAGTGGACAGATATCCATATAACACTTAAGGACAAACTCCATGATTGCGGATCCACTCACTAAAGGTCTACCACCCAAGGTCTTTCATGAGCATACTGCTCACATGAGTGTACTACAGTTTGAGGAATCTTGATTTTAGTGGGAGTTTCGTCCATTATATAATTTATGTTCTATGTTTAATTGTAAAATACAAATACATTGTATTTGGATTTTCTGATCAGAAATAAAGTTTAAAATATTCAGTTTTGGTTACTTTGTACATTTAAGTTATGGTATGATCTCATTCGGTAAAGTAGGACCAGTTGAAAATTGACATGCATTGACCAACTTCATGTAATTTTCATGCTACACTTTTCATAATGGGTCTATGTCATTTAGTTGTGTCAGTGCGGGTGATCATTGATGGGTTTAGTTATGCTTATTATGACGAAAGCCTCTTTGGTTCCATGTGCTGATACGATTAATGGACGGGACAATTTGGGTTAGGCTCAAGGTAATTATAATGACATTTTTGACGTCATAAAGTCTAACACACTCCTAAGGATACATGTGTGACCAGTGGGAGATTGTAAGATTTATGGGTCACATATGTAATTAATTAATAAAGTGTGTTAGGGTCATTATATAATTAGCCAATAAACTAGGGGTCAAATAATATATAATAGTTTATGGCTAAAGAGCATAATAATTATGAAAATTAATTGTGTAGATACCAGGCGGTTTCTAATTTAATGAGGGGCTGAATTAGTAATACTGCAATTTGGGATATAACTAATAATACTTATATATAGGGGTAGTGGTCCCCAAGGCAAACACAACAAGACTATTCAGTAACCCTAAAAGAGAAAACTCTCTGGTTCTCTCTATCCCCATCAAGAGAGCAAGGTCTTCAGGGTGTTTTACTGAGGAAGATCACCCAACCCATTGGCTCTATCATCATCATCCCAGGATTCCATCAATGGCAATTCCTACAGGTACGCTTCCGCCTTTGGTTATTCATCATGTAATTGGCATGGATCGTTGAGCATAATGCTATTCAGTGTTTACCAACAATGTATTGGTCTGTTCTTTTTTTTTAACCAAACTTTCAATATGAATGTTTAGGGGGAGAAGTATTGATAGTTAGTCAATTACAGGCTGGAGATTTGGATAGTTAGAGAAATAAGACACATTGTTTGAAACTAAAAGGATGCGTCGAAAGCTATACATCATCGACACTTCAAATTAAAATTGTGTCAAGTGCTCGATACAACACAAATCTATTTGAGTATATTCAATAACTTTTATTTTATTAAATTATTACTAGTGTCTACGTATTAATGTGGTGTTAGGTGTTCGTGTTTGCGGTTCATAGTTTAAGAGGGAAAGCTAGCTAGTCATGTTGTGAAAGTAACAATTCCTATCAGATGCCAGCAAAAACATTGTCCATTTTATATTTATGGATGTACATTTAAGTTTTTGGTAGAGGCCAATAGAAAATGAGTTTGATTAATTAATCTAATAGACCACACCTAATTGGATAAGTATTGGTTGTTGTTGTTGTCACTTTATTTTATACTCTATTAATTGTTGCACACTTTTGGAATTTTATACCTGTGGAGGTTGACGAATTTTGATTTTTTGTAGCTTACCCAACAGACAAAGACAAATAAGAATCTGCCTTTAAAAGGTGTGGATGATATATTTATATATAAATCAAGTAACTTCTGCATAATTCATACCTTTTTTATGACCCTCGAAAAAATGCAAACTTTTCTTTTTCTTTATTTTTTCTCCTTTTTCTTCTTTGGTGGGGATGAGTTTGGTTTTCAATTTTAGTTTTAGTTTGGTTATCCTACCTGTACATGTGTTGTTTTTGAAGCTGGTTTGAACATAAAACTTAATTAAGTGTTCGTACTATAAGAATTTATTATATAAGTATTTACATATAACTTATTTCTATAATTAATAATAAAATAAAGTCAAATTATTTCAAATAAGTTATAGACTATTTTTATAAGCTATTTTAGAGAGCTTTAGAAATAAGCTGAAAATAAACTTATGGATATGTCATAAATTATTTCTATAAACTCTTCTAAATAAATTCAAAAGTCAATAAATAAATTCAAATAAATCAGCCTATATAGGTCTATTCACCATAGAAATGGCTTGGATCCTATTTGGATAAACAATTTAATTAATTGTTTATAGCATAAGAAATCATCATACGAGTGTTTATTTGTAAGTTATTTTCTATAACAAAAGATCAAGTAAAGTCGAACTATTTTCATAAACTATGAATTTGTGAAAAAAACTAAAAATAGCTTGTAGACATGTCATAAGTTGTTTTCACAAGTGCTTATGTTAGTAGATAAACTCAAATTAGTCATCCCAAACATGTCTTTCATTTTTTTTCTTAATTAATTTAAGCTTAGCTTTTCGTTTATATTTCTACTTTCTTCTACTTCCACCTTATATTTGAGCTAGCTGTTAGAATTAACTTTCGTCGACGAATGAATAGGAAAATTCGTTTTCAAATTATAAGTGTAAATCAAACTAGTCTTTGACTTTTACAAATTGACAAATACATCTCTGAAATTGTAAAATAGTAATAAAAACAGTTCATATTTAAACTTTAATCGTTGGAGATTTTAGTGTGACATGTTAATTGAATATTTGAATGTTCGACATTGATCTCATATCAATGTCATCACAATGCATACTAATTTTTCTATGATATTTAAATTTATCATGAACTAATTTGTCTATAATTAATCAATTCACAATTGCAACTATTCACAAATTTATCTCAGAGACGACTAAATTACATCGAAAAATTTGTTTTTAGGAAGATGACATTGATGTGGGATCAACGAGGATAAGTTATATATTTAATTAGAGTGACATATTAAAATTTCTGATGATAAAAGTTTACACAAAGACTATTTTGATTGATATTTTACAATGTTATCGATGAATTTGCCAATTCACAAAAATCAGAAATTAATTTGACCGACATTTATAATTTCAAGAACTAATTTATCCACCCATCTTTTTCTCCTCTTGTTGGTGCTGAACTTTTAATTTGTTACATTTTCTTTTGGAGTCTTCATTTCAATAATGATCTCAATGATTGAAAAACCTTTAATGGTTTTGTCAATAATTAGATCAATGATTGAGAAACCTGTAATGGTGTTTGGCTGAAACAGGTGTGGGCACAGATTCATGATAAACTATTTGTAGTAAATAATATCTTTTGCCATCACAACATCCAAATAGGGTTTGAAGAAGATCCACTTTCATTAAATTCAAGAAAATAGCATTAAATTATTGAGAATTGAAATAATTGTTACTCTTGTTGAGAATTTGGATCATATGCAATTTGAGAGAATCTTCCATGTTACTCATTAATTATGTTTGCATACTTTTGTTTGCTGTTAACTGATATGTAAGAATCTGTTCAAATCATGAAGTACTACTCTTCAAGTGGTTACTAACAAACTTAGTACATAAAAATGGATTATGAAAATAAATTATTTTTAATGGAAGTATACTAGGTTTGTAAGTGGTGAGAATGTGTGCATAGATATTCCTTGATGAGAAAGTTTGATCCTATGCTAAATTTGAATTATTGGCTGAGATGTAGCCGTGTTATTTGACGATTTCAAATAAGATTATTTTTGGTTGAATGATATACATAATATAACACTTATACTTTAAATTAAAAATGTATTTAGTATTTGACATGTGTCACGATATAACACGACATTTTAAATTAAAGATGAGTTTAATATTTGATATATGACACAAAATAAAATTGACACTTTAGATTAAAGATGCATTTGATGTATGATATGTGACAATGTCTTGCATCGACATATAATTTAAATTCAATCACTTATATTTTTAAAATTATTCATCAAAGTTTATATATATATTTTTTTAGAAAAAATCTATAGATCAACAAAACTAAAAATTCAGGGTCTTTGGTATGTGTTAGCATGAGTTCTTTGTACCATATGCCATAGATACTATATAACATTATTATATGATTTTGTTTAGAAATATCAATCAACATTGCTCACACTCACAATCCTAATAAAGTTTCCTTTATTAATGTTAGAAAAGGAAATATACTTAAATTATTTACAAATAAAACAGGGTTCCAAGTTCTATGTTTGTACTTCTAGGCTTCTAGCAGGTGATGATGGCTTTCCATGATTCAGTGAATAATGACAACATAGACCAATGCTACTTTGCAAAAACGTGCACACAATAAATAAAAAAGACTTTCTCTTTCTATTACTTTTATATAATGTTTTAAAAATATCATCGATTGAAACCGAAAAATCAATAAATTCACAAAAATCAATAAATTCACTTGATAATTTGATTTTGATTGTATCATGTTCAATTAGATTACGTTAATTGAACCATGATTAATTCAATCGATATTCATTTTTGTATATTTATTTATTTATTTATTTATGTGTTTATGTTGAAGTGATTGAATCATGATTTAAAATGTTTCACCTGTTCGATATCTGATCCTATTTTGAAAACATTGGTTTTATATGAGTGTGAGCACTAATATATGATTCATTGATTCTTTTCAGATCATGTGTACCCTCATGTTTTGATGTCACAAATACAGCCTAAAACTTGCAATTGCTTTGCTGTTTGCATTTGTGTCCCATATTTACAAAGTTGTCATAGCAAAACAATGCTTTTATTGCTTCTAGTTGTCATTGATGTAGCTTATTTGAAACCTTACCCTCTTTCCAGCAAAGCATACCCCATTCGTGCTTCATTGCTATTTTGGCAGCAAACACGTGCATATACTTTTGCATATCAAAAATCACTTTCTTCCAAAACAATTGCCACTTCACACATATACTTCAACATTCTCTTTACATTTGCTTGCTGTTACTTAAGTTCAAATCTAAAATTCTGTAATTAATTAGTTATACATAAATTCTATTATTAATCTTCAATGAAATTGGTAGTTCTCCTTAACCTTATCATTTCTCTAATTTAATTTTTTTTATTATAAAATAAATAAAAAATTCTTCATTGTGCTATATCATGTTTCTTGTTTTTTCTGTTAACTAGTTTGATGAAATTTTTGCACATGCAATAAATCTTTTGCATTTGTTTATTCTTGAAGCAGTTAACTTTCTCTTTATTTACCTTTTTTTTTTTGCATAAAAACTTAATTTACTTTTAGATACTCTAGTTTTTGGAATTTCACATTTTATGATTTGTAGCACGTTTTTACTATAAAATTTTATTTTTCTCTCACAAGTTACTTTTTCTATCTATGATTATGTCTCAATGGATCACCTGACATTATCTTCACACTTGGCACAGTTTTCAAAATTTAAACTTGAGTCAAAAACATAATAAGATCTTGAGGTTACACAATCTAAGATTCAACAAAAATCATAAACACAAGACACACACAAACATTGTTAACTTAAACATAAACATAAGACATTCACACAGATCAGACAAACAATATACTAAATTTATAAGTATTGATACTTCATATAATTTAATTTAATTTTCTATGATCCCTCTCTGTGACAAATAATAATAATAATCATTCTAACTATGTTGACACTGCTAACTCGAAAAGAGTTGAATGTGAAAGAATGATACAACATTCAACTTAGAGAATTGAATGTGAAAAATGAAACTTCAAAACTTATGATTCCAAAGAATGTTTCTTGAGGATATTTCCTTTGAGTAGAAGTATGATTACAGATCAACAAAATTCAAATTTTGAAGATGCATGGTTACAAAAATCCCATCATCATATACAAAGAAATAATATAAAAATTTCCATCATTTTTTACTTCTACTATCAACACGTTTCTTCTCTTGTTTGTTACAATTCTTCTTAGAAGAACACTTACTTCCATGATCTTTTCTATCTTTCTTCGAATTCGAATTCGAACCCGATATCTCATGACTACTTTGTCCACGATCATATCCATGTTGTTGTTGATTATAATGAATCGGGCCGGACGAAGCGTCCGAAGCCATCGAATCATCGCTCTCTTCTTCATCAACTTTACTTCCTCCTTGCTTTCTTCTCCAATTTTTTCCATAATTTTCGCGATATCCATCGTTATCATTGCTACATCGAGTATCTTCTTCTTGTAGCGGAGAATCGATATACATAGTCCAACCCGATTCACTGCTGCTACATCCTTCTACACCCCAAATTTGTTTAAAAGAATCCATTTAATTTTTCACACACTAGCAAAAAAAATGCAGGGGAAGAAAGAATGAATATAGGATAGGAGACTATATAGTATAATAAATATTTAAAAATATATATTTTATAAACTTACATTAATATAAAGATGGCTATAATATATAAGCCTTTTATCTTGTTGAGCTGCAAAAGCATTTGGTTAAAGAATCAAAAGGTTGTGATTTGTGAAATGAAATGAAATGGTAGTTGCATTATTTGCAAAAAGGGGTTAAATTAAAGTAGGAACTAGGAAGGTTCCTAATAATATTATTAAAAAAAAGAAACTATATAATATAATTTAGAAGAAGAACCAATTAAACAAAAGGAATGTTGGGGGCTACCATCTTGAGTCATATAAGATGTATCTATGAATAATTTATAATATTATTTTTAACCTCTATGCCGTTGTCATTGAAATTGATATATGACTTTTATTTATTGCTTAATACAGATGTCCCAATTGCATAAGGTGCACAACTGGAAAGAATGTAATATATCCTTGGTACTTGAATAATGAATATGCTTTTTTGTACCTTTTTTTTCTTCACTTTGTATGTATCTCTGTCATTGCATTAAAATTCTTTGTCTTGTCTATAGAAAACATCTCAATCTTATTTTCAAACATATGTTTCTTTGTGTATGTATCTTTTATTCTGTATTCACACATTTAAAAATTTAATTAGAAGGGGCATAATTAAAATTTAATTTATGTTTATTTATTTATTTTTTAAAAAGTTGACCAATTTTTTTTAATATGTAAATTCCTTCAAAATGAATTATAAACAAAAATTATATTTAAAATCAAATATATTAACTTTTTTAGATACCCTTCTGATCAAATTTAAAGTCATGACATGATGTTCAGTTTAATGATATCAATATTTATGAATATTTTTGTTTATATTATATTGTAAATGAATTATAATTTTTCAAACAAGTTTTTAATATGTATACATGGTCTTCAAAGTATTTATTCAAGTTTTAAAATATGTGATGGTGGGTTGTTGTTGGTGAGGTTTGTTGGCTAAACATTGTTTAGGTAGGATGTGATCATGCTAACCACAATGTTAGACCATTGTAGAAGCCCAACTAATGGTGTGTTTAGGTTAACCTTTATTAAAGTTTGATTAACATGATTTTATTAATTTTTTAAATATAACCTTTTGATAAACGTGAAATCTCTTGGTTAATTTTAATTACACAATTTTTATGTTCAATTAACACTTTTTATAGTTTTTTTTAATGATAATTGAGCAATACTTAAATGATTTTGATTAATTACTTTGAACGACGGTTAATTGCAATAGTTCCAAAGTCTTTTATTGTGTGCTTCATTTCTACTATTTATGATTTTGGAAATAGCAGTTTTTTTTATTGCAATTTTTATTTTAAACTATATCAAATTTTCAAGATTCTTGAAACTTTGATTTGTCAATTCTCAGTTAATTTTGAAAGAACTTTTCAATTGATATCAAGTGAAAAGAAGATAGTGTTCCTCGAAAATATCATAAGTTTAACATCAAGTATAAAGACATGTAGTCATTTCTCGTAACTTAAAAGGTGTTTAGATTCGTTCATAAATGAGAAACATGACATAACAACTCATATTATACCATATTCAATGTAAAAATTAATTATAGGACTAAACAAATTGAGGGATAAAAAACTAGACAAAATTTACTAAATTAATTGTGAAACTGAACAGATTGAGGACAAACAACTAGACAAAATTAACTAAGGAAATTATAATATATCCACAAAAAGAGTGCTGCGACGAAGTGTCTATTTAGCAACATTATTTTACATCTATAAAAAATTAATTCACTAATAAAAAATTGTGTTTCTATTTGTAAAAATTGTATTATACGTAGAGAAACTTCATTTCAAACTTTTATCTATTGTTATATAAATAAAATCAAATTGTAATAAAAAAAAACAAATTCTAATTATATTCTAAACAAAATTCCACATTTAAATTATATCCAAAAATTTTACTTTAAATAATCTAATTGCAAAACTCCTATTCATTGTTGAAGCCAATCTGAACGATAAAATTGTATAATGATGAAGAGTACCCACACATTACCACATGTCATGACAATGTTGTCACATAAAACTCACACACTTCCCACCTACAATTATTTGTGGCTACCACATGCCCACGTGCATGTACCATGTCACACGTGTGCTTCCCATACAATTAATCCTCTTTTACCACATTATATATCCTCCATTTCAAATTAGGATCTTCTCTCTCTGTTCATTTATTCATTTATGGTCTATTTAAAATTTTAGTTGTCACAGGTAGCTCATCTAAAAAGCAAATTTCACAAAAAATAAAGGCTAAAAAATGGAGGAAATCTGAATTCTATTTGAAAGAGATAAACACAAATAAGTTAATAAAAGAATTTAATCACACTTAATTGTGGGATATATTAACGACTTTTTTATTTCTATCATTCTCCAAATTGACCATAAATATATAGAAAAGAAATTAAAAGATTCATGTCTCCTTCGTTTTCATATTAACTTGGCATTTGCTATTGACTTCGACTTATATTTAAATATGACTTTGATTATATTACTAATGAAGACTTTGTTTAGTTTAGAAAATTAAACAAAATGATGAAAGAAAAAAAATAAGTATATTTTTGAAATGACATAAGTTATTTTTATCAATATATTCTTTTTTTTTTTTTAAATTAACAAAATATCCTACTTTAAAAAAAATATTAAATTGTTTTATTTTTTGTCCATTCAAGAGGTATCATTTAGGGATGACAATATAATCCACATTCGCAGATACCCATCTAAACCTGTTTGATTTGGACGGGAGAAACCCGCTTTGATTGAGTGCGAGTGTGAATTTTATCTAAAATTAAATTTTGGGGGTGAGGACGAGTTTGGGGTATTATTATCCGCCCTGCACTCGTACTCGAACTCATCCCACAAGTAATATTAAAATAATTTTTTAATTTTCTATACATATACATATTAAATGTACTTAATATTTGTTTTATACCAAAAATTTGTTTGGGACTAAAACAGAGGAGAAAATAAAAATAAGAGAACTACTTTCGTAATTTAATCAAAATAGAAAGATCAAAATTGCAATTAAACCTAAATAATATTAATAAAAATAAAATATTGTTAATATAATAAAAAAAAAACATGTCGCTCCTATTTTGGAGATACATTATCAATTTAATTCTATTTTATTAACATTTCTTTCTATTTTTTCTTATGTATCAAATACAAAAATAAAAAAGTAAATTATATTAAGAAAATAAAATAAAATCCATTAAAATATTCCTTGAATATTTTATGTGAGATAAAAGTTTTTATCGTATGTTGTGATAGAAGTTCTTTTTGAAGCATGGCGGGCATAGAGACAAAAATCGCTTGTGGTTTTTTTTTTTTTTT
>JBBPBR010000006.1:6531160-6550033 GCA_037974775.1 Cicer pinnatifidum
ATATTAATTTTTATATTAATATTTTTTTATATTTAATTTTATTATAATTTAAAATATTAATTTAAATATTTTAATTAATATTAGTATATAATATTTTAATTTATAATATTATTAGTCACTATTTTAATTTAAAATAAAATTAAACTTAAATTTTTATTATGTTAAATACACAATATAAATAATTAAAAATGATATAAATAAATAATAAATTTAATAAGAAAAAGTAAGAAATTAATAAAAAAAAGTAAGAGTTAGAAAAATACATGACATAAATAGCAAATATTGTGAAAATAAAATATTTTATATACAAATTAAATTTTAATCGTAAACTCGCTAAAATTTAAATTTTAAGTAATTCTACTGTTCTCACAGAAAATATTTGACAACCGTGTTGAAGATGTTCTAACCCACGCAAAGAAGTAAATCAACTAACCCATCTATATAATTCAACTTTTGTTTTTAAGTCGTAGTAACATGGAATAAACGAGCCTTTCAAAAATTTGTTTCCAAACCCGACATAATTAGTGGAAAAATAGATTATGTGCTCTTAAAAAAGTGGTGAAGAAAATAAAGTTATTATAGCCCACCACTTGATTTCTGAGTCATTCATGCGTGTCATCATTAAAAAATAGTTAAGTCAACATATTTGCACTCTCTTGTTGTCGCGTCCACCAACCCACATAAACCAATTTGGAACCTACTTTCTAACTAATGGATTTATTAGGAGTAGGATAAATAAATTGTCAAAAAAACAAAAAAGAAAGATAAAAAAAGAAAAGGAATTGTGTACGTCTATCTATCTATAAAAAGTAAAAATTCATATCCACTTATAACTGTGTGAGAGTGTGATAATTTGGGGATCCAATTAACTACACATTCTAAGTTAAATTTAAATAAATTTTAATTATTGTTCTATTTAAACAATTGTTTAATAACGCCAATTAACTTCTTACATTTTCTTCTATTTATAATTTTATCATTGCCAAATCCTGATATGTTAATGCTGACTGTCATTGATGCACAAGCCATGCTCACTGATACACTTGTACCTGTTGTAACTAAATAGAGAAAGAAAAATATAACTTTTATAAATCAGCCATTGCACACATTATACTTAACAAAGAGACAAATTTTTGAGTTTAAAAAAAAGAAACTAAAGGACAAATAAAAGCTCAACAAATATTCAAATAAAAACAAAATAACCTAAAGTTGTGAAGGCACCAAAAGGTGCAGAAAGATGCAGATGATGAGCAATGAAACGAAACATCAAATTAGGATCTGGAAACAGAGGCACAGACAAGAAAGCAACTAAACATATAATAGACTCTATAAATACATCTTCTTTAAGTTTGAAAAAAAAAAAGAAAAAGGAGGGTTAGAGGGGAGATTGGTAAAAAAAAAAAAGAGTTTTTAGTTTGAATGTTTTGAAAGATGAGATGAGGGATAGAAAAATATGCTAACACTCATCAGAAAAGCAAACATTATAGTTAACAAAATATTCAATCTATGTGTAAAAACAAAAGAAAGATAAAAGGAGAAAAACCAAACCTTTATATTATCACCATTGTCGTTGAAACCGGTGTCTTTTGGAGCAACCACACCTTCCTCCTGGGTCTCTTCTTCTTCTCGCAGCTTCCTGGTCTTCTCTCCTTCTCACAGCTCCTTGGGTATCTTCTCCTTCTCAAGGCCTCTCGGTATCTTTCTACCTCTCTCTCCTTCTTTTTTGTTGCTTCTACGCTCTGCACTTGTATTTGATCTAAAAACCATAAGCGGCCGCCTATCCCTTCTCTTTAGCTAGGTTTTTGTTCATTTGGTTGTTTTAGTTGGATTTGTATAGTTGGGCTCGGGTCTTGTTTTTAAAGGGTGGTAAATATGTTATGCATATGCAGCCCATCTAGAGTTAGTAAAAACACAAAATACCAAGTTTTAAAAAAAATAATCCATATATCAAGTTTTAAGAAAAAATACAAATATCAATTATAAAGAAAAATACAAATAAATATTTTATTAAAGATTAACTAGATGTGACATCTTTTTAATCTTTGAGTTGTTAGGACACAAGTGGTACAACTTGATAGTTCTAGAACTCTCTTTATTTTATTTATTTATTTATGTATTTATCTACTTATTTATTTTATTCTATTTATTTATTCTTTTATTTATTTATTCATTCACTTATTTATTTTAATGAACTAATCTAAAATCCACTTATTTATTAGATGTGAACTCTTTTTAATTCTTGAGTTGTTGTTCTAGAACTCTCTTTATTTTATTTATTTATTTATTTATGTATTTATTTATTTATTTCATTTTTATTCTATTTATTTATTCATTTATTTATCCATTTATTTATTTTAATGAACTAATCTAAAATCAACTTATTTATTAGATGTAACTCCTTTTAATTTTTGAGTTTGTTAGAACACAAGTAGTACAACTTGATAGTTCTAAAACTCTCTTTATTTATTTATTTTATATTATTTTATTTTAATCTATTTTATTTAGTCATTCATTCATTTATTTTAATGAACTAATCTAAAATCTAATATCTTCCCTACGCATAATCGACTCCCAAACTCAAATTTGGTTTCAAAGACCATTTTTTTTTTATTTTTAAGGGTTTCCCAATATTTTCCCTATTTTAAAATAAATTTTGGTGGCGACTCCATTGAATTCGAGAAACACTCGAAATTTTAGGCCGCGACAGCTGGCGACTCCGCTGGGGACATTTTAGAGAGTCAGGCCTAATAAATTAATTGTGCATAATTTTTAACTTTTTATTTTTATTTTTATTTTTGTTTGTTTTTTTCTTTTATGTGTTTATTATTTCTTAATAAGTATTAGTTGGCATTATAATATTTTTTAAGCTTGTTGATTATTCTTATTTATTTATTTATTTATTTATTCAGTTATTTATATATTTATTTATTTATTTATTATGTATATATGTTTTATGATCGTCATGGAGTTATTAAATTATACTTATTCCACATCCTACACTTTTACTAAGACACACACTTATGAGTGAAACCTTACACCCCGGGTTTGAACAAAACTTAAGTTTAGTTTCGAGGTTGTGTAGTGTTAGCCTTCTGGATGTACATCCTGTTTGGTTAGCATGAAAATCTCATCTAGAGTTTGATCTTATTGAGGGCATTGTCACTCCAAATAGTTTACCTATTATTGTTGACAATACTCTAAAATAAGATTATTGGCTCTAGGAACCGTGTTTAGAACTATAGAGCCACCCTTGTGAGATTTTCACTACATAAGCCGATAGACCATTTCATCATAAGAATATTTATATAAGTAAAAATACGTCATATATTCATTCAGAATATTATGTATTCACAACTGTCATTCTACCTAATTGCATTCATATTTCATGACATTTTTTATTTTGAAAATAAATTGGCATTTTGCATCAATTTTCAGGATTGTTGGGGAATCATAAGAGTCTTAGTCTCGTGTTAAATTAAAGTAGACAATGGGATCAGAAAGAAGAAAAACTTTACTTTTAAAATTCAAACAACCTGATTTGAAAAGTTTAAGAGACATCAGCAATCAAATGAAAACTATACAACGTGATAGTTTCTTTCTCAAATATAGGAAGATCCTAAATCTCTTGGCAGTAAATGTGCAAACAAGGCCCTCACAGCTTTGGCTCAGTATTACGACCCTCTCTTAAGATGTTTCACCTTTCAAGACTTTCAGTTGGCCCCGACATTAGAGGAACTTGAACGAATATTGGGTTACCCCTTAGAGAAAGGAAATCCTTATCGATATACTGGGCAACCACCAAAATTGGATGCATTATCTGAAGTATTGAAAATCAACATAAGAGAGTTGGACAGTACAAAAGAGGAAAAAGGAGTTGTTCATGGCTTTTCAAGGAAATATCTAGAGCAAAAGTGTCATGATTTAGCCGCTAAAAAAGAATGGAGTAGTTTTATAGATGTTTTGGCTTTGATTATCTATGGCATTGTTTTATTCCCAAACCTTGATAATTTTGTAGATTTTGCTGCCATCAATGTCTTCTTAGCTTTTAACAGATATAATCAAAATCCAGTTCCCGCAATTCTTGCTGATGTCTACTACTCTCTACATATGCGGCATGAGAAGAAGGGGGGAACAATTTTGTGTTGTGCTCCAGTGCTGTATACTTGGTTCACATCTCATATGTTCAAAAGAGGGTATCATATTGGAATTAAGAATAATCGTGAATGGGCTCAGAGTATAGCTAGCCTTACCGGGGACACAATTTCATGGTATCATAGAGAACAAGGGGTGGAGGAAGTAATATGTCAATGCGGAGATTTCCCAAATGTGCCTCTCATGGGAACCAAAGGATGTATTAATTACAATCCATCGGTAGCTTTGAGACAACTTGGCTACCCTATGTTGGAAAAACCAGATGATAAGTCATTGGAAGCTTTTATTTTGCACAATACGGGTATGGTAGACCCACCGATGTTGCGAAGGATAAGTCGAGCTTGGGAAAAGGTCATTAAAAAAGGAAAAGTACTTGGATGTAGAAGTTGCAACACAAAAGAACCCTACCGACAATGGCTCAAAAATAGAGTCCAAGAAATCAAGCTGCCTTTCCACAGTACACCTTCGAGTGATCAGGAAATATCTGAACCTACTCTTGCTACCAATGAAGAGATAGAAGAACTCAAAGCATTATTGTTGAAATCCGAAGAGGAGAAAAAAGAGCTAGAAGCGAAGTTAGAAAAAGTCTCCCAAGAGAATGAGAATTTACGATCAGAAAACACTTGCAAAGGTCAGTTTATTGAAAGAAGTAACAAGAGGTTGAAAGTTGAAAAAGGAAATAAACTTGACATACAAGATTGTTTGAGAGGTGCAAATGAAGAGTTAGATGTGCGAAGGCAAGAAAAGAATGCAGCTATCGAAGAGGCATATATGTGGAAGCAGTTGTGGACAAAATCAGCAAGCTCTGAGAAGAAGATAAAAAATGAGTTTGAAGATTTAAAGAAACAACTGAAAGAAATGGTAGTTGAGTATGAGAGTCAAGTAAGGAATGAGAGGCAGCACAATGAAGAAATTGAAGAATTACTCTCAAAACATCAAGACGCACTAAAAATAGAAATGGAGAATTCTAGTGAGCTGAAGAATTACATTGATTACCTAGAAAAGATCTATAGTGACCTAAACGACGAAACCATATATTGGGAGGATCGATTTATGATGTTGCTAGGTCAATTAAAGAATCAAGAGATTTATAAAGAGCTGGAAGATAAAGGAAGACATTGGAAAGTCTACTTTTCAAAATTGGCAATGCTTGCTAATCAAGCAGTCTTAAAAATTCCAAAGCCTCTAAGAGAGATTGATGCGGTAATGCATCCGTTGAATACTCCAGTCAAAGTCTACAAGTTCGTCGAATATTGCAAAAATTTGGTAGAAGAATTGGAGGAGAAGATTGGTTGTCCTATCAAAAGAGAAGATTGAAATCCAACAGTTAATGTAGTTTTTTAATTTAAATATGATGTACTCTTTCTCTTATCAATGAAGGTTTTCTATTTTGATTTCCAGTCCTCATATTTTCTTCACTAATAATTTTTTCTAAGGCATATAATTATCCAATATCCAACTATCATAATTCACTAATTGATTTCATTTCCATCACACTTATATTTTAATACTCATAGAAAATTTATTTTATTTATTTATTTATTCTTTTTTTTTATATAAAAAAAACAGAAAAAATCAATAAAGCTGATTCCCCGACACCCTTATCGAACGCGCGCGAATTCTAAGATCATGGATGAACTCGAGCAAAACCAAGAGGTGATAAGAGCGGATGTCAACCAACTAAAGGAAAAGGTCGATCAAATTCTGGAAGCTATACATGCTTTGGCAAGGAAGGAGAATACAGATGGGGATCCTCCGGTTGTAAATGAAGAACACCAAACTACTCCTTCTCACCCACCGGGTTTTACCCCTACTAACCAACAATTCCGCACAGCAGCTATGCAATTTCCTATATATGGTCTCTCGCCTGGTTATACTTCACCTGTAGTCATCAACCCTACAGAAAATAACCAAAACCACTCATCTGTCAACCCCCAAAACTTAAACCAATCACAAATCCCTCCTCATCTGGGGTATGTGCCACCCCAAAACATTATACCCACAGAAAACATTCCATATAGTGTACCTCAAATGCCCCATTTTGATGCTAACGGGAATTGGCATCAATCTCACATTGGGGATGACACACAATCAAAGGAAAAATTTCATGTCTTAGAGGAACGAATCAAAGCAATTGAGGGGCATAATGTATATGGTCTCGAAGCTTTCGACATGTGTTTGGTTCCTGATGTGACTATCCCTCCAAAATTCAAGGTTCCAGACTTTGAAAAATACAAAGGCAACACATGTCCTAAAAATCATCTAACTATATGTATTGCAGAAAAATGGCTTCACATGCTCATAACGATAAACTTCTCATTCATTTTTTTGAAGATAGTTTGAGTGGGGCATCGTTAAGTTGGTATATGCATCTTGAGCGAAGTCGTATTCGTTCATGGAAAGACTTGGCTGATGCTTTCTTGAGGCAATACAGGTACAACATTGACATGGCCCCTGATAGGATGCAATTGCAAAATGCATTGAAAAAGGACAACGAAGCTTTCAAAGAATACGCGCAACGGTGGAGGGAAATGGCATCTCAAGTAGAACCTCCATTATCTGAAAAAGAAATGGTTGGTATGTTTATGGATACTCTTCAGTCGCCTTTTTATGATAAGATGATTGGGAGTATGTCATCAAACTTTTCTGACCTTGTAATGATAGGAGAAAGGATAGAAAGTGGGATGCGGAGTGGTAAGATCGTATGTCCAGCGACTAGCATAAAAAGGCCCCAACCGACATTCACAAAAAAGAAAGAAGGGGACGCTAACGCTGTAATGGTAAACCCCAGAGTCTCTTATTTTCCACCCAGCAGTTCTTATCGACCCCCAAACTTCCAACCTCCGATACCACAAGCTCCTTACATTCCTTATCCATATGTGACCGCAACCACACAAGCTTCATACCCTCAATATCACCCTTCAAGACCACCTTTTTATCAACCACCACCTACCGCATTTTCCCAACTAGGTCAATGGAACCCAAGTCCTATCTCAAATCACTATAGACCACCTGTCAATCAAAAAAGGATAACCTGTTTTGACCCAATTCCTGTCACGTACAGCCAATTATTGCCTCACTTACTCCAAAATTCAATGGTAGTCCTGAGGCCAATGAAACCTCTAGAACCACCATTCCCAAAATGGTATAATCCTAACGCCAAATGTGAATACCATGCTGGAGCCGTAGGGAATTCCATTGAAGATTGTCAAGCCTTAAAAACTAAGGTACAAGAATTGATCAATGCAAAGTGGCTTACCTTTAAAGAAGATGGTCCTAACGTGGGGAATAATCCTTTGTCGGGTCACGAAGATACTGTTGTCAATCTCATTGAAGAAGAGATAGACCAGTATACAAAAGATAATCATGTATTGACCATAGAACCATGCATTGAAAAATCTTAAGAGCTGGCTATTATTGGTTGACTATGGAATCTGATTGCTTTAGTTACGTAAAGAAATGTCATAAATGTCAAATTTATGCTGATAAAATACATGTACCACCTACCTCTCTGAATGTTTTAACATCACCATGGCCGTTTTCAATGTGGAGGATGGATGTTATTGGACTCATCGAGCCTAAAGCTTCCAATGGTCACTGGTTTATCTTGGTAGCTATTGATTATTTCACAAAATGGGTTGAAGCCGCTTCTTTTGCCAATGTGACGAGAAGCGTGGTTGTCAAATTCATCAAAAGATAATTGATTTGTCAATATGGCTTACCAAATAAGATAATCACTGACAATGCGACAAATTTGAATAATAAAATGATGAAAGAGTTGTGTGATAGTTTCAAAATTCAGCACCATAATTCTTCGCCATATCGTCCAAAAATGAATGGAGCTGTAGAAGCAGCAAATAATAATATCAAGAAGATCATACAAAAGATGGTAGAGACATATAAGGATTGGCATGGAATGCTTCCCTTTGCATTACATGGCTATAGAACCTCTGTTCGTACCTCAACAGGGACAACTCCTTTCTCATTGGTGTATGGAATGGAAGCGGTACTTCCCATTGAAGTTGAAATTCCCTCGATCAGAGTCTTGATGGAAACAAAACTAGAGGAGGCTGAGTGGGTTCAATCACGATTTGACCAATTGAATCTCTTAGAAGAAAAAAGAATGATAGCCTTATGTCACGGTCAACTATATCAAAAAAGACTTAAAAAGGCATTCGAGAAAAAAGTCCGTCCTCGAGTGTTTCAAGAAGGGGACTTGGTGTTAAAGAAAATGTTGCCCATAAAAAAGGATTCTCGAGGAAAATGGACCCCGAATTACGAAGGACCATATGTTGTGAAAAAGGCTTTTTCTGGGGGAGCTCTAATACTCGCAGAAATGGATGGAGATGACCTTACACTTCCAGTAAATTCAGATGCAGTCAAAAAATATTATGCTTAAAAAAATGGGCTCGCTAGGTTGAAAGCCTGAAAAGGCGACCTAGGAAAAAATTAGAGCATCCCGATGGATTGAAAACTTGGAAGAGCAGTCCATGCAAAAGTTAGGGATAAAAAATCAAGCATTTTAAACTAGAGCAATTATTATTGGAAGCTGATTATTAGGATTTCTAAATTACAAGAATGACTAGCGTTTGTTATGTCTCCACCTAAGTTAAACATACTCGTCCCCACATTGTGACCCCTACCTCAATTGTTTTGCTTTCAATGTAACGAATGTACATTTTTCAATATTGTCATTCGATATTGTACGTTACACTCTTTATATACCAATCCAGTTTCATTATTGAGTGTTCTATTGTTTCAAAATTTTATTTTATAATAATAAATGTTGGAATTTGAAATATGTGAAAATATAAAAGTATTTTAAATATTTTGACACTTGAAAATATATACACGGAAACTCGTTTGATTCTCAAGATATATGAGTGTGTGAGGAATAATGAGGGTAGTCAATTTTAAACAATGGATTTTTTGCTTCACTTCGAAAAGCGGTCATTCGATAGATACGAAGAGTCATCATGTGGAAACAATATTTGTCTTTATTCATCCATTGAATCTTGGGACAGAGAAAAGCATAAGGATCGGGGAATCAAATAAAAGAACAAAAAGTTATCTATAATGCATGACACATAAACCATTCATAATTGACTCATACTCACATGATCTATGCATTTTCATTGACACTTTACCTATACTCAATGCATCACACACGCATGAATCATTCATACCTTATCGTTGAATTGCAAGTATCATATACTTATCCTCTTTATCTACCTTCAAGATTGGACCAATTAATATCTACGCATCGGTAAACAATTCGAAGACGATCATTTTTAATTTCTATAGATCCACGCATCGGTAACCAATCCGAAGACGATCACTTTCATTTCTATCGATCTACGCATCGGTAACCAACCCGAAGACGATCATTTTTTTTCTATAGATCTACGCATCGGTAATCAATCCGAAGACGATCATTTTTAATAACCAATCTGAAGACGATCACCTTCTTTTATGTCAATCTACGCATCGGTAACCAATCCGAAGACGATCATCTAAATTTTTTTTTGCATCATTTTCACTTTAACATTTTAAATGCACTTTAATACATGTGTTCGTTATTGGACAAAATTTAGGTCCTTATATTTACTTATCTTTTACTTGATAACATGAAAACGAATACTATTGTTATTCTATTTTTATATTTTTCAAGTAAAATATAATTAAATAGGGGCAGCTGTAGTACCCTAATTTTGTCCAAGTTATTAAAAATAAATCAAAAAAAAGAAATATGTATTTTCAAAAGGAAATACAATTAATTACAATAAATATTTTCATTATGTCCCATAAATTTACAATTTCAAATCTATTCTAAAAAAATCAAATTACAAATAAATCCAAATTAAATTACAAAGATTAGGTCAAACAAATTCAGCCAGTTGTTTCCTGTGTTCTCTACTTGCCAAATCCTGATATGTTGATGCTGACTGCCATTGATGCACAAGCCATGCTCACTGATACACTTGTACCTGTTGTAACTAAATAGAGAAAGAAAAAGATAACTTTTATAAATCAGCCATTGCACACATTATACTTAACAAAGAGACAAATTTTTGAGTTTAAAAAAAAGAAACTAAAGGACAAATAAAAGCTCAACAAATATTCAAATAAAAACAAAATAACCTAAAGTTGTGAAGGCACCAAAAGGTGCAGAAAGATGCAGATGATGAGCAATGAAACGAAACATCAAATTAGGATCTGGAAACAGAGGCACAAACAAGAAAGCCACTAAACATATAATAGACTCTATAAATACATCTTCTTTAAGTTTGAAAAAAAAAAGAAAAAGGAGGGTTAGAGGGGAGATCGGTAAAAAAAAAAGAGTTTTTAGTTTGAATGTTTTGAAAGATGAGATGAGGGATAGAAAAATATGCTAACACTCATCAGAAAAGCAAACATTATAGTTAACAAAATATTCAATCTATGTGTAAAAACAAAAGAAAGATAAAAGGAGAAAAACCAAACCTTTATATTATCACCATTGTCGTTGAAACCGGTGCCTTTTGGAGCAACCACACCTTCCTCCTGGGTCTCTTCTTCTTCTCGCAGCTTCCTGGTCTTATCTCCTTCTCACAGCTCCTTGGGTATCTTCTCCTTCTCAAGGCCTCTCGGTATCTTTCTACCTCTCTCTCCTTCTTTTTTGTTGCTTCTACGCTCTGCACTTGTATTTGATCTAAAAACCATAAGCGGTCGCCTATCCCTTCTCTTTAGCTAGGTTTTTGTTCATTTGGTTGTTTTAGTTGGATTTGTATAGTTGGGCTCGGGTCTTGTTTTTAAAGGGTGGTAAATATGTTATGCATATGCAGCCCATCTAGAGTTAGTAAAAACACAAAATACCAAGTTTAAAAAAAAAATTCCATATATCAAGTTTTAAGAAAAAATACAAATATCAATTATAAAGAAAAATACAAATAAATATTTTATTAAAGATTAACTAGATGTGACATCTTTTTAATCTTTGAGTTGTTAGGACACAAGTGGTACAACTTGATAGTTCTAGAACTCTCTTTATTTTATTTATTTATTTATGTATTTATCTACTTATTTATTTTATTCTATTTATTTATTCTTTTATTTATTTATTCATTCACTTATTTATTTTAATGAACTAATCTAAAATCCACTTATTTATTAGATGTGAACTCTTTTTAATTCTTGAGTTGTTGTTCTAGAACTCTCTTTATTTTATTTATTTATTTATTTATGTATTTATTTATTTATTTCATTTTTATTCTATTTATTTATTCATTTATTTATCCATTTATTTATTTTAATGAACTAATCTAAAATCAACTTATTTATTAGATGTAACTCCTTTTAATTTTTGAGTTTGTTAGAACACAAGTAGTACAACTTGATAGTTCTAAAACTCTCTTTATTTATTTATTTATTTTATATTATTTTATTTTAATCTATTTTATTTAGTCATTCATTCATTTATTTTAATGAACTAATCTAAAATCAATTTATTTATTAGATGTAACTCTTTTTTATCTTTGAGTTGTTAAAACACAAGTAATACTACTTGGTAGTTTTGAAACTCAATTTAAAAATCAAGAGTAATAAAATATATTTTTAGAGGATTAAATTAGATGTGACATCTTCTTTATTCCTTGAGTTTTGGGACACAAATTGTACAATTTGATTGTCCTAAAACTCATATTATAAAATATTTACTCAAATCAAACTTCTTTTATTTTTCTATTTTTGTCAAAATATTTTTTATCACGAAACAAATTTTATTTAAAACACATTCAACACATCCGTTTTTTTTAACCAAGAACTACGTAGCTTTGATTTCTCCATCGCACCGGGAGATACGTAGGAGCAAGATCACATTCTTGTCAAGCACATAAATAAAAATTTCTTTTTTTTGTCCTTTATTTGTTAAGTACATATTTATTTAAAAATCATATTTTAAATATAGCAATAATTATTATTCATATTTAATAATAAAGAAAAATAAATATATTTAAGTTAAAATTAATTTTGCACAATTAATTATAGGTAACCGTTTTTAACGGATGTCGTAGGGTGCTAATACCTTCCCTACGCATAATCGACTCCCGAACTCAAATTTGGTTTCAAAGACCATTTTTTTTTTTAAGGGTTTCCCAATATTTTCCCTATTTTAAAATAAATTTTAGTGGCGACTCCATTGAATTTGAAAAACACTAAAAAATTTTAGGCCGCGACACTGTTCAACCATGTGTATTGACTTTGTTAAGATTTATTGAAATATGAAAAATGCTTAGCTTTTCTACCACGTAGTCTGGCAGCGCAGGCAGTGCAATCGTAGCCTGAAGCATGCTCAATGCCTATCACATGTTATAAAATGATATATCAACTTTTCCTTTATTAAATTATTATTTATTTAATTATTTTTCTAAAAAATAAATAAAATATTGCTTTCAATTATGTTACATAAACTGTAATAATTTAACAGTTTTAAAATTTATTTTTATTTTTTTAATTTAATTTATTTTCTTTTTTTAAATAATTTTATAAATATTATTTTAAAATGGTTAGTTGAATGTGACATTATTTTAATCTTTGAGCAAGTATGACACAAGTTGTACAATTTGAATATTTTAAAAACTCATTTTTATAACAAAATAATAACACTATTTTTAAACAGGTTAACTAGATATGAAATTGTTGAAAAATGAAATTAATAATTTGATAATGTTGCATGTAATCAATGTTTGATCCATAACTGACAAGGTCTGTATGGAGTTGCAAATTGGATTAGTCCCCTGTCAATCCATCTAGTAAAAGAATATAAAACTATTATGTAGCAAGTTTAGCAACTATATTATACGTAGTATATTGGGTTAATAAGAAAAGTGTTTTACTGCTTTGCTAGTGGAAATGATATATCTCTATTGCAATGTGGGGCAATGAACAACATGCTGCGGATTACCCCACCTTATGATTTTTTTGGAGGATTGACAAACAAAAGTTGTTGACAATCTTTCATCCCAATCTAAAGCGCCACCTTCACTTACTCGTATTCCGTTTACGGGTAAACCCAATTGTAACCCAACATCTTCAAGAGTTATATTACACACTCCTATTGGAAGATGAAACATGTGTTTATGTTCTACAACGTTCTACTATTGTAGTCACCAATGATGGATCTACATTACAAGATCCCAATGTTGCAACATTCTACCATTGCAGTCACCAATGTTGAGTCCACGTTATAAGATCCCAACACCATATACACAATTCTACGAGCTTCGTGGTAGTGCATTCTGATAGCACTTGATGGATTTTACATTGTAAAAATAAAAATTATAGGTGGAGGTGTTGAATGTCGAATAGAAAGAAATCAAACATCTAGAAGATCACAAAACTAGAAGGACCACACACATGTTCATCAACAATGGTTTCATAATATCACTCAAAACTCTCCTCGATTGTTATTTGTGAAAGCACCTACAAAAGGTAATGGCGGATCCCATAATATCAATTTCAGTGTTGGTTCCACATATACGATCGCGGTACACATATACCACTACTTACAAAAAGACATGGAATGTAAAACAAAAGATTGTTGAGAAAATATACGGGAATTGGGAGGAATTATACAAGGAGCTTCCAAGGTGGATCCTTGCTTTCAAACCTTATCTTCGAGGCACCATTATTGATATTGAAGTGTGATCTTTTATTGAGGATGACCAAGTAGTTTCTAGCAAATTTGTCTTTCACCCCGTCTTTTGGCGTTTCCAACCATGCATTAAATAGTTTGATCACTTTAAGCCAATTATTTCAGTTGATGGAACATGGTTGGATGGGGAGTATCGTGAGACCTTACTAATGACAATCACTAAGGATGATGATAACCATACCATTCCTATAACATACACATTTGTTGACGATGAAACATCAGATGCATGATTTTTCTTCCTCATTCATCTTCAAATGTTCGTACACCCCTGCCCAACCACTTCTTGTTTTCCGATAGACATGAGTCAATTAAAAGTGTTGTTAGGCGTCTAAACAGAAATTGGCATAAAAAATGCATAGATAAAAAATATTGTAAGCAAGATGGGCTAGTATTTTTTGGTATATATCTCACACATATATTTGTTTTTAAATTGTCCATAACATCAACTTTTGTTCCTTCAGGATACATGATGACTCTACTGAACATCGCACACTACAAGAGACAAATAAGTGATATGAGTCAAGATGCATTGAAATGAGTCCATGATATTCCAAAGAAATAATGGCTACAAGCATATGATGAAGGGAAACATTGGGGACATATGACAACTAACCTTGTTGAGTGCATGAACAATGTATTAGAGGGGCACAGAATCTTCCAATCGTTTCTTTGATGCAAGCAACATACTAGAAAGTGACTACAAAATTTGTAGAAAGAGAGAGACATGCCCAAACAATGATTGCATCTGGTCTGATTTAATCACATATAGTCATTCAAAACCTTGACAAGGAACGAGTAATATTGAACCCTTATGAAGTTGTTATTTCAAATGAAGCACATAGTATCTTTAGAGTTAAGGAGTTGGTTCGTCCACCAAACAATTGTTCTATAGGGACATTTAAGGTAGACCTCGACAAATGATGGTGTGATTATGGTGAATTTCAAGCATTACACTATCCATATTCACATGTCATTGTCACTTATTCGTTTATTCGACACTTACATGGAATAGTTATGAGCAAGTCCTCTTCAATCGTATTGTCCATAATACAATGAAATTGAATTGTGCCATAATCCAGTCATGAGAAAAGATCCAAAAGACCGTCCACAATCTACTCGCATTCATACTGAAATAGATCAAAAGAAGAAAAGTACACACCTCATGAGATGTGGTTTGTGTCGTAATGAAGTACATAACAAGAGTAAATGTCTTTACCGATGCTCCTGATGTAAATTAGTTAATTGTAATAAAATTTGTATTTATTTTATTTCACTTATTTTATATTTGTATTTTTAATATTTAATTAAATTTTGATATTTTTATGGACTCCATTTTATTTAGTTTTTTTAATAATTACTTAATAAAATTAAATTTTAACTAGATAATTATTATAAAAATAATCAACTTTGTATTTATTTGTTTAATTAAAATAATAATGAATGAAACTTATCTTAATTATTTAATTATTAATTGTATTTATTTTTTTAATAATTATTTAATTGTGACGTTATCTGACACTTACAAATTATAATTACCTATTCTCTTACGTATAGTTATGCCATCGATCAAATTCCTTATACATATTTATGCATTCTTCTCTTTCGTAATAAATAGCACTGCTAATAAATAAAAAACCTAAATTTCCTAGTTAATAAAAGATAAAAATAATAAATTCACATTGAGATATCAATGTGATTGGAATCAATTTCTCTTCTCTCCTTAAAAAATAATTCATATGAAAAACCGGTGTCTTAGAAAACGACTTCTTACCTTTAAAAAAGAAAAAAAAATTTGAAAAGAGTGGTATATTGATATTTAATTACAAAAGAGTGATAGTTTGATATTAAAATTATTTTTTAGTGGTAATATGAAAAGAAAAAAAAAAAGCCATAATAATTTGATGAAATGAATAAATTCAATGTAGCTACATTCATCGTTATCCACAACAAGTTCTCTTATTCCAGGCACCATAATGCCATTGCATTGTCATGCATATTCTATAAGTTGTATTAATTACTGCTTCTTGTTATATTAATGAGATTGAGAATTTCGATTTTATCTTCTACTTCAACACACAATTCTTAATTCCAGATGGGAGATCAACAATTTGCTAAGTTATGTTGGTGACAATGCATCAAGCTAATTGTTCATGGTTTGGACCAAGTTAGAATCATTGCATCATGAGTTCTTAACTCTTGATCATTGAGTTATGTGAATGAGTATATGAGGTGATAAGGAGAAATCATGCTATAGCTTACTTTTCTCTTAGATTGATTTGCATGTTACTTGTTCTAAGCCAACATTTCTCTATTGTAAGAGTTAGAGTGCTCTCCATGTTGCTACGTTGCTACAAACCATGTGTTTCATGAAATGAACAAACACCTTGATTCGTGTGATCTCCTAGGGATTTATTAAGAACATACACTATCGCCAACTTAGCATACAATTTAAGCAATCATCTTAGTTAGTTAGGTAGCAACGTAGTTTATTAGTTGTTACAAGTTAGTTAGTTAGACGGTTAGAGATAGTTTCCTATCATATGCCGTTTTTAGAGTATTTAGTTTCCTATCATATGCCGTTTTTAGAGTATTTTGAATTTGTATTTAGATTATTTCGATTAATTTACTATTGAATTTAGAATCATTTTGAATTAATTGCGATGTTTATAATTCTTGAATTCAATAACGTATTTATGATTTCATTTCCTTGATTAACTAAGCATTTTCTGTAGTTTTGTTCTGCTTTATTGGTTTTGCGTAATGTTAAATTTTGGTGACAAAAAACCAAGAATCCTATGAGGTATTTTAATCATATATGGAGTTGCAGAAGTCTAAAATGAAGTTGCAAACGAAAGTTAAAATACATATTTATAACTTCCGTGAAGACATCACAGCCTAATTCAGAATTAAAGAGAGTGGAAAATATACTTTTGATATGTGGAGCTCGCTTGGCGAGAATGTTGTCTTGCATAGCCCGCAAGCATGGTGACTTGCCGAATGGCTAGTATTAATTATATGTTCCGATTTTTGCCTCGTCAAGCATCTACATCTGTCTTCAGACGACCAAAATCAATATTTAAGTGAAAAATCCTATTGTTAGGTCATTATAAGACCTTGGGAGCTTTGAAAGATGGAAAAACACTATGTAACATCAGAAATTGAAGATTCAACTTTGGGGACAAGTAATTGAAGATTCAATTGGTCTCCATGAAGTCAAAATGCATCATATCATAATTGTTTCAGGTTACCTAACACTTTTACAAGTAAATTGTATGATTGTTTATTGTGTTTATAATTTCTATTATTAATGATTCTAAACTAATGATATATTATTACAATAAGCAAATTAATAATTAATGGTTGAATTCAAAATTAAATTCATTTATATATGACTCTTATATCATTATAAAGTTTAGTACTTTTACTTTTGTTAATTAGAGAAGATTCAATCAAATCAGAGCCTTTTGTTCGATTGAGTAATTAAAAATACCATTTAATAGTATAATGCACTTTTTAAATCAAACACTTGTTTTACCTTTTTTATTACTACTAATAATGATTCAATATACTTGTTACCATCACTATTAGCTAGCCTCTTGGCACTATAAACACTCCCTCCAAATGGGTTTAAATATCATATTTGGGTTGTGAATGGTTTTTAAGAATGTTTAGTTGAGTTGATTTGACACATAAAACTAATATCATTTACAAAATCATTCTTATTAATTGTAGTTAATGAAGTAGTTAAATTGAGTGAAATTCAATAAATAAATTTATGAAAAAAACATTGTCTCCGTCCCAAAATAACCGTCACATTTGAACAACAATTGAAAAAAATATTACATTAACTTGAAAGTGAATAACAATAACCTGAAAATCATGCACATTATATTAATTAGAAACTACAATTGAAAAAAAATTAAAATTATCTTATAAATTTAAATATTACACTGGTACTTTAAAGTAAAAATTATTTTGAAATAAAAAAAATATAAATGTAACATTTAATCTGAAATAAAAAGTGCCAAACTATATGCCCATTGCAATTGATTCTTCTTTTTTCTTATCTTTCTCTTACTTCACATTACCACTAGGAAGTCTGCTTTCATTCCCTACATGTCATTAAGCAGATTGATTACCTTTATCACCATTGAACACTGCTCATGCTTCATCTTGATCCCAATTTTAACTTTATGTCTCCCATTTCTTTTTTGCTACTTGTAATTTGATACTTTACGGTTGGACATGATGCCTTGATAAATGTAATGCTTAATATGTTTGAGTTTCTTTTTCTTTTTATTTTATTTTATATTTTTTGTTAATTGTTTTAAAATTAAGTAGCTAGCATAATATTTGTGCAATAGATAAAATTATTTTGAAATAATAATAATTACATTTGATAGCATATGAAAGCCTTTAAGCTCATGTTTATCACCATGAGTATCTTTTCTCCCATAAATTTTTGTCTTGATGAAGAAAAAATGCTCCATTAGGTGTTATTTCTCGCCAACATCTCTCTCTACACATTGATTCATCAATCTTAGCATCATAAGCTACTATTTTCTTTGGCACATTATTATCCCATTGAAGGATGCACCAAAAGAAAGTAGTATCACGAAGATTGGTATGAAAAGACCATTCAAAGAATGATCCTCCAATAATAGAATGTACACCAAAATCAGTGTCACCTGATTTACAATGCACCATAAGAACACTATTACCACCTAATATATTTTGAATCCGCACTGTTGTTGCCTTAAGGCTCCATTTAACTTCTTCTAGGCTTTGTGAAGTTGCAACAATGGATAGTACAATACTAACTAAAACCAACACTCTTGACATGTTTATATCAAAGGGCACCACCTAAAATCATAATCAATTGTTTGTCAAAAAGCCAAAACAAAAAAATTGTCAAAAAGTTGATATCGAAGATATAGAATGTGAATTGAATAAACTATTTAAAGTTGTTTTTTATTGAAAACTAAATAAGTCTAACAAGTCAAGGTGAGTTATTATACTTGCCAAAAAAA
>JBBPBR010000006.1:6554207-6571055 GCA_037974775.1 Cicer pinnatifidum
GATTATTTTGATATTTTTACTTAAAAAAAATTATAACAAGCAGGTACAAATTTTTAAAAACAATTATTTTACGAAAAAGTAATAACAAACACACTGTAAATAAAAAATAAAAAAAAAATGATTCAAAAGAATCAAACACAAAAACACAAAACAACAAATTTTAAAATGGAGTAAAAATTATAAAATCAAAACCAAGACGCAATATATAACACCTCATAAATATATTAGAAATTTTATTTGACCAATTACTTTATAGATTAAAGATGAGGTAATTATGAAATTATTTTTTTTCATTATTAAATTCTATTATGATGATTATTAACATTTAACGGGAAATTGGTTTGTGGAAAAACTAGGTAGAAATTGTTGGGTATTCAATTATGAGTCTTTAGTCTCACATTGATCAGGAATGGTGGCTGTATTGGACATATAAGGAGAATGACTCATACACCTAAAACCTTAAGGTTTTGGGTTGTGATGTGGTGTCAAAGTCTCTTATTAATCCTTGTTTAGCCCATTCCGAATTGTTGTTCCGGTTTCTCCCCAACAAGTGGTATCAGAGCCGGGTTCGGCTTGACGGGGGAGCAAAAATTAAGGATTGGACTCGGATCAAGTCTAATGGTCAAGTGGTCAATAAAGGACTGGACTCGGTGATCAAGTGGATCAAGTCTAGTGGTGGGAATCAGAGAATGACCCATACACCTAATGTCTTAAAGTTTTGGGTTGATATGTGGTGTCTAAAGTCTCTTATTAATCTTTGTTTAACCCATTCCGAATGTAAGTCTCTTATTAATCTTTGTTTAGCCCATTCCGAATTGTTGTTCCGGTTTCTCCCCAACAAGTGGTATCAGAGCCTGGTTCGGCTTGACGGGGGAGCAAAAATTAAGGACTTTGATCAAGTGGATCAAGTCTAATGGTGGACCAAAAAGGACTCAGATCAAGTGGATCAAGTCTAATGGTCAAGTGGTCAAGGACTGGACTCGGTGATCAAGTGGATCAAGTCTAGTGGTGGGAACTCAGACAATGATCCATACACCTAATGCCTTAAAGTTTTGGATTGATATGTGGTGTCTAAAGTCTCTTATTAATCTTTATTTAGCCCATTCCTCTTATTAATATTTGTTTAGTTCATTCCGAATGTTGTGCTCCTCCAGACTCCCCATCAAAAATTTGGCTAATCCACAGACAATACAACATGTACATTGGTGTGTATAATAAGGAGTAGTGTCACATCTACAATGTCGAGCTTGGGCGTCTTTAAACCGTCCATTGAATTCATCATAGCAATCCTTTTGAGCATTAAGACAGTCACCACTTAACCCTTGCAGAACTCGAGGACAACATTTGATGTTTGGGTGGGCTACGTCTACAATATTATATAAAGCAACAAATATATCATCAAAACATCTTCAATAGTAGTAGTAGTAGTAGTAGTAGTAGTAGTAGTAGTAGTAGTAGTAGTAGTAGTAGTAGTAGTAGTAGTAGTAGTAGTAGTAGTAGTAGTAGTAGTAGTAGTAGTAGTAGTAGTAGTAGTAGTAGTAGTAGTAGTAGTAGTAGTAGTAGTAGTAGTAGTAGTAGTAGTAGTAGTAGTAGTAGTAGTAGTAGTAGTAGTAGTAGTAGTAGTAGTAGTAGTAGTAGTAGTAGTAGTAGTAGTAGTAGTAGTAGTAGTAGTAGTAGTAGTAGTAATAATAATAACTATAAGGCAGTAGTATTTTTAAGGGGCCAATATATTTGAGATATGTATTTATTATTTAATTTTTTGCATAAAAAAATCTACTAACATATATATGTCACTAATGCTAAAAGTTATGAGTAGATCATTCTTATTCCACCAAAAATCTTTAGTAGAATTTTTTTATATGGATTGTAGTCTTTAGTTGATGATAAATGACGGAAAATATGTACCAATAAGTTTTAAGATGAGATAGTGTTTTATAGGTAGTATTGATAACAAAGATAAAGAAAATAACTTAAAGATAATTAATATGGTGGAAAAGTAGAAGAAAGAAGAGATAGGATAGAGCAAGAATCCATCACTTTTCATTGATGCAATATGTGCATATAGAGTAGTTGAAATTGGAAATCAAAATCAAAGTTTTGTTTTCTTTTCTACTTTAATATCCATGTGATTTATATTTATTTATATTTTATTTTTAATCTTTGTGATTATGTTTTAATTTTTATTTTTGTATCTGCCACTAATCAGCTATCCATTGGATGATGACGTGATATCAAAAATTATATATGTCAAATTGTCATGTCATATGCTTTAATCATTGACGTGATATCAAAACTTATGTATGTTCAGATTGTCATGTCATATGCTTCAATCATATTTTGTCTATGTCATCCCATTATTTTAAATGAAATGAAAAAAATGAGAGACTAAAACTAACTAAATATGATATTATGGGGTGAAATCTATTTTTTTTTAAAGCGGCTAAAGTCAAAATTCGGCCAAATGTTAGGACCAAATTCACAAATAATCCTAGATTAAATAAATTTTATCATGTACCCAAAAATAAAGAAAATTACCAAAATATCCTCGAATATATAAAAAGTTACTATTTTGTTATTTCTTCATTTCGACAGTAAGTGTCAAAAAAAAAAATTCCAGAAAACTTTTTTTAAGTTTTCTGGTTTAGAACATCAATTCCATAAATTCCATAAATCTTTTTTGAAGTTTTTTTGGAACCACTTCATAAATCCCATAGTGTCATGATTTGCTTCAGCCCTGCCTGATAATTCATCTTTTCGAAGATCTTTTCCACTTCTTGAATCCACTAATCAACATTTTCTGAGTTCTCATCACCCTTGAACTTTGGAGGATGGTAACGACGAAAATCTTATCTTGACTCAATAACACAAATCTCTCTTTCCCTCTTCTCTAGATCCCGCATAGTCTTTGCAGTTGTCTGTTCAACAATAGAAACATCCATGTTATTCATAGCTTTAACCATTTGATCATCCCTATTGACGTTTACTCTTGCAGCGTCGTTCCTTCTTAGAGGCATTGTTTCCTCAAATCCAACATCAAGAATAAATCTTAATACCACTTAGAATAATTCCAAAAATAACTTTCAACTACATCAAGACATATTAACTACAGTAGATTTGACAACTCAAACAACTTAACCCGACGCATGATCAAATAACAACTCCCAACCTACAGGATGACCTACAATCTATCCCTAGACTAGTGATCTAAAAGGTTCCCAAGTTGATTGAAATAATATTTGAAATTAACAACAGTAATAAAATTGATCTTTTATAATGAGAAAAATATCAGGGATGAGTTTCACTTCAAATCCAACCTTGGTGTCTAGTTTGATCCTAGTTAGTGAATTCCTTTATTGAATCATTACCGAATTCTCTTTATTATTCTTGCCCTAATGTCTTAGTGACAGAACCTTTAATTCCAAAGTAACCCCTAATTCCTTAGTAGATTTAAGATTAGAATTATGCATTACCGTATAGAAATTCTCTTGTAAACTATTGCTTTGCAACTAATTTAATTGGTTTCATGACCTGCATCTATCCCTAGACTACAAATTCATGAATTTCTCATCTCAAGCATTCGTAAAGTCCACTTCCATTTCAAAATACAAATCGTAGAACATTTTAATGTTGATCAAGCAATAAAAAGCATTAAGCACAGAGATGAGAAAAATAATTCAGTAAACTCATTCATATAACTAGAAATCAAATCAGAAAAATAAGGGTTTCATTTGGTTACACTCATCCCTAACAAATAGGGTTTAGTTACTCATGACAGATATACAAAAGATAGGGATTAGAGAAGAGTTACAAGAAGGATTCATGAATGATTCTTCATAAAGCTGCTCCAATGGCGTTAGAAACGGCCGTCTTTGAGTTTCTATGCTAGGGCACAAGTCTCCCAACTTCCCAAGAGTCAAAAAGATCCCTAAACAGTAAAAATTTGCGTTTTTATGAATGCTGATGCGTGTCGCGCTCCCCAGGCGCAGGATTTGCGCTCCGGGCGCGTATTGGCAGTAAAGAATGGCTGGAATTGCGCTTCAGGCGCGCAGGGCGCGCCCCAGGCGCACAACATATGCTGTCTGACGTAGTTTGCATTTTTCTCATCTTTAGAGTTTGAATTTTGTCCCGGTGTCTTCATGAAAGTTGTAGATATGGATCTTAGCTTTCATTAGCACTTCGATTGACTCCAATTGGACATCTAGAACTCCAGATATGGCTGAAATACTCCATATAGGTCATGTTGATTTCTCACGAAAATTCAGCACTGCACTAAAACAAAGTAACAACGCAAAACTACGAAAAATCTCTACTTAATTAAGCAAATAAGAACAAAAACATTTCATTAAATCAAATAACTAAAATCAACAAAATATATTAAATAACTCATTAAATTAACTAATGATTAAAGATAAATAAGACTAAAATCAATAAAAATTATGCATATGATGAAGAGTCATCAGATGGTAACGACGAAAATCTTATCTTGACTCAATAACATAAATCTCTCTTTCCCTCTTCTCTAGATCCCGCATAGTCTTTGTAGTTGTCTGTGCAACAATAGAAACATCCATGGTATTCATAGCTTTACCATTTGATCATCCCTATTGACGTTCACTCTTGCAGCGTCGTTCCTTCTTGGAGGCATTGTTTCCTCAAATCCAACATCAAGAATAAATCTTAATACCACTTAGAATAATTCCAAAAATAACTTTCAACTACATCAAGACATATTAACTACAGTAGATTTGACAACTCAAACAACTTAACCCGACACATGATCAGATAACAACTCCCAACCTACAGGATGACCTACAATCTAAACCAAAGCTCTCATACCCCAATGTAACACCCCAATTTTTAAAATCATGACTGTATTTTTTTTAAAAAAAAAACCAATTAATAAAATACCTAAGCGTAGCACAAACGAAAAATGTCATAATTAATTACATCATAATTATAACAAACTGAAAGAGTTTTGAGATGATAAACCAAAATATCCAAATATAAAATACACCGGGGCTCTGAGGCCTATCAGACATGGCTCATACCCCTGGGATATTCTCGGCAGGCACCTGCATAAAAGCATTACCCCAAGAATATCTACTTTTCTCACGTCACTTCAAAAAGTAGAATATGGACCCATCAAAAGAAAAGTCATCAAACAATTTAAGCATAAATACAGTCTTCCAAAATGAAATAAATACAACCACAAAAGAAAGACATCTAGTCCCTATACAACCACTTAATCTGATCATGCTACAAACACTATACAACCCAAATGATCTCCACACATCCTGCAAGATCCTCCTGACACAACTTCGGTCAGGTATGTCTAACTATGTGGTCGTCTCCAAGGTACTGACCGGTAAGACGATCTTGGTTCTCATATGAGGGCAAATCCCATATTTCCACAATATAACCTTTCATCTTAGCATACTCCTTGAAAAGGTTTTCATGTGTCAAACATGCATAATCAAAGTCGAAAAATGAAGTTTTTAACAAAACTACACTATCGTATTTGAATACAACACTCTTGTATTCTAATATAGTGCTAATTTATAAGTCAGTAGCAACAATCATTATGTCGTATTCGAATACAGCCATGTCGTATTCAAATACAAGTGCGAAATCATAAGTCAATAGCAAAATCATTATGTCGTATTCGAATACAGTCGCGTCGTATTCGAATACAATGTTAAAATTTCAATTAAAATTGAACATTTTAAATATGTATTCAAATACAAACACCTTGTATTCGAATACAACTGCAAAATAATGCAGATTTCAGTTTAGAAAATGTTTCAAAATCCTTCAACACTTACAACACAAATTCAATAATCATACTCATCAATTATGGCACAATCACAAACAACAACTGATTATGTATATACAATCATCACAGTATATCAAATATGACTCGCTTGCCAAACATCCTAATGCAATGTGTATATGCCAAATGATTCTAGAATTCCAACCAAACCCCTCATCGAATGGCGTAAATCATAATTGTACAGGCTCTCACAGACCACTACTAATTACCAAGGTGCAATCTATCACGGATCAACACAATTTACTGGCGTGCAGTCGCTCACAGACCAACACGACATACTAGAGTGCAGTCGCTCACATAACAACATGATTTTCTAGAGTGCAATCGCTCACAGATCAACATATTCTAGAGTGCAATCTCTCACAAATCAGCATGACGCGACAATCCCTGCAAGGATAAGATGAACCAACAATTCACATGGCATCATCATGTGGCCCATCACGGTCACCACCCTCAGCATGGCCTCTATCACGGTCACCATATACTATGAAATGCATGAGCATACTCTGACTCTTTTCACCACAATCATTAAGTAAATACAGCTATTAAAAGATACCCATTTTTTAATACTCATTTAACACTAATGATTTTTCAGATACAACACAAAGCATACTCAAACATATTTATTCACACCAATTTCAATTTCCTCAAACACACATAAATCACATCTCCAAATTCAATCCACACATAAATTGAACTAAATTCATTTTCCACCAATTCAAACATAAATTTCTTCTAAAAAATTTATAATATTAATTATGAAAACATCAATTTTACCAAACATGAATCACCACAATTTTCAAACATTAATCACTCATATTCAATCTCCAAAATTTTCAACCATAAATCACCAAATTCATTTCCACAATTTCAAACATAATCGCACATAAATCACACCAATTTTTCATTTCCACAAAATCCACACATAAATTCAATCTCATCAAATCGCACATAAATCGGTTTTGAACATATAAATATATCAAAACTTAATCCCATCAATTCACATATAGGGTCCTATGTGCAATCTAGAAATTCTGAAGTAGGTCTTACCTCCGTTATAGCTTTAACAACCGATTACGATACTACGATTAATTACGGTAAAAATTTTGCTCGCGTTGTCGGTTTAAAAACTAGCTCACTAGCACTGTAGCATGGCAAGGATCAACTTTCCCTTCTGTCACTTCTCGAAAGGGAACTTAGATCTACAAGAGAAAGGAGGGTTTGTGTTCGTGGGTTTTGAAAACCACCAACACTTTTTCTTTGAAACCGAGAAAGAGGAAGAAAAGGAGAAGGCGAAGCGCAACAGGGAAAAACGTTTCTTTCTGTTTCCTTTCTTTCTTTCCTCTCACATTAGCCTATACATATATATATATATATATATATATATATATAATTAACACTAATTCAACAAATATCTAAAAACTTATACACACATCACCTCACTCATATTTCAATCTATTTTGATAAAAATATATACTCTCATCGCAACTCAATTGATAGATGAATTTTTAAGCAACAAGTGATATTTTTTTAAAAAAAATATGTCCAGTATTAAATTCTTCGTAACATAATTAAGTTATTCTTCGACAAATAATTTTAATCGAATTTCCAAAAATATATTTTTGACATTTAACTCACTAAATACCATAAATTGGGCTAAAAGCCTAAGAAATTCGACACAAAATACGCTAAAATCGCATAAATTAGAATTTAGAAAATTAAGGATCTTACAACTTGGAGGTAGCACTCCAAATGTTGGGAACTACCACACAACACACGTTTATCTTGATCGTCGCATATATGTGTCTTGGGTTGTGTGACACCCTAAACCCCAAAAGAATATGTATAATAATTTATATTATATTTCAATAATATTTGCAGCAAATAGACAAAAACTATTCCAAAAGAAAAAGAAACTTATGTGGGTTATTTAGAATATCACTTTTCTCAAAATACAATCGGTCACTTTAAACTTGTTTCCTCCTATAAACTAGTGCAATCTCAATAAGTTTGACTTAAGTATAATTAATTAATTAAATTCAAAAAAACATACTAGTACTTATAAGGTGTTCATACAAAAAGTTGTTTTAAATTAAATAAGTAAAATACAAATTACAACTCTCATTCCCGGTATCACCTATCAAAGTGGGACTTCCCTCAAACTTGATCTTCAAGATTTATTAACTTGTTATAACTGCGATTTCACAAACGCAAGGCCAATCCAGTCAAACAGAAACAAAGAAGGAGGTAAGTTTCAAAATCATGATGACAATATAACAAAAGTAAGAAGAACACATAGTTAATCATAAATAAACTGTATCATTATACAAACATTCTTAAAGGAAAAGCATCACATTATAAAGTCAAAACCACTGAATGAAAATCAATACATTTCATTATAACATCAAATTATCTAAGAGAAATTATTATCGCACACGATACCTATTAATCACAAGAAAATGCAATGCTATGCATGAGCTTAGACTCTACTTCACAATATGGTACAATTCCATCTCTGAAGTACTTGGTTAAGAGGCTTGATACTATAACATCATCCCGGTAGACAGACAATTTAAATTGGCCATGTCCTGATAGATCTCCTCAACTCAACCTGAGACACATATACACGACAGTCGAGGGAAACCTGTGTTGCATGGTAGCTCTCGATATTTGGAATGCTACCTCCAAGTCACCTAGAAATTCCTCACCCGAATACCTCCAAGGTCTAACCATCTTGCCTTAAGACTCCACAACAGACCGCCACAATCAGACTCATTCAGTTGTACTTCCCCAGAATCACTAGGCTTGTTAGACCCTACCTATGTGATGATAAAATAATCTCCACTTCACAGATTCTTAATATATATTTTCTCTCCTCTTTGACCTATGATACTCCATTAAGACCATAATCTCAAACACAAATTAGAATCACTATTATTTCATTAATTATGGGGTTACTTCAATATTTTTATCCTAAATTTATAAGATCACTATCATAAATCACACATCATTATCATAACATAAACTCATCATAAATTTATAGCATCACTATCATCAATCATACCTCATCACATATACTTATCAAAAATTTATCAAATCAAAATTATTAATGATACACCATCATCTCGTTAAATTATCACAACACATCCATATTTTATCATCACATCACATATATCATCTAATCAAACATATATATAATATTAATTTGACACTCAATATCTCAATAACATTAAATACCACACATTTAAAGAGATTAAATCAATTAACACCTTACAAATATTTCTATTTTATATTTTAATATCACAATTTCAATATTTTCATATTAATTAATATATCCATCAAAGGACTACTGTTGTACGATGCGAGCCTCAGATGAATCGTGGGGAAATAAGGTTTTTCCGTTCATCTCAAAGTATATTATACTCATAAATTCAAACGCTCTCTCACCCCTTACCTTATTTCGACAATTTCACAAATGTTGATGATTCCACGAGCAAACAACTGTTGTTCTTTAACTCTTAGTCCTTAAATCGATCTAACTCGTCAGTTTATGAGTAAACATCAAAAATAAATTATGAGAAGACTCCCTAAAAACTAAATTTCGAAATTCGAGCAAGGAAACTTTCAATAAATCAGAAAATCAATCAATGGATGATACAACCACTTTTGACACGATTGTTTTGGCGTTGGTTTCATTCAAATAAGGAATTTTATAAACGAAAAAGTCGAATATTTTAGAGAGAAATTGAGAAGGTTAAAAATATGAGAAAATGTGTTTAATTGACTAACTAAATGTATGAAATATGATATTGGAATTTGAATGAAAACGGAGAAAATTTATAAAACGGAGAAAATTTTTTGGAACAACATTACTAATATCACAACATAATTATTTATAAAGTAAATAAATAAAATAAGATATATTTAGAAATAATAAAAATATAAATATGTGCACACTTAACATCTGTCAAACACATAAGAAAATATCACAATAATTACCAATTCACATATACCCTTATAATCGTATTAAATCTTATTCTTTAAAATATTACACTAAAATACAATTATTTTTAGAAAAATATATAAAATATATAAAATAATAAAATAAATTTTTTATTATTTATATCGCTCATTTAATATAATATGTATCAAAGTAGCACATCATAGAAAGCATCCATATAAGAAAAATTAGTCAACAAATTTATCAATATATATTATAAAATAATTTTAACATCGAATTAATTTTTTAAAATCATATTCAATTAATAAAATAGTTTATTATTAAATTTAGGGTGTTATAGGTTGAGTTGAGGGGATCTAGAAAGACAAAGTCAATTTGAATTGTCCGTCCACCAGGATGGTAGCATGACGGAATAAAATTTTATGTTCTAAGAACTAAAAATGAGAAAAGAAAGCACAATGACTTTTGGATGAAAGAAAAAAGCCCAGATTATTGGTCAAGGTACAGCTGGTAATGGTACTTCCCCTTCTATTAAAGATGTCTTGTTTGTTAAAGTCTTAAGCATAATTTATTAAGTATTAGTCAGTTACGTGATAATAATTATGATATTATATTCAATAAAAAAAAAAAGCAAGACAATTAGTCAGAAAAATGGATATGCATTATTTACAAGTCAGAGGTTAAACAACATTTATAAGATAAATTTTTTTAGTATAAAGAAATAGAGGTTAAGTGTTTTATGTCAGTAAATGAAGAGAAACTAATTTAGCACAAAAGATTAGGTCATGAAAACCTTAGATTAATTTCAAAATGGAATAAACTTCAACTAGTCTGAGGTTTACCTAAGCTTAGTTACAAAATTGAAATTATGTGTGAAGCTTGTCAAAAAGGTAAACAAACAAATAACTCATTTACTCCTAAGAACTCAGTCTCTACCTCAAAGCCCCTTGAGCTCTTACATATAGATCTCTTTCGACTAGTGAAAACAACCTCTTTAAGTGGAAATAAATATTGCCTTGTTATAGTAGATGATTACACTAGGTGGACATGGTTACGATTCTTAAGAAGTAACGATGAATCCCACAAAGTGCTTATCATATTTTGCAAACAAATAATGACTGAAAAGGGTCTTAAGATTGTAACAAATAGAAGTGATCGCGGAAGTGAATTTAAAAACAAGTTCTTTGAAAGATTTTTTGATGAGAACATAATCTCTCACAACTTATCTTCTCCTACAACACACCAACAAAATAGAGTTGTAGAAAGAAAGAATAGATCACTCCAAAGAATGGTCATAACCATGTTAAATGATATGAATGTTACAAAACACTTTTGAGCTGAAGCAATTAACATTGCATGTTATTTTCAAAATAGAGTCTTAATTAGATCTATATTGAATAAAATGCCATATGAATTATGGAAAGGTAAAAAAAACCTAACATCTCTTATTTTAAACAATTTCTTTGTACTTGTTATATGTTGAACACTAAAGATAACCTTGGTAAATTGGATTCTAGATTTCAAAAGTGTACCTTCATTGGATACTCTAAAAAATCTAAGGCTTATAGAGTGTTTAATAGGGAAACTTATATTATGGAAGAATCCATACATGTTAAATTTAATGACAAACAACTTGACCAAAAGAACTTGAAAAATCATAGGATATAAGCAAATCAGAAGAATATCATAAATCTTAAAAGGATGAATTTGATCAATTCGAAAACAATCAAGATAATTCAGAAGGAAGATATGGATGGAAGTACAAGTCATCTATTCTTGAAACTCTAGTCATTGGAAGTGCATAGGATCCTTTGAGGACTAGATCATCACTAAAAGATACCACTTTTTTTTTTGCTTACTCTATCAATTGAGCCTACCTCTATTGATGAAGCAATGGCAGATGATGGATGGATTCTTGCAATGCAAGAAGAGTTAAATGAATTTAAGAGCAATGCTATTTGGGATCTAGTACACAGACCAGAGAAGAACATTATTGGAACCAAATGGGTTTTTAAAAACAAACAAAGTGAAAAGGGTGAAAGGGTTAGAAACAAACAAGACTTGTTGCACAAGGCTACAATCAAAAAAAAAGGAATTGATTACATTGAGATATTTGCTCCAGTAGCCAAGTTAGAAGTTATTCGTATCCTACTTTCTTTTGCAACAAATAATAACATTACATTATTTCAAATGGATGTTAAAAGTGATTTTCTAAATGGTTATATAATGGAAGAAGTCTATGTTAAACAACTCCCAGGTTTTGAAAGTTCTCAATTTCCAAATCATGTTTTTAAACTTAGGAAATCTCTGTATGGTCTAAAACAAGCAACTAGAGCATGATATGATAGACTTAGTAACTTTATGCTTATAAATAATTTTGAAAAACGACAAGTAGATAATACACTCTTTAGAAAATCAATAGGAGATGACATTCTTATTATACAAGTTTATTGCTGAGAATCTAAAATGAGCTAATTAGAAGAAAACAAATAATATTTTAAGTCAAGATTTTATAATAGTTTTTGATTTTATTTGTGCTTAATTTAAATTGTAATAATTTGAGTTAAGTGGTGTACGTACAATATAGATCTAGAGAATTGACTTTTGGCTCATTTTAAGAGTAACGTAAATCCTTCTTTAAATACCTTGTAAGAGTCTCATTTTGAATAACTTTGAAATGAATTAAAATTTCTCTAATGAGAATTGTGAGTGAGATATGTCTCTTCTTTGAGTTCTTGGATTATAACTTTCATGAATTTTATTAATAGATTCCTTACTGTTGTGATGATTCCACATTGGCTTATCAATCATCCTTGATTGTGGCGCCTTCTTCATCTTCTCCATTTAACTCATGTTTGTTTTTTTTTTTCCTTTTATTTTACCCTTTATCTCAAGAAAATGATTTGGTTAGATCTTCAATCTCATTTGGAAGTACTTAAATCTATATCATTTGGTATTTAGAGTCTCTAATTAAAGTGATAATTTTTGTTATTAATTTATAATTTAGTATTTTGTGTTTGTGAGGTATTTGAAATTTTAGTTTCATTTTCTTTCAAAACATTGTTCAATCTTGAGTTGCTGGTTGTTTATAAGTGTTATAATATATGTCGGAAGGTTAAGTTTTGTGTTTATTTACTTCATTTCTGGTAAAATTTGAAAACTGAGCTGGAAAAAAATATGGGTTTCAGCTGCATCTTCTTTTTCACCTACAATTGTTTGATCCATAATATTTCTTACAAATTTGTTTGTGATGTTATTTTTTCCATACATGTCCGATTTTGAAAGTTCAAAAGCCTAAGTTGATTAGAAAAATGAGAGGAATTCAAATATGCAAAGAAAAATTTAAAAATACAAGTTCTGTAAAAAAGTGATTCTGCACAAAAACTCTTTTGAAAAAAAGGCACTTTGCAAAAAAAAATAAAAAATTCTAGAGTTGTTTTTAACATCAAACATCTGTTTCATTCTTCTTACCTCTTTTACGCATTGCAAGTTTGATTTTAGTATCTTACCTCCCACATATTTGGATCACTTAGTCATTTAATTCTAATCTTTCTTGTTTCTTTGATAATCTACTTGAGTGTATCTTTATTTACCTAGTTTTTTTTTTTTCTTGTTTGTCGTGTTAAATTCTTAGTTTTGTCTTAGAGTTTTACTTCATGAAACTCTTGTGTTGATAGCTTTTTTATACTTGTTACATTGTGTTTCTATTCTTTGATTTGAATTCTTATTTGGATTCTTTTTAAGAACTAGAAATAGGAGTTTGAGTGGAAAAAGGCAAGAGTGCACATCATTGAAAAAAAAGTCATCATTGAATGATATAAATGAGTGATACATTTCTTTAGTGTACACACTTAGTGAGTGGTGAATTCCGTATTTTTATTTTATTTTGTTCTTGTTATTTTCTTGATTATTGTGATACTCCTTGATTTGTTGTTTTTGAAATCATGAGTGAAAGTGAACCAAATTCTCTTTCTCCTAGAATCACTTATCTTATAAGTCACACTACAAAAATATTGAATACTAAAATGAATGTCTTGAGAGAAGATTTTGTGAATTAAAGAGATATGAGATCTTACCATGAAAGATCTTCTCAAAATAAAGATAGGTTTGAAATTGAAAAAGAATGAAGATGTGGAAATTATGACGAGGAGGAAATGAGGTATAAAAGAAGAGATAGAGAAAACAAGAAGATATAGAGATTATGTTGAGGATGTAATGAGATATGAAAAGAGAGACAGGAAAAAAGAAATTAGGCAAAGAGATTTTGAGAGGGATGATATGAGGCATGCAAAAGAGAAAAGACACATAATATAAAAAGAAGGATCGAGGAAAAAAAACAAAAAAGGAAAGCATACCATATGAATAATATATTAGAGATTTTGTATTGGATCCGGAGTATGTAAAATATCTTTATGAAAATGGATATACAAAAGAGGCAAGAAAAGTATAGAAACTAGCCTTGAGAGAAAAAGAGAAAATCAAAGAACAAAAAGAGAAAGAGGGAAAAAATAAGTTAGCCTTGAGAGAGAAAGTGAAAATTAAAGAAAATAAAGGTGAAGTGGAACAAAATTTGAGAGACAAATAGTAAGAAATTAAGTCTATCTATTTTCCTAACTTTGTTGATTCTTATGTTCAAAAATTTTAAATTAGGTCCCCAAAAGAGGAATGCCTACAATCCTTTGAAGTTAAAGGTGATTGGCCAAAAGGATCTTTGCAAGAAAAATATTAATTTGAATCCTAGCAACTTTAATTCTTCTACTACTTTAATTCATGTTTCTCTTAAATTGTTTGACTATAAAATTTAATTTATTTATATGAGAATAAAAATATAGAAATTGTCACGAATTCAACGGAAAATATACCAGCATAATTTTCTATAAAGAACATAAACTTTCGTATATATTGCAGCGATTCTTATCTGCGTGTAAATCAATAGAAAAGATATGGCGTTTGCTGCATATATTTAATCGTATGTAAATCCATAACAAACAAAAACATTCTAATTTATTATCGCGGAATTATTTTCGCAAAAATATCCACAAATAAGACACTGATTTCTAATAGTGTCTACTTAATAGCTTCAACCATTATTTGGATTAAGTAGTTTTTTTAATTTTTTTTTTAAGTTTAAACATATATATAATAACTAACTTTGGTATAAATATAACAACCTGCTTCAAAAATTAATTAAATCCAAAATAATATGCATATATTATATTCTTTAATGATGTTTCTGGAGAAGATTTGACAAATCATGTCATTCCCCTTATTCAACGATAAATCATGGCACCTTTATGATTTTCACCTCTCATAAGATAGGATAGAGATAAAACACACACGATAAAAAAAAATTTCAACATTTTGTATCATAATAATCACATCTAATTAATTCTCTTAAATTTACATCTCGTAGAGTCAACTATATAATTTAAATGAAAAACTACATAATGGTATTTATATATAACTTAATGAAAAATATTTTCTTTTTGTAAAAATTAGAGTTCAAAATCATCTTGATAAAATTGTTATTTTAACTATATTGAAACTCAAAATTATCACATATCATTTGCAGTATTTTAATAAATATATTAAAAAAATACAAATATATTAATAGGAAAAGAAGTTTATTAAACCAAAACATGAAAAATTATTCTGGTAAGGAAAACTACTAAAGGGTTTGTTTATCAATATGACTTAATTTGAATCTTCTATAGTAGTTGTACGATACAACAGTGGTCAATACCGTTGATTTAGAAAGATAAAATTTATCTCTAGATTTAATGGTCTCCATTGCTTTTACAACGTACACCATTTGAATCATCTATAACAGCTGCACGATGCAATAGTTGTAAAAACTATTTGATTTAGCAAGATAAAAGATGTCTAAGTTTAACTATCTCCATTGCTTTTACACTGGACACCTATTGTAGAAGATTCATAGATGGATGAGACCGGCTTAGCCAAATAAGTGGGGTTGCTCTCTCCAGCCATTATAACAACAATCTTTGGCTCTAAACTCAGTTGATCCATATCCACCACATGTATGTTGGATGGTTTATCTTGATGATCACTAGAAGTAGTAGAAGATGAATGTTGTTTACGAAAAGAACATGCTAGGATGAGTAATGCTATTGCTATGACTCCAAACATGAGAGCTATACCACCAAAGAGATAAGGAATTGGAGAACTCAAGTTTTTTGATGATACACTCTTGGTGGAGTTGGTTGATAAAGTACTACTAGGCCCCATTTTAATTTTACAAAATTTCTTGCCTCTTTTATGTTGTACCTTGTTATTAATTATTTGATTTTGGGCAAATCATAGAATTTATAGTAGACAAGTGCACATATACACGTACTAATACATCAGTCTCATAATATAAGTAAAAAAAAAAAAGTGATGTATATACATACATCTAATATCTTTTTTCATTTTTGCACATGAGACATGGAGTAATGATTAATTACTTTTTTTTAGACAAAGTCCTATTGATCCATGAAAAGGAGAGGATTTGTGAAAGTCTATTAATTACTAAAATGTCCATACATTTTATTTGTAAATGATATCACAACTGTTATATTTTTAAATTTATTATAATATTACAATAATAATTTTTTACTGAAATTATTTTTTTTAAATACAATAATTAATAAATTTTTTGTAAATATTTAATTTTTTGCAACGGTTATAAAGCATTGTCGTAGCTTAATTAAAAAAACTTAACAGAACGGTCTTAATTTAGCAACAGCGTAAAACCGTTGTCATTGTAAATTTAAAAAATCATTCTCGAATAGGTAGCTACAAGTTCAGTTTTCACAAAACGTTGTTTCAAAAGAAAACTGTGGTGTAAGGCAAATGCAACACCTTGGTTCTCCACGTATAAAAAACCGTTCTCGTAGATTACAGTAACAATTTTTTAACGTTAAACAATGGTTTTTATGCATTACAATAGGACAAAAATATTGTAGTGAAATGTGAAACTATTGATTAATTGTTGATTGTTTCTTGTGGTTGGTTCAGTTGCAAGTTTTTTTTTTTTTTTTTTTTTTTTTTTTTT
>JBBPBR010000006.1:6584620-6600309 GCA_037974775.1 Cicer pinnatifidum
ATCATTTTAATAATAATTTCTTCATCTTTCAAATTAAGTTATTTACCGATCATTTAAAATCAAAATTTTAACTTTAAAACTTTCAATCAATATTTTTCCTAATATTTTTAATGAAATATTTGATTATTGCTATTATTTTCTTTATTATTGCATTTATATTTGTTTATTACGTTTGGAGTTCCTTAATTAGTGTCAAGGTGCATAATAAGTGTTATAAAGAAACTTTTTTAATGATTTGGATTTGGGTTTGCATTTATATCTTTTTATAAGCAAAATACTACTAGTGAGGGAGTATAAGGGTACTATTCGAATGGACCATTTCTAAGACAATTTTATTTTTGATTGTTTAACATGTGTCTAATGTTTTTATTTGAAAGTCAAATTTTTACATATTGTATTTATTGCTCCACTGCTCTTCATTCTATTGTTATCGTGTTGGCTATTAAGTGACCAGTAAAACGAATTTCGACTAATATATGATAGGAGTGTGATTCTAACACATTATTTAATTTTTTAGTGCTTCCTCTATTGTTCTATTGCATCTTAGAAATATATGAAGTAATTGCATTAATTTATTAGAAGTAATCGATTCAAAATCACTCATATTTATCGACAGAGGTAATAGTTGTGAGGATAAACTAACTAATGTATATTTTCAATAACAAATTTTATTTGGTGGAATTATATGCCTCTATGTATCAAAGAAGACTTATTTCATAATATAATTGAACTTTCTATTATTCGAATACTACATTATTTTTCCGTCTTCTTTACTTTTATCCCACTGATGAGTTTTTCAATAATGGGTTTTTAATCACTCATGTGGATATTTTAAATTTAATTTTGTTTCATTAGGTATTGACTTAGTCTCCCCTATTTTTATTTTGCTTATCATTATCAATACAATTATAATATGTAGATGTCTAGAGATACCAATATAATTGGAACGTCTAAATAGTCAAGTAATATTTTTGCACTCTAATTTTTTTTATATTTTAAATTTCGTATTTATCGCTATTGAAAAACTTAGGAGTTTCATATGGACAATGGAGTGAAATTGTGGGATGTGTACATACTAATAATCAATGTTACTGTGGTGAAAGAAAAAGAAAGTAATCAATGTTACTTTCGTTGTATTTGTATGTATGTGTATCAATGTTACTTTCGTTAGGAATCTATCTATCTATTTATATTTATAGTGTATTCTAAGCTTGACTTACTCTTATGCAAGCATTATGTTGATGTGTCATATTTGGAGCAATTCTCACTCTCAATTGAAATTTTATAGACCTCTCTTAATATATCTTTATTAATAATTAGATCTCAAATTCATAATTTATACTCATTATACATCTTCATTGTCCACTGAATTTTGCCTCAGTTTTTGTTCTCCCAAAACAGTTACAACATTATGTGTATTTTACATCTCACATTAAAGTTTTTCTATGACTCAAGGTGCTAACTCTTGGTCCTATTCAGGTATCTATGCTAGCATTATTTGTTTCTAATAGAGAAGGTTTATGGGCATACTTGCAAGAGTTATGAAGTTGTGTTATTCAACCCTGGGTTTTATTGGGCGATTTTAATGATATTTTGCTTCCATTTGAGCATAGGGGAATAATTTTCTCTACTACTTCAGTTAACTAGTTTGTACCCATTGTAGTATCTCAATTTTGTCCGATCAATCAAAATTAATTATAAAAAAAATAAATAAAAATATGTTTAATAAACATTTTACACTTGTTATTATTAAGTCTATAAATTGTTATTTTATAAATTTATCGAATTTTGAGTCTATATAAGTTTCCGTTACATTATATTTAGCATTGAAAATAAAATTAATAATAAATAAATAAAACAAAACAACACAATAAGAAAAAGGGGTGTTATTTGCACAGCCACACGTTTTCCTAATGTCTTTTCCTTCCACACTGCTTTGGCAAAAGTTTTCTTTTCTGGTTATATTTTGCCTTAACAAAAGTTTTGATTTTTTTGTTGTTTAATTTTTCATTAATAAAATCAAATCGATCTTCTACCAAGGGTTTTGTGAACATGTCAACAAGTTGATTTTCAATATCGACATAATTTAATTTAATATTCTTTTTGATAACACGGTCTTCAATAAAATGATGTTTAATTTCAATGTGTTCCGATCTTAGATGCTAAATGAAATTTTTTGACAAATTAACTTCACTTGTATTATAACAATAAATTGAAACATTTGAATAACTTATAGAAAAGTCTTCAAGATGAGTTTTAATCCATATAACTTGAGGACAACAATTTGTAAATGAAACATATTCAACTTCATTTTTTGATAGTGCAATTGTATTTTGTTTTCTATATGATCAACTTAAGAGGGCTTTATTGAGGCAAAATCATAATATTTTGAAGATAAACAAATAGTTAATTAATCACTAGTTATGATTTTAATTATGTTGCTATTTAACTTGTATTTTTGAGTGGTTTATTCAAAGATAGATGATGAAATAAATCAACAATTTCCCCATAAAATAAATCAAGAGCATCATGTCTTACTTGAACTGGAGATTGATTACAAGAACATTCTGGTATATAAAATAATATTTTTGTTTATAAAGGAACATTTTGGTCTTTTATAAAAGAACATCCTGGTTATTTCTTTTATAGACAAAATTAAAACAAATCATTCTCTATAGTCCAAACTCCAAGTTAAAGAATATCAAGACTACTCAAATTAATAATCAAGCCCAAAACTCGAAGCTGAAGGCATAAAGAAGCAAAATAAACTATAAATGGATGACCATATTGATCTCTAGATTGATGAGCTATGAGAAAGGACAATGGTACACTGTTGTTGTACTTTTTGTAGAAAGCTCATCATGCTTTTGAGACAAAGGATTGACATGTCACATCCATTCAATCACTCATCCACATTCTCCATACAACACATTGTTGATACAAACTCCATATTTAAAGTTTTGATGAAAATAAACAAAGGTTAATTAAGAAAGTTAATTATGATTCTAAAATGTTATGTTAATTTAACTTGTGCTTTTGAGTGAATTTAATTAAGAACATAATCAAGCAAAGCAAAGAAGACAACAACAAGAACATTAAAACAGAGAATGATCTCCAGTTTCTAGAATGTTCATCACAGCATATTGACCAATCTTTTTCTAACTCTTTAACAAAGAGTCTACCTTGGAAATTTATTCAAATAGAATCAGTACATGGCAAGGAACAAGTAGGATTCATCCCAAATCAAAAAGACTATCTGATCACTAAAATAAAAGGACTCAAAGATAGTAAAAAATAAGAACAGTTTGTAACTCTAAAAATCAAACAGTTAAGAAAGTTTGATCAACCTTGATATATGATAAGACATTGCAAAGGACATCCAAAATGATTAAAACAGGAACTCCAGATTGATCATCAAATCTCTAGAAAGATCAAATTAACAGATCCAGATTGATAATCAATCTCCGTTTTCTACATAACTCCAGCAGTAATTTATTCTCTTTTGCAATGGCTTATAATCCTTCTCCAAACTCCTCTGGCTATATTCAAGACTCAAGATCGAGACTGTATCATCCAAGATCAAGGGAGAAACTACAAAGGCTTTTTAACTAGAAGACAAAATTGATTTAAAGATGTACCAGAAAAGTCAAAAGCAGTTTTAAATAAGTTCAAGGCTGGATTATTTTTATTCTGAAATATTGGTTTCAGTCAAAATACAGAGCACTACCAACATCTCTTTTTGACCTTCATTAAATGCTTCTAAAGCCTATAAATAGAAGGTCAATATCCAGGATCAAAGTGAGAAATTCAAGTGCTGTAAAATCTTACAAATCAATCACATACACATACTTGAAGTTCTGAAATTTCGCAAAGAAGAAGCTGTTCTAAAGTCTCATATCAGATTGCTTAATTATCATTGAATTCTTTGTAAAGAATCAATTCTCAAACAAGAGTTGAGAAATCTCAGATTCTGTAAAAAAGAACAATCTTATTGTAAAAACTCAAACTATAAGAGTTTCTTTATAGTTTGTTTAGATTGTATTGAATCCTATCAAAGTTAGATAGGTGTTGTTGTTGCTTTCTGGGTGGAAAGTAATAGAGATTGAAACAGATCAAGGTTGATTTAGACTAGGTGCTGTAAAATCAAGAAGGTTCTTTGTTTTAAACATTTAGTGGAAAATCTCACAATGTGAGGACTGGACGTAACCCAAGTTGGGTGAACCAAGATAATTCTTTGTGTGCTATTCTCTATCCTATCTCTTTTTTTGTTAAACTTAATTGATTAACTAAGATAAAAACACAAACTGATTTTCTGTTTTAAGCTAATCAAGGAACGTTCTCTATTTTATAATAAAATCTAGAACGTTCTCCGTTTTTCTGTTTTCATAACCAAGATCAATCTTGAGTTATTTTCTTAAGTTTTTAACATGAATTTTTAAAAGGTACATTTACAATTCAAATCCCCCCCCCCCCATTCCTTGTAAGTCGACATTGTTACTTCACACATAACCAAGAACGTTCTGGTTTTATAGAAGAACATTCTAGATCGAATAACACACATGCCTAATATAGTTCAATCTAAACAAATGTTTTGGTCAAGTTTAGTAACGACTATATTAAGCCTTTCTGACCATCTCCTCATCTATAAATGAACATTAAGGAGACGTCAAATGCAAGAGTTTTTAAAAGCAATCATTCTAATACTTAAACAATCATACTTAAGCAACAAAACTCTCAATTAAAGCAAAACTCTAGCTTTCTCTTATTATATTCAAGGATCTCTTTATTGAGTTATTGTTGATAATCAATCTCAAACAAGTGTTAGTAGATTTTGATCCTAAACCCTTTTTATCAGACGCATCATTTGAAACTCAAGTTTATCTTTTAAGATAGATTGAGTATGTTGTAATAATCCTTTTAGTTATTAAAAGGTAACTTATAAAAAATCCTTTATGGATTGAAAGATAACTATAAAAACCCTTTTAATGTTGGAAGGTGAATTTTGGAACTGAACAAGAATGATAGTGTGAAAGCAAAAATGTTCTTATGTCAAGCACATTATTGGAAGAAAAAAAAACTCACAGATTGTGAGGACTAGACGTAGCCCAACTTGAGTGAACCATGATACATCATTGCATGATCTTCTTTTCCTTACCCTTATTTATTTCTCACTCACTAATCACATGTCACCTAGAAATAGTATGGTTTATTCATTTTTAACTCATCCATAATGTTTTGGATTTTTTATTTGAAATCAAGATTGATCTTGAGTTAATTTGAATTAGATTGAGGAATTAATATTTTTTAAAAGGGGTCACAATTCAAACCCCTTCTTTGTGATTGATATTGCTACTTTTGACTTCTCCAAGAAATTGGCGTGCACCACTTGTGCTTTTTCTTACAATAATGTCCCCAACATAATCAACATCACAATAAGCTACAAGATCAAAAAGTGAACCTTTGCTATACCAAAGGCCAAGATCAGCAGTACCAACAAGATATCTAAAAATTCTTTGTATTGCAATTAGATGAGATTTTCTAGGAGAATATTGAAATCTAGGACATAAACCAACTGCAAAGATAAGATTTGGTCTATTGACATTTAGTTATAATAATGAACCAATCATTCCTCTATATTATTTTTCAAATATGATTTTGCCTTTTTCATCTTTGTCCAAATTTAAAGATGGATGCATAGGAGTTGCCATTAATTTGGCTTCATTCATTTTATTTTTTTAAGAAGATCTTTGATATATTATTCTTGACAAGTAAAAATTCAATTTTCGTATTGTTTGAACTGTAAGCCAAAAAAATTAATTTTCCCATCATACTCATTTCAAATTCACTTTGCTTGAAATTTGAAAAATCTTCACACATTTTTTCATTGGTTGAACCATAGATAATATCATAACAGTACACTTGAACTAATAAATCATATTTATTAATCTTTCTAATTTATCATTTATGATCAAGAATGAACTTAATCTTTCATACCAAGCTTTAGGGGTGTGCTTAAATCCATATAGGACTTCAGTGAGTTTAAAGACAAGATTTGGTTTCTTTTTGTCTTTAAAACTAGGAGATTGATGAACATAAACTTCAGCATTTAAAAAAAAGAACTTTTAACATTCATTTGAAAAAGTGTAACAAGTTTATGAGATGCATATGCCATAAGGATTCTTATTGCTGCTAACCTTGCAACTTGAGCAAAAGTTTCAGCATAATCAATATCTTCTTGTTGATTATAAACTTGAGCAACTAAGTCTTACTTTATTTCTAATTACTTAACCTTTTTCATCCAATTTGTTTTTGAATACCCGTGTTGTACCAATGATAGTTTGAGGATTTAGAACAAGAGTCTAAACTTGATTTTTCTGAAATTGAAGTTCTACTTCCAATGCTTCAACACACGAGTCGTCAACTATAACTTATCTGATATATTTTGGTTCTATTTAAGAGATCATTTTTATGTAGTTGTTGTCATCTTTGAAAGAAATTATTGTTTTAATGTCATCCAATGTGTTTCCAATTATTTGATTTTGTAGATGATCCTCTACAATTTTCCAACTTCGTGGAGGTTTTTGAATTAGATATTGTTGATCAATCTCGTTATTCGGGAGAACGATTTGTTGTTGTTGTTGTTGAGATTGATATTTTTCCTTACCATCAATCCTTTGTATGTAAAGATCATCAAATAACACATGCATACTTACTTCTACTATTTTTGTTCTTTGATTCTAAATTTTATGTCCTTTAGAATTAGTGGAGTAACCTAGAAAGATGACTTTATTTGATTTTGCATCAAACTTCCCTTAACTATATTTCTTATTCAAAATATAACAATAATAACAAAAAATGTGACATTATGAAATATTTGGCCTTATGTGTTTTCACAATTTATATGGTGTTTTATTAAGAATTTTTTATTCAAACACGATTTAAAATGTAGCAAGAAGTGTTGACTACTTCTTCAACCTAAAAATATTTCTCAACATTTAATTCTACCAAAATAGTTCTAGTAATTTCTTGCAAATTTATATTTTTTTTCTTTCATTAACTCTATTTTATAGGCATTCTTGCAAAAGCAAGACTATGAGAAATATAATTTTCATCAAATAAATTTTTAAAAGAACCATTTATAAATTCTCCTCCACTTATAAATTCTCAGTTTGAATTTATGTACAAAAAGTTTGAAATGCTTCAAAAGAATCATCTTTTTGAAAGGTTTCAGTGGACTTTATAAAATTTGAAAAAAAATCATTTTTAAGATATTTCAACTTCTATTTTGAGGAACATGTTCTCCTTTTGGATTGCAGAACTTTCTGGTGACTTGTTATCAGTGGTTTCATTTAAAAAAATTTGTTTTTCAAATATTTTAAAATGAAAGTATTGCCTTCTTTGAATTACTTTTTGAATTCAACATTCATAGCTTGAGCCTTCGTTTTTTCTTCTTTTTCTTTATCAAGTTTTTTTTAATGAACCACAACTTTGAGCAATGAAGTTTGACTCACATAAATGATTGTCAAATTCGTTTTCCATTTGCTCACATAAAAGACATCAATCAAAGACAATTACCTCATCATTTTCTGAATTTCCCATTAAGCACATGTTGGCTTTACCACTATCTTCTATGTTTGATTCTTATGAATTATCCCAGGTAGCCATCATGGATTTTTTTTCTTTTTTTGTATAGAAATTTTGATGGTGCGTTTTTGTTTGAAGGACATTTAGTTTTATAATATCGTAACTTATTGCACCTATAACAAGTAACATGACTCTTTACTCATTTACTCATCAGTGCGTTTTTGATGGTGCGTTTTACTCATTTTGATGACTCTTTACTCATTTACTCTTTACTCATTTACTCATTTTGATGGTGCGTTTTTTCTTTTATTGCACCTATAACAAGTAACATGACTCTTTACTCATCAGTTTTAGAATTTTCCATTTTCTTTGAGAAAATCTTTTTAATTTGATCTCTTTACTCATCATTCTTTGACTTTTTCTTGTGAGAAGAACCATTTCTTCTTCTTCAACTTCTTCTTGACCAGCTTATTCTTCTTCTAATTCATCCTTTTCATCCTTTTGTGGGAATGAACTTTCTTGATAATTATGTTATGCTTTCAAGGCTATTGGTTTACCTTTCATTGCATGTTTGTCTTCTTGAAGTAGAACTTCATGAGTTCTTAAGGTTCCAATTAGTTTTTCTAATTCGAATTTATCAAAAAAAAAATCTTGACTCATGGTTGTGACCATTGGTCTCCATATGATAGGGATACACCTTGGGTTGAATAGGTTTTTCCAAGGGAGCACATTTCATTCACTGTGATTGTGAATCTTGAATACATTTCATCATTAGTTTCTCTTTCATTTATCTTAAATAGTTCAAACTTTCGTAGACCAATATTAATCTTTGTTTCTTTGACACAACTTGTTCCTTCATGGTGCATTTGTGGTGTATCCCACATTTTTTTGCAGTGTCGCATTCATCAACTTTTTCACTTTACTCATTGCTTAAAGCACAAGATATAAATAATTGAGCTTTAGAGTTTATAAGTACCTTGGTTTTGTCTTATGTTGTCCAATTTTCCTTTTTCTTTTTAGTAGGTGATGGATCACTTTGATTTAATCTCGGTATGAAGTTTCCATCTGTTATGAAACACCACATTGTTGTATCTTGAGACTTAAGGAATAATTGTATATTTCCTTTCTATAAGTAGTAACACGTACCATTAAAATGGCGGTCTATTTGATGATCCTCCTTCAACAATATACTTGACTTTTAACATTGATTTATCTTCTTGATTCTTTTTATCTAAAATTTGTTAGGTGCTCAACCTTAGAGGCAGAACTCTGAGGCCAATTGAAGTAACAATGTTAATCATAAGAAAATGTGTTTAAATTGTGATCCTTTTTTAAAATTTAATTCTTGCACTTAATTTTAATTAACTCAAGAACCATTTTAGTTGAAATTAATTAATCATTAGAACGTTCTGGATGTGTTAGTTTAAATAAGACATTTCAATTTATAAAAAGTGAAATGTGTTTAGTGAGTGCAAGATGACTATAGAGAAAGGGTAAGAAGGTCACACAAATATGTAGCATAGTTCCCGCAATATGAGCTATGTCTAGTCATCACAATCTAGGAGATTTTTCACTGATGTGCTCAACACCAGAATGTTTTGCCCTGCATTATCTTTCTTGATCATATTTTGATCAATTACAACATTAACCTTTCAACCTTAAAAGGAATTGCTACAGCCACCTTTTAGTCAGAAAGGATTTTTACTAATACCTTTCAAATTAGAAAGGGTTTCTACAACACATTCAATCTAACTTAAGATATATTCTTGAGTTGCGAAATTAAGTGTATGATAAAAAGTGCTTGGGATCTAAATCTTCTCAACTCTTGTTTGATATTGGTTAACAACAAGAACTCGGTAAGATGATCCACGATAAGAACTCAGTAAGAGAACTAGAGTTTTGCCTAAGAGAAGAGTTTTGGAACTTGAGCTTTAAATGATAAGTGCATATTGGTTGCTTTAGAAACTCTTGCATTTGTGTTATGATCGATCTTCCTTTTATAGAAGAGAAGATTGAAAACTAATATAAAGTTGAATATAGTCGTTAGACTCATTAGTCAAGTGTCAGATCTGATTTAAACATATTAAACACATGTTTATATTACTATCCAAAATGTTCTTGACCAACCTAGAACATTCTTGCCTTGAGTCTTAAGTGAACATGTACAAGTGTAACAATGAGTTGTCAAATTCCAGTTGTCAGTTTGTTTGATCATAATCATGCATAGCTTTTAGTAGTAACAATGTTAGTACAATGTACTTTTGTCCGTGTGCTCATCAATCATAATAAATATGCAAACTTATATGTTTGATTTCCTATCTTTAAATAAGTCTATAAAAAACACAAGTTAATAGATAATATGATCAATATCATAATTAACAATTTGATTAAATATTAATTATCTTCAAAACAATATTTAGAGATTTTGCCTCAACATGATATGATTGTCTCGATGATTATATACTCATAGAGTCACAATTTTCAAATATAAAATACACAATCATTCTTTAATTACTCTTACTCCCTTCCTTCAGTGTTAGAATGCTTGTAGGTACAAACCACCATAAATATTTCTACTATACTTCGTTGTATTTCGTCAAAACTAATTGTTCTCAGATGGTCACCACAGTTCCCGTTGAATTAAAGTTGAGTAGTGGAACCGTTCGGACATATACAAAACATATCACGACCACCTCAACATGTCTTCGACGTAAAAATTCCAACTCCTACTAAAGTTGATTTGGATTTATGAGAACTTATGTTGGGTATTGGGCTCCCTTCCTATATGTAGAAATGCCCAAATAGTGTAGCCCATGTGTCTCACTTATTTAATAGGAGAGTGGTCTAATTAGGGTTACAAGATAGAGACTATTTTGATAGAAAAGACAACCACCAAAATAGAAAAGAGAAGAGTAACCTTATTCCCGATTTTCTTAAATCAGTCTCGGAAAAACATCGATTGCAAATTCGTTAACTGTTGGATCGGGATGAGGTATGGACAGAAGGTTCAACTTCAGAGTGGAAGTAGTTCAACTTCAACCCACTCGGAGGAAATGGTCACCCCGACATCAGTTGTAAATTGATTTTGCGTATTTGTTAAAGAAATTTATTTCACGTGAATTGAAATAACAGAAGCACACACAAACTCAGTTTGCATAGACTACGTGAATTTAGATAACATAGACTAAATGATCAAATTTGAATTTAAGTAAAATTAAAACACTCAAACCTATGTAAATTGAGTTTGCATAGGATACGTGAACTAAGTACGTTCACTTGATATTTACCATATATTTGTTTTTGATTGTGATTATGTTAATGCAAAAATGATGCGCACTATGTTCACTAATGGAACGGGTCGGGTAATAATTCATGATAATAATGAGGATCGTCGCGTTAGACTGTTTGCTTTTGCATGGGCTCAACAACTTGAGGAGCATGAGGATCGTCACGTTAGACTGTTTGCTTTTGCATGGGCTTAACAACTTGAGGAGCAACAGAATGTACAACGGGAGCAATAGGCATAACGATAACAGTGAAGATAACAACAAGAGCGAACACAACAACAAATGGCATAATAGGAGGAGCATACCCAACAGGAAAAGCATACACAACAAGATGTCCAACTATAGCAGATGGATCAGTCTCCACAGGCTGATGAATATCTTGATAGACTTGTTGACACATATGTCCTTTGGACATTTGTTGACCACTTAGCCACTCAACTTTAGGATGAAGTGGTAATTTTCTCAATTATATTAAATTTTTAATAGTTGTTGGCATAATGTGTTTTAACTTACATATTTTTCATTCATCTTTTTTGAGATTGTCGGGAGTAGTTAGTTAAGACTTGAGAGTTCAGGATTATATTTGTTGCTAAAGTAGATAGGTGGCATCGCGACAACAATAACTTTCATCTTCTAATTAGGGAGATAACGATTACACTTGATGATGTTTCCTCTCTTCTGCATATACCCATCACTAGAGCATTCTATATTTTTAATGTATTTAACAAATATGAGGGTGCAAAGGTATTAGTTGAACTGCTTGAAATTATTAAAGCCTCTATTCAAGTTGAATTTAATGTCACCCAACAACCATAATTTGATTTTGTTGACTACTTGAAGTATACAATCAGAGTTGTCGTGACCAACTATGGGACATTGATTTTGTCAATGTTGCATACCTAAACTGCTTCCAAGACTTCAACTCATGTGAAGGATACACATGAAGTGTTCTTGTTCTTGCTTACTTATATAATTTTCTCCGTGAAGCGAATATGCATTACCTCAAAACGGTTTTTGGGTATCTGATACTTTTACAGGTAAACTCAATTGTCGCTTATTATGTTAATAAATGATATTATTAACTATAATCTAATTATATGTTATTATATATGTACAGACTTAGATCTATGAATGTTTCCCTACTTTATGTGTATATTGTTGTAGAGCTTCTACTAGATAAGTTGAGGTCAACCCCATATCATTTCAATGTTGTTCATATATATTGAACACCGTATGAAGAGCATAAAGTGATGTGCCTGTTTTACAAGGCTTCTTTGTTTTGAGGATGAATATAGTGGTGTTCAAAGATGTATGCACATCAACTAGATATGGTATTATGTCAATACGGTCATGTTGAAATCATTCTTAGTTCACTATTAAAAATAGTAGGTCATACAATCATCCCAAAGAAAATGGACATAACGCTAATGTAATATGTCCTGCGTATAGTTGATGTTGGTGTAATTGTACATGATGCAACATAATGTATGAAAGGTTACATGTGATTTCACAAGATCTTTCACCATTACATCATTTGGCGTCAACAAGGTTGTGCAATGATTGTATGTAATCTCCTATTGTTGTGCTTCTTCACTGCACTACATTTTCCACAAACTAATTACAAATGGTATAGGTGAATCTAGCTTCAAGTAAACCTATAATGATTAATAAGTTATTAAACAAAAAAATAAGGTAGATAGAATCAAACTAAATATCACAATTAGTACATTCACGGAGTGACAACTCTTAACAAATGCAATTAAAATCATACAGTGATTTGAATAAATGTTAACGATGGACTTCTAAGTGGAAAAAGTTTACGATTAGTTAAGTGAAAATGAGACGAATATCAAGTTAAACTTTGAAGCAATCACATGTCTCATTTTTTGATGTGTCATCCAACTTTTCATAGTTGCAACATGTTCAACATATATATTTTGTATAAGTTGTTGAACATATAAATCTCTCCCCCAAACATTCTTTCATATTAAGGTATGAACTCTTGAAGCTCTATCAAACATTAGCGAACGAATAATACCCAAAATGGAAGAACTTATGAATTTCAAGTAAATGTGCAATTGCACGATTATCTATGAATATATGAATTTCAATTTTCAACCAATCCTTGAAGGAAAAAACTTTAGGTTGTTGAACATTACTGACTGATTGTTGTGGTGTAAGTATTGTGACTAATGGTCGACGATGTTGTACCTTACTAACAGATATTGTAATACTATATGCATTTGTGTCATTTGCATCGAACAATTGCATCCATATACAACTACCAAGATGGATCATGCTTGGTTGATTTTTTCTTTTTTATACCTTACTTTTCCCTTTTTTGGTGCACCCTTTGTTTTAACCTTATCAATAAGTGGGCACATTGACTTAGTGGATAGGTAAGTGATCTCGCACAATTTACCCTAAATTGAAATTTTGATAGATACATCAAACACATAATTTTTTTTTACTTTGATATCTATTTCATGTTTTGCATATAATTTTGAAGGTTTATCTTATGCGTTGTCATGAAAATTAAATTTACTTTACCAAACATGAATGTTGTCTAACGAAATGGATCACAATTTCATATTATACTTGATTACTTGTGAAGATTTAACCACTTTCCGTGTACATATTCATACAAAATAAAACAATCATTACAAGTTCCTTTAAACATAATCAACTTCATATAATAATGTGTCTCATCAAAATTGTGAACAAGATCCCTTAATGTCAACATTACATGTACTTGCTTCTTTTTTGAAAACACGACAATCTTACACTTTACGTTCACATTCTTACATACATAAAACAAACACAATAAATTAATTTTTTTTGAATAAATATATTGAATTGCATTCGTCAAAGCAAAGTATTTATCAGTAATAATGACTTGAACTTCACCATATGTAATATTTTATTTCAATATTTGTAGTGCCAATGTGAAGTTATTAATACGCTCAGATTGTTGATATGCAAATCCCACATAAAATGTCATTTCATTAGAAATAATACAAATAATCTCAAGTAATAGCATTTGATATTTGCAAGTCTTGTATGTGCTATACATAAGCAATACTATATGGAAATTATTTACAAGAGTAATAGCATGGAAATGAGCCTAGAATATATCGATACACATATTTATCGCGTTTTATCAATATCGTTAGATGTTGCATTTCATATTTATTACCTATACGTTATGAATGATATGTTTGACATGCATTGTAAACCTATTTAATTGTTGTTAAACTTTCAATATTTTGATACTTTAATGTCATTAATATGTTTCTTGATTTGACCATGTTCTTTGTCATATCACTAATTACATCTTTCACTTCATGAGACAATCAACCTATGAAAGAATGACAAATCAATTTTTTGGCCAACTCGTGGATATGGAAACTATGTGCTTCATGCAAATACCACTCATTTTCAACAATTGATGATGTCCCTCTCAATCTAAATGGACATTCATATTTTTTAGTACTAGTACTCCTCATAGGTTTAGAATTCTTCTAGAGTCTATATTTATCGTTTATTTCACAATCTAGAATTAATTTCTCTTTGTTTTTTATTGTGCTTTGGTGATTTCAGATCTATTGATGACAACTGCTGTTTAATTTTCTATTCCAACATTTCTAGCTTATTTCAATAAATCATCTTATGTATCAAATGTCATGTCAGTGGTAAATAAGTCAATCAAATCCACCATATCAAATTCAACACCATCATCCATTGCATCATCAATTTTAGGTTCAACATCGTCATTCATTACGTCAAAATCAACTCAAACCATAATACATTTCGTCAAAATCAAGTTCCAAATCTTCATACATTTCATCCCTATTGTCCTCCTTGTGGTCGATTTATCTACATCCAATAAGAACATATAAAAAAAAAACATAAATATTGCTTACATAAACTGAGTTCACATAAATAACGTAAATTGAATTGACGTAAACTATGTGAACTCACATATCACATGCATATTTCTCTGGTCACTCTAAAATTTTACATGTATGTGAACTAAATTTTTTTACATTTACATTACCTAAATTTACGTAACATCTATAATTTCTTAAATTACATATCATAGTGAACTCATTTCACGTGTATTTGCGTAGCGCTTGTAAACTTCTAAGTTAAAGTATCTACGTAAACACATAATACGTAAGGTACGTGATATAGGTTTGTATAAAATGTACAATTTACAACGAACGTGCACTTAATTAGATCACATAAAATTCTCAAATTTTGAAAAAGAAAAGTCGAGCACAGGAAGATCTGTAAACATACTTTATTGGTGACTTTAACCACAATAAAGTGAGAGTTATAAAATATAAATTATGAGTGAGAGTGTGAGTTTGAATTATAAATGAATATGAGTTATGAGAATGTGAAATGAGTGTGACATATTATATGGTGGATGATGGAAATGGAGAAAAAGACAAAATAGGATTTTGAAATTGGTGAAATAGTAAATAAAATTTTGATTATTCTACTTTTAAAAAACAATTAGAGTGGATAGCAATTTAGAAAGTATGGATAGCAAAATTGCTACACTAATATATAAAATTTGTGAAAAATTCTTATATGATTGCACTATTGCAGTAAAATACAGTATATATCTTTTAAATTTATATAACATTTAAAAACCTAACAAAACTATATAAATTATCTTTAAAATATTTATCAAATTTACAAATATACACCACTAAGATTTCTCATATTTTAAACATTTTTATAATTTATAATATGAATTTTTAACATATTTTTATTAGTGTCAATTCAATAATAATTTTGTTTTCTCCA
>JBBPBR010000006.1:6612013-6623802 GCA_037974775.1 Cicer pinnatifidum
AAAGAAAAAAAAAAAAAAAGATAAATGACGTTAACTGAAATTAAGTTAAGCGACTGCGTGACCTATTTAACCTATATTTTATTTCACACTATATCAGTGTTATCTTAAAATAAATATATTGTATTTAATTATTTATGTATTATTTTATCATTGTAGATTATGTACTTGTGTTATAAAAAATGTTTATGCAATTATTTTAATAGTATAAAAAAGTCTAACATTTGAAAAAGTTGGATTTTATAAAATAAATGTTTTAAGTTTTAAAAATATCAACTCAATTAAATCGATCCTAATCAAATGTTCTTCATCAGTTAGGTTAGAAAATAGTGACAGAAGTAGTCAAAGTTCATCCAAATTGGTGCTCATATTTTGTTTCTTTCCAAAATAACAAACTAAATTGATATTGATACGTGTGCTTGTAGCTCTATCTATTCAAATTTGTGCAACTTCTCAGTCTAATTCTCCGTTCTTCTACGCTTGTGTTTACAAATTTTGCATATTTGTATTAAAAATTTAAAAATTAAAATTTTAATATAAATCAAATATTATATTTAATTTATCGATTAAAATTTTAAAAATTTGACACTGTAAAATTTTTGTTCATGCTCTGCCACTATGATTAGGGGTGTATGTGGGTTGGGTTGGGTGAGTTTTGACAAAACCCGACCCAATCGATTATCATTGGAGTTGGGTTAGGTTCTAAATCTGTATTTTTTTCATTTAACCTGAACCGAACCGACTCGATCAAGAGCAGGTTGGATTGGGTTGACGGGTTATACATAAATATTAACCTGTTTTTTATTTTACAGAAAAATATATTAAATAAAAATATATTTAATACTTTAATGTCTCAAAAACTATAAAATTTCAAATGAATAGTATTTAACTAAAAAATATTGTATTTAAAAAATGTAAAAAATTTAAATTAAATTTATTATACACATAACCATAAGCTTTTCGTTCATATATTTATTATGTAAAACTATAACAAAATATAACATTTAAATAAATAGTGTTTAACTCAAATATTAAATTTCTCTTTTGAAAGAGACGATTCAAAAATTAGATACGAATTTTATGAGTAGGGATATACGAGATTATAAGGCCGAAACAAATTAAATGCTAAACTGCGAGAAAAATTCATTATTTAGCCTAGACGCATGAATACCTTGCATCAACATTCATATAAAAATCAGTTATTAATAATATTTTATTATAACTAATTTGTATAAAAATAATAACAGTTGTGAGCACCTGCGTAACAAAAGAAGGTGTACGTCGGTGCATCTTCAAAAAGCTGAAAATCTAAAAAAGAAGAGTAATGAAACTCTATTGGACTGTTAGGACTTTCAAACAAAATTTAAAAAATATATGTATAATTAGTTACCGGGTTGGATCGATGAGTTCAAATTGTTAAACTCATTATCCGAATCAAATATAAGCGGGTTTCAACAGGTTGAATTTGATTCAGACCCGAAAGTGACCAGGTATGAGTAAAACTCAGTTAGATTGGGTTAAGTGATCGGATTGACGGATCGACCCGTACTCATGTACGCCCCTAACTATGTAACGCAGGACATTATTCCTATATACAAGTTTGACATTGTAAACATTAAATTTAGTATATAAAACAGAACAAGCAACCTAAGTAAAATTATAAATGAATAATGTCCTCGCAGCTGCTAATTTGATTGGTTTTTCTTTTCCTTATAAAAAAGCGATAAGTTCTTTTTATATATCATGCATTTATCCATGAATCAATTAACTTTTATTTACACAAATGGTTTTTTTATAGACAAAAATACTAGTAGTCACTAATTAGATAGAAATAGGGAGATTTACTTATAACATAAATCCTTTTTCATGAAAAGAAAATTTATAAGAATTTAATTTATATATATTGTCTTTTTATATACACAAGAGTACTCCGACCGTTGTGTATATGTGTTTCGGATTGAGTTGAGGGATCTTTGAAGATTTGACCATTCATGAATTTTCCGTCCACTCTTGTAGTGACATAGTATTAGGCCTCCTAACCAAGTACTTCAGAGTAGAATGATACCAAATGATGAAGAAGTACATAGTATAAGGCATGCATAACATTTCATCCTTGTGACTGTTTTATTGTGATTGAATTCAATTAATCGTTGATATTATACACTTGAAAGTTTCTTATATTTTGATAATTTGATTGCTTGTGTGTTCTCCTCGTTTATCTTATATTGTTACATAATTTCGAAACTCACCATTCGTTGTTTGTGTTTGGCGTTGTGATAGATGCATACAAGCTGGAAGCTGTAAGAATGACTAATACTCTCATAGTGTCGGAAGTCGTCTTATCTTGAAGACTTCTATTATACGTCTTTAGTTAACGTCTTATTATTTTTGAAATTTCTGCTCTAAGAGTGACATCGGATTGGGACTATATTGACATTTATCATTAAACTTATTTACGTATATTTCAAAGGAATTTTGTTGTCTGTTATTATGACTTTGAGCTGTTAAATTTAATGGATATTTTTGAATTAATGTGACGTCCTAAGTGATTACACGGTACTCTTTACCTTGTAAAAAAGTTTGAAAGTTGATTGATATTTTTTCTCTTGAAGAATTTCATTACTCAGTGTCAAAATTCAAAAATATTAATTATGAGTTTTGGGTGTCACACAATGAACTATCCATTTTTCTGGTTACCATGAAGTCTCAATTATCTTGGTGATCCATATCAAGATAATTGAGAAACTTTTCCATACTCTAAAGAAAAGTCACAGATCATGTAATTATCACATGTTTTAAGTAAAGAAAATGTGTCATTTTACACACATTATAAAAATATTTTGCTAGCATAAAATACATATTGCTTCAGGATTCAGGTGCATTTGTGAAAAGAAATTTTAAACTATCCTTCTCCTTTTTGAAACTCGATGAGGTTATCATCCCATGTCCTATTTTCTTATATTATAGTTGATAGAAGTGACTGATTCCTTAGCTCCAGCACCAAAGGAAGAGGAAACAAAATTTGTTTTGGACTTCGGATTTTCTTAAATTGTTGTTGTATGATGTATTAAGTAAACTTTATAATAAATTTAGTTAACTGAACTTGCAATTTATTTTAATAGTTCATTAAACTTGAGTTGTAAACTATGTTATCTAAATGCTGTTACAAATCATGTTAATGATGTTTATTATTGATTTATAATGTTTGTCTCGGTCTTATTAAGATGTATGAATTTATTGTCATATTCTAGACAATTGGTAATGAGTTTTACAAAAACAAAGTTTAACTCCTTAAATGAAGCTTTGAACATGGTTGTTGGATTATAAACTTGACATTTTATCTTTTAACTAATTATCTTGTGTATACTTGTAAAATAAATTATAATTACTGTATTATAATATTTTTTGGATCCTTTTAACTAATTATTGTGTATACTTTTAGAAAATCCTTCTCCTTTTAACTTGAATGTTTTTTTATAAGCGTTGTTATAAAGTCATAAAATGCATTTATAGGATCTTTTAAAATGCTTTTCATAAAAGCCTTGTCATAGGGTCTCATAAAATTAGGGTCTTTTAAAGCGCTTTTCAAAAAAACGTCGTCACAAAGTCTTTCTAATTTTTTTAAATAAGATGGTGACAAATTTGTTATTATTACAAAGTTCATAGATATGTTCTTGTTCATATGTTCTAACATGTATATTGAAAAAATAAAAACCCTACACAAAACAAAAATTAGATTTCACACCAAAAATATGCCAATGGATTAAGATATGGCAGTTCTCCCTTTCGCGAAGAGAATAACTCGATTTCATATTTCAGTAGGTTTTCTGCTTCTGCACCGTGGAGAAGCACTGTGGAGAAGCATTATCGTCAAGAAAACGCCGTTGTCGTTTCTATCTCTTCCCCTTCCGCCGAGATCTATGACAATCATTTCTTTTTCTGCTTCTCTCTCCGTGAAGAAGTGTTGCAGGTTTTATTTTCTTCTCTTTCCCTTCTTCTTCATCCAACCCTAAGTCGAGGTTCTCTTTTCCTTTCCTTTGCTGAACACAAGAAGCCAACAATTTTGAATCAAACTTGGTGTTTCTCCCAAACTGGTTAGTTCCTGATGTGGATTTGAGTGCTTCCACATGAGATTGAAGATCTAACCAAGTGATTTCTTGAGATAAAGTGGTAAAATAAAAGGGGAAACAAACAAACAAAGATGGATTTAGATGGAGAAGATGAAGAAGGCGCCACAATCAAGGATGATTGATAAGCCAATGTGGAATCGCCACAATGGTAAAGAAATCCATTGATAAGATTCAAGTTCTAATCCAAGAACTCAAAGAGGAGATATATCTCACTAGTTCTAATTCATTTCAATGTTATCTCTAAAATGAGACAATTACAAAGTATTTAAAAATGATTTACCTTATTCCTAAAATGGGCCAAAGGCCAAATCTCTATACCCATATTGGGCTTACACCACTTAACCAAAATTGTTACAATTCAAATTAAATACAAATAAAACTAAAAAACTATTATAAAGTCTTGACTTGAAATATTATTTGTTTTTCCTCCTAATTAGCTCTTTTTATGTCCTCATCATTCCCTCCTTCTTAGAAGAAATTCGACCTCAAATTTAGCTCAATCATAACCTACAAGAAGAAAAACACAAGTCAAAGACATGAAGAACGATGTTAACGCTACCACGGGGGTCAAATGGAAATTGTGAAAAACCACTAAATGTGTCAAGTAGTTGAAGCACAATTCCACTTTTTGCATTCAACAATCCAACATATTCATTTCCAATATAAGGAGTTTTTAAGATAGAGGTAAAATAATACCTCTTGAAGTTGACATTAAGTACTAATGTTACCTTCTTTGGATCGGAATTGAAGACGAACAAGAAGTTACTTTGTATTTCCAAAGGCTTAAGGGAAAGTTGAGCATGAACATTCATTTTATCATAAACAAATGAATGTTCTTTTTGAAACAAGACAAGTCTCTCACATAACTTAGGAGTACCATATGGAAATTTAAAACATTTGTCACTAAAAGAAAGAGTAAGGAGAGGTGTAGTAGTGCAACTATCAACTAATTCCACATGCAAACATTTACCCTTCATAGAAAATCTCAAGATACTAGCTTTATTCTTAACACAAGAGTAAGTATTTAAGTTAGCAAACCAATGTTTCTTAAGAATCCCAACATATTCTTCAAATTTTTTGTCATGAACCAAAGTTACTTTAGAAAGCACAACAACACATTTATCAAGAAAATCATTCAAGTCTTGGCTCATAATTCTCAAATCAAGTTTAGAAGAATAACATGGATCAAACACTTGATGCATCATGGTTTCAACTTTCAAATGATGCTTATGAAAATAACACAAGTTAGGCATTTCAACATTAATATTTGCAAACCTATCAAGCATATGAGGAAGAAATTTTTCAAACAATTTAAGAGAAACATGAATTAAAGTAGTAGTAGAAGAATTAAAGTTGCTAGGATGCAAACCAATGTTTTTCTTGCAAGGATCCTTTTGAGAAACATTTGGCCAATCACCTTTAACTTCAATGGATTGTGGGTATTCCTCTTGTGGAGTCCTATTTTCAAGCTTTTGAACATAAGAATCAACAAAGTTAGGAAAATAGTTAGACTCGATTTCTTGCTCTTTGTCTCTCAAATTTTGTTCCACTTCACATTTCTTTTCTTTAATTTTCATTTTTTCTCTCAAGGCTAACTTATTTTTTTCCTCTTTCTCTTTCTTTTCTTTGATTTTCTCTTTTTCTCTCAAGGCTAGTTTCTCTAATTTTCTTGCCTCTTTTGTATATCCGTTTTCATAAAGATATTTCACATACTCCGGATCCAATACAAAATCTCTAATATATTCTTCATATGATATACTTTCCTTTTTTTCTTGTTCCTCCTTTTTATATTCTCTGTGTCTTTTCTCTTTTGAATACCTCATATCATCCCTCTCAAAATCTATTTGCCTCATTGTTTTTTCCCTATCACTCTTTTCATGTCTCATTTCATCCTCACCATAATCTCTATATCTTCTTTCTTTTTCTTTATCTCTCCTTTCATACCTCATTTCCTCCTCATCATAATTTTCACATCTTCTTTCTTTTTCTCTAAATCTCCTCTCATACCTCATTTCCTTATCATCACAAAATCTATATCTTCTTTCTTTTTCTTTATCTCTCCTTTCATACCTCATTTCCTTATCATCATAACATATATATCTTCTTTTTTTCTCAATTTCAAACATACCTTTATTTTGAGAAGATCTTACATGGTGAGATCTTATATCTCTTTGATTCACAAACTCTTCTCTCAAGGCATTCATTTGAGTATTCAATATTTTTATAAAGTGACCCATAAGATAAGTGATTCTAGGAGAAAGTGGATTTGGTTCACTTTCACTCATGATTCCAAAAACAACAAATCAAGTAGTATCACAATAATCAATCAAATAACAAGAACAACGTGAAAATAAAAAAATAAGGCCCTCACAATTCACTAAGTGTTTACACTCAATAAATGTATCACTCGTGTATATCACTCAATGATGGCTTTTTTTTCAATGATATGCACTCTTGCCTTTTTCCACTTAAACTCCTCGTTCAAGTTCTTAAAAAGAACCAAAATAAGAATCCAAATCAAAGAACCAAAACACAATGTAACGAGTCCACAAAAGCTATCAACACAAGAGTTTCAAGAAGAAAAACTCTAAGATAAAACTAGGAATTTAAAATGACAAACAAGAAGAAGAAGAAGAAAAAAACTAGGTAATTGAAGACACACTCAAGTAGATTATAAAAGAAACAAGAAAAATTAGAATTAAATGACTAAGTGATCCAAATATGTGGGAGAACTAAAATCAAACTTGCAATGTCTAAATGAGGTAAGAAGAATGCAAAAGATGTTTGGTATTTCATTAACAACAATTCTGGATTTTTTTTTTTTTCAAAATGCCTTTTTTTTTTTCAAAAGTGCTTTTGTGCAGAATCACTTTTTCGCAGCACTAATATTTCCAGATTTTTCTCTGCATATTAGAATTCCTCTCATTGTTTTAATCAACTTAGGCTTTTGAATTTCCAGAATCGGATTTGTATGGAAGAAATAACATGAAAAACAAATTTGCAAGTGAAATTTGGGATCAAACAATTGCAAGTGAAGAAGATGAATGCAAATTTTTTTTTTCCAGCAACTTCAGATTTCGAATTTCACACAAAATGAATCAAAAAATTATCAAACTAAACCATCCCACACATATTATAACACTTATAATCAACTAACAACTCAAGATTACACAAAAATAGAGGTAAAATTTCAAGAAATTAACCTAAAATTTCAAATTTTCCAAGAACTTCAAGAACATCAAAAACTTAAAAACAAAAACTAAGAACAAATGTTACCACTTGGTGACAAGCTCTGAATACCAAATGATGTGGATTTGAGTGCTTCCACATGAGATTGAAGATCTAACCATGTGATTTCTTGAGATAAAGTGGTAAAATAAAAGGGAAAAGAAACAAACAAAGATGGATTTAGATGGAGAAGATGAAGAAGGCGCCACAATCAAGGATGATTGATAAGCCAATGTGGAATCGCCACAATGGTAAAGAAATCCATTGATAAGATTCAAGTTCTAATCCAAGAACTCAAAGAAGAGATATATCTCACTAGTTCTAATTCATTTCAAAGTTATCTCCAAAATGAGACAATTACAAAGTATTTAAAAATGATTTATCTTATTCCTAAAATGGGCCAAAGGCCAAATCTCTATACCCATATTGGGCTTACACCACTTAACCAAAATTGTTACAATTCAAATTAAATACAAATAAAACTAAAAAACTATTATAAAGTCTTGACTTGAAATATTATTTGTTTTTCCTCCTAATTAGCTCTTTTTAGGTCCTCATCAGTTCCTTTCTCAACTCTTTCAATTTTAAATTTATTTATTTTTCCTTGTACTTCTAGTTTCTTTCTTAGTGATTTTCATTTTTTGTCATTTACCTAGATATCTAATTTTTCCCATTTGGCTAGTTGTAGTTGAAAAACCATGAGAATATTATCCACTTATTATAATTTTATTTATTAATTTTAGACTGTTGTTAAAATTTGGTGCTCTTTTAAGTTTTTATTATTCATTGAGAGTGTGGTAGACATAAGATTGTTATTTCATTGAGATTGTTGTCAGATTCTTCAACTTATGTTGTTAAGTTGACTACCACAACCATCCGATTTGTTCAATTTGAGTATGTTCTTTTAGGGATTTGCATACACTTGAAAATCTCACTTTTTCTTTGTTTGATTTTTACAGATCAGGCATCCCACGGGGATCAGTATTTATACCAATAATCTGAAAGAAAATAAGACGTTAGAGAGATCATTTCAAAATCATCCACAACACATCGGCTTAGGAAGTAAATACTCGATTGATTGTTTGTGGATTGGAATTGATACTTTGCATCATTTGTGAAATAGCTGGATTTTTCATTAATTGGTTCAATGAAGCAGGATCTGACATACCACCCAACATGCCTTCGAGATCTGGCATCAGCCCGCCTAAGCCAAAGGGCGTTTGCTGCTGAGCTTCCCCACATGTTGTTGGCCTCCTAGCATTAGTTTGGGCACCTCCAGCTAAAATACACAGCATGCATTAGCCCAACATTAGTTGCACACCAATAAAAAATATAGCTACTAGCTAAAATAAAAGCTTTATAATATAACAAATAAGTTGAAACAACACGTGACAAAAGGGGACAGAGGCATTTAGTTGTTTGATTTGATTATGGGATAATGACGGTATGAGTACTTACTTCTAGTAGATGACCAAGGATTAGGAAGCAGGTTAGTATTGGGTATAGGGGAAGTTTCTTCAGAATTAGTATTTGAGGGATTGGTCGATTGACTCCTTGTTTCGCCACCTTGAGTCCCCAAAATTCTGGTGTTGTCATTTCCGGCATTATCAACCATTGTGGTGGCATTTAAAAATGGTTCTTGAAACATTTTCATACATGCGCCTCAACATGTTGAGCCCCCTCCGGTGATGATTCCATGTTGCTCATAGCTCTGTATGTATTCCTCATCATTTCATGTCTCGCATGATCCTGGGGCATTTGAATTTGCGGCTGATAGGGTTTCAACAAGTGTTCTGAAGCATTGCAAGTAATAGTAAAATAGTAGTATTGAATGTCGAATTCAAGGATTGCGTTTGACTATCGAGTTGTATTTTATTACTAAAATTGAACAAAAAATTTCTGAATTGATTGAAACAATATTTAAAATTAACAATAGTAAAAAAATTGATCATTTATAATAATAAGAAAAATGTCAGAGATGACTTTCACTTCGAATCCAACATTGGCTTTTAATTTGATCCTAGTTACTGAATTTATTTATTGAATAATTACCGAATTCTCTTTATTATTATTTTCCTAATGTCTTAGTGACAGAATCTTTAATTGCAAAGTAACCCCTAATTTCTTAGTGAATTTAAGATTTGAATTAAACTTTACGGTACAAAAATTCTCTTTTTAAACTACTACATTTGCAACAAATTTAATTGGTTTCGTGATTTGCATCTATCTCTAGACTACAATATCATGAATTTCTCATCTCAAGCATTTGTAAAGTCCACTTCTATTTCAAAATATGAATCGTAACATTTTAAAGTTGATCAAACAATAAAAAGTATAAATCATAGAGATGAGAAAAATAATTCAATAAGCTCATTCATATCACTAGAAATCAAATCATAAAAATAAATGTTTCATCTTGTTTCAGTCATCCCTAACAAATAGGATATAGTTACTCATGACAAAGATACAAAAGATAGAGATTAAAGAAGAATTACAAGAATTATTCATGAATGATTCTTGATAAAACTTCTCCAGTGGTGTTAGAAATAACTGTCTTTGAGTTCTCTGCTATGACACAAGTCTCAAAATATTTCAATAGTCAAAATGATGCTTAAAAAGTGAGAAAAACGTACTTTAATGCGTTCTGATGCGGGCTTTAAGCGCAATCCGACAGATCTAGTGGTGCAGAAATGCGTCCCAGGCGCGCTTCAAGCACACAACATCTTATGTCTGGTGTTTAGTGCATTTGTCTCCTCTTTGGATTCTGAATTTGGTTTCGGTGTCTTTATGAAAGTTGTAACTATGGATTTAGCTTTCATTTGCACGTTGTTTAACTCCAATTGGACATCTACAACTCCAGATATTCCTGAAATACTCCACATATGTCATGCTGATTTCTCACAAAAAAATTTGCACTGCACTAAAACAAAGAAACAACATAAAACTACGAAAAATCCCTACTTAATCAAAGAAATAAGAACATAAATATTTTATTAACTCAAAGAACTAAAATCAACAAGATATATCAATTAACTCCTCAAATTAACTAATAGTCACACATAGATAAAATTAAACAGTAAAATATATGTATATGATGAAAAGTCATTACAACCCCAAACTTAATTTGTTGCTTGTGCTCAAACAACACTTAATTTCATATTTGGTACAATTAACAATAAACTTAAACTCATTTTCTCAAAGTTCTCGCTACTACAAAACATTCATCATGCTCCATGATTGCTTAAAAAAGCAACACAATTTTTACATTTTAACATTCATCCAACAAGTTCAACTCTCTCTTCACATAATCTCATCAAAGTTTATCTCAAGTGTTTAGTAAAGATTATGAATTTATCACTCAAATCCTAGATCATGAATCACGCTACCATAAACTTGAAAAAAAAAATTCTAATTAACACTCACAATCAAGGAAATAATCATCTTGTGAATAATCATCTTTTAACTAATTTTATTGTACAAATCATATAGTTTATTTATGAACATGCATTTGTCCCGTATATCATTATATATAATAATATAATTAATGCGTTATAATATTCTTCAAATTTTTAAGTAGAAGACATTTAATAGACACACTGATAATGAAAATTTTAACAAAATAGATAATGAAAGTTCATATTTTAACTAATTGACCAACAAAAAATATTTATCTCGTGTATGATTTATATAGTCAATTAAACAAAAACAAATTAGACTTTGTCTAATTTCACAATAAGATAGTATTGTATAAATCATGCACAAATTTATTCTCTTCCATTATACCTTTAAGTCCCGTCAAATCTCATTTGATCCAATAGTGGAATTTATTAATCCAATAATAAAAACAAACTTGTGTGTACCGCAAGAGTTACCTCAATTGTGTATATAGAATTCACCAATAAATTATAATTGATTCGTAAAAAAAAACTATCTTATATCTAACATACCAATGATGAATGACACTGTTCTCCTTTAATTAAATAATCATGAAATACATGATTATTTTTTAATTAATTAATTCGTGAAATTGTTTTTTTTAAACACATCATTTTTTAGCTATTTGATTATTGACATACATTCATTCCGTGAGAAATTACTGCAAACTCATTCGTTACATCTTTATTTATCAAAACTATAGTGTGTGAAAACAAATTTTCCTTTCATAAAATTGTTCTAAATTTTTTGAAAATGACAATCACACTGAATTGAGCAAAACCAACTTGTTATTCATTAGTTTGATTCAAGTTTGTATATCGCGAGAGAATATTGCAAAAATTAAATCAAACCAAAATGCTTATCTGTAATTGGTTTTGATTTTTTATTTCTCTCTAAAATCGAACCAAGGCATCAATTAGATTTGTTGAATAATTTTTAAAATTTTAATCAATTAAATTTAGTTAATTATTTAAATATGTTATAGGTTCAACAAAACAC
>JBBPBR010000006.1:6624062-6651253 GCA_037974775.1 Cicer pinnatifidum
ACAATATTGAGATGATTAAAGAGAAAGAAAAGTGATGTAATTAATAATTTTATATTGTTTTTTTTTTGTAAATTGATAGTTTTAACCTGAAAATTAAACATGTGTAAATATGAAAAGGATAATAAAATTTGAAAAGATATAAATAAAGGGGAAAAAGTGAAAAATGAAAAGAAAGTAATAAAATATGAAAATTAAAGAAAGATAAAAAAATAAAAAACAAAAATATAATTAATGAAAGATAAGGGAATTAAAATATATAATATAAGAAAGTAAGAGAGACGAGTGAAGCGGAAAGTATAAAAATTAATAAACACTACGCCAAAAATTGCCTTTTACAGCGCTTTTTTTAAGCCTTCTACAGCGCTTTTTCAAAAAAAAAAAAGCGTTGTGGATTCGAGCGCTGTAAAAGATACAACAGCGCTTTTAAAAAAGCGCTCTTAAAGGCACCTTTTATAACGCGCGCTTATTATGCACCTTTTACAGCGCTTATTACAAAAAAGCGCTCTTAAAGGCACCTTTTATAACGCGCGCTTATTATGCACCTTTTACAGCGCTTGTTACAAAAAAACGCTGTAAAAGGCTTACCCATATTTCATATATTTAGGGTACCTTTTACAGCGCTTCTTTGTAACAAGGGCTGTAAAAGGCTTTTTTGTAACAAGCGCTGTAAAAGGCATACCCATATTTCATATATTTGGGGTACCTTTTACAGCGCTTTTTTGTAACAAGCGCTGTAAAAGGCATACCCATAATTCATATTTGGTATGCCTTTTACAGCGCTTTTTATAACAAGCGCTGTAAAAGGTGTTATTTTTTTTTTAAACCCTGTATATATTTTAAAAGCGTTTTTTAGCTTTTTATGGCACTTTTTTTATAAAGCGCTGTCTTTTATCTTTTTATCCAAAATTAGTTTGAACCAGTTCACACAACACAACACAACCAGAATCAGTAATTTAGAACATATTCATATGCATGTTAAAACAGAAACAAAATCAGTAACACAACCAGAACTAGAACCAGAACCAGAGCCCAGAATTAGTTAAAACATAATCAGTTCACACAATATGATACATATATATTATCCTGTAACACAGTAATTTACAACATAAGTAATTAAATATACATTGAACCTAATTTACAACATATTCATACTGTCATATGATCATATACATATAATAACTATGCATCATATAATATTCAGATCCCTTGCCCAGCAGCATGCTATTTCCCAGAAAATCAAATAATTTTCATTTCAAGCACATACTCACACCATTCCTCCTTGAATTCTATCAGATCTTGCTCATAATATGATGGACTGGAATTTTCAAAGTACTGCAATATAAAAATTGAACATATTATATTAAGTTAGTATCAAATATATAGATAATTTATATATGAAAATCATATAATCAAAATACCGTACCGTTTCTGGGATAATAGTTTAATTCTTGTCAACAATCTCCTTCATGAATCTCAATACGTAGTACCCACAGTCGATGTTGTTTGTTTGACGAGGGCACTTTATTGGGATCCATGTAATATTATTAGACTTTTGCTTCGACACTACCGCACCTCTTTGAGCTCGAAAAACTTTTAATGCACTATCAAATGAATAAATGTGATTATTTTAGCATGAACAAACACTTATTTATATATATGTGTAACAAAAATAAATGAATATTACTTACGTGTCGAACAAAGTCTTGATTTCGGAGTGATTGTTGTAATCGCCATGCAAGGGATCCAAATAGTATATAACTTCAGAGACGGCATTGATTGCAAATAGCACCCAATGTGTCCTACAACAACAAAAAATTGGTTAAACAATTTTGTCTATACACAACTAATAAATTAAATTCTCATCAATTAAAAAAGATAAAATTACGTACCCTGAATTATATGGTGCTAAGAACAATTTATCCTTTGAAATATTTCCTAAAAACATATTTACAATGTATTTCTTTACATTGTCTTCATCGAGTTTCCACATGGACGTTTTATGCGGAGAGAAGAATGAGTATTTATTCGATAATTTCCTCGGGCACACGACCTTCTCATGCAAAAACTTCAATGAAAATTTTAAACTAGATTAATTACCAATACATTTAATTAATTACCAATAAATGCAATTAAAAGTATTTTTTTACCTTATATACAAGCTCATTACAGTTGCACTGAGCTCCTTATGTTCGAGAAGTTCGTATACGTGCTCCTTGTCGAACAATTCCTCATACTCCTCTCCGAATATTTCTTTATTCATGTGTATCATGCGCGAATCGTCGCTGCTGCACAGGTTCTTTTTTACTTGGATGTCAAGATACGCCCCGTATTTACCAAGGCGTGGCTGACTTTTTTTAGGAGCAGCAGCAACAGTGATTGGTTTGCCACGATCCAATTTTTTTATTGCTGCAAGTTTGGCAGCTTTATTGGCCTCCGGCCTTTGTAATTTGGCAGCTCTATTAACCTCCAATTTTTGAGGTTTGCTGCCTTTTTTTGGATGTGCGGGTGGTTTATTTATTTGGACCTACAAAAATGAGGTTAAATGTTAGTTTATTGAATCTGAAAAAATTGACAAAGCTTATGCAATAAATGTGACAAACCTTATCGGGAGACGTAACTGATTTGTTTCTGGGAGGGCTTTTAATGAGGGCAACAAGGTTCGTGGGCCATGCCACGTAACTACCAATAGCTTCGCCCAATGTCTGCATATCTCCGTCGTTGCCCGGTATCGGCAACGGTGCAGTTGGTTCGAAAGCAACAGTAGGCGATACCTTGACATGACCCTTTGGGATCGGAGTATTGTGCAATACTTCTCCCAAAGTATTGTACAATTTTCCTTTTCCCACCTTCCGATGAGTGGGCAAGGACAAGTATAGAAAACATGAAGTGACACCCTAAATCAATAGTTAAAACATAAGTACAGTTAATATATAATATTGTTTAATGCATAAGTAATTACATAAGCAAGTAAGTAATTAATTACCTCGGAAATAATTTTCAAACTGACGTTGCAACTCCCGCTTTCACTCTCCATTTGTATTTCACCTTGGAGCTGATCCACAAGTTGCTTGTCTTTGTTCGTATTCACCAACTGTGCCACTTGCTCAGATAGGATTCTGAGCTTCTCTAATACTTCCTCGTTGGAAGGTTTTTAGCGCTTCTCTTGAGGAAAAAAAGCTTTTGGGAGTTACGCCAAATCCCTTCCCCCTAACTCGACCGGAATATTCAGGAACATTAAAAACTTTGCCCAAAATGTCCCTGCAACTAGCCTTGTTGCCCTCTTCATTTTCAGAACTTTGTTCGATGGTCTCCTAAAATACATGTAACATTAAAATAGTTAAGTTCATTAGCATTTTTAAAATACAATATTAAAAAGTATTCAAGTGATAAATACAATATTGAAAAATATTAAAGTCATAATATACTTACACAAAGTTCTATTACTTTTTGAACATTTTCGTTATCAACCACTCCATCCTTATTTACCCGAGCTTCCTTCCACAAGATATGACGACCCAACGGTTGATCGGATTGGGTCTCTTGTCGCTATTCGTTAAAAAAAAAAATATTAGTTAGAAACTATAGTTTATAATACAAATTCCCTCATCATTGATATTACATTGACTTACAAATTTTTTGTCTAGACGTGCATATCCCAAACGTGATCTTCTGTATGGGTGCGTCGGGTTGCTTGCCCTCTCGCGATTTGCCTTACTAATATTTTATATAAAAAAATAGCAATTATGTAAAAATTTAAAATACGATACGGATATGAATAATAAAACACACAAATGCTAATAAATTAATCACTTACGACAAACGCGGGGTCAGTACGTTTGGAAACAAACGCTTTCCATTCATCATTTGATATATAATGTCGATATATCTTTGGAGGTTCAGCTGTTGTGTTTCCTTCTTTATCTTTAAGATAGAAATTTGAGAGATGCGATCTAAATCCCCAATGGATTTTGCCAGCAACTCTCAAAACGTAATTATTTCGTTCCTCATCAAGGACAAAAGTTGTCTGCAATGAAAAAAATTATAAGTAAAGTATTTCAATGAAAATATTTATAAATGACAAAAGATTGGATCAAAAAATTTACTTGAATATCATTCTATATGATATCTTTGGCATCCTTCAACGCCTTATCTCTCCAGTCGTCAATTGTGATTGGAATATTTTGACGAACAACAGCCCCATGTAGCTCACAAACATTGCGTTGTGGGGGTCAACTAGCTGACCACTTTCATCCCATCCAACCTAATAAACTCATATAGTAAGTACATGCTATTAAAAAAAGCTAAAAAAATACACCGCAAACAGAGTATAGTATAGTATTACCTCAAACTTGGTGCCATTGCTCCTAGCTTTAATCACATTTTGCATTATAGTTGCACCACATTTGACTTCATTTTCATAAGTCTTACTGGTGCCAACTTCTTCATTTTGACATTCTAAATCTCTGTTTGTATCCATTTAACTACAACAAGTTCAACATGCAGTTTAGTATAACATCAACAAGCTCAACATGCATCATGCATTATTCTAAACAAGCTCAACATGTATTAGTATATATATTTTAAACAAGCTCAACATGCATTTTAATGATTACAAAAAATTAATAACATCAATACCTGAATAATGGTTCGAAGAAAGATGAAATGCAAATAAAAGAGCGAACGGAGAAATTTCACAGCAATAAAGTTCACAGAAAAACGATTTTGAAGAAATACGTAATGAGGGTTACGTATTTCAATGAAAATATAAGGTTCGAAATGATCTTGGATGGAAATAAGGTTCGAAATGAAGGAGATGATCGTTGAAATACAGTTCGTAATGGACGGGATTATAGGGTTTGCAAAAGAAGAGAAGAACGATGAAGGTTGAGATGATAGTGTAGTTTACGTAATGAAGAGGAAACTGAAGAGGTTACTGTTATATATATAACCCTTTTACAGCGCTTTTCCAAAGAGCGCTCTAAAAGGCCTAAGCCTTTTACAGCGCTTGTTATAAAAGCGCTGTAAAAGGCGTCCTTATTTAAATTTTTAAAAGACTCTTTTACAGCGCTTATCCCAACAAGCGCTGTAAAAGACCTCATTGTTTTAGTATGTTATATAATGTTTTTTTTAAAAGCCTTTTACAGCGCTTGTTATAAAAGCGCTGTAAAAGGCGTCCTTATTTAAATTTTTAAAAGGCTCTTTTACAGTACTTATCCCAATAAGCGCTGTAAAAGACCTCATTGTTTTAGTATGTTATATAATGTTTTTTTTAAAAGCCTTTTACAGCGCTTGTTCAAAGAAGCGCTGTAAAAGGCCTTATTATGTTATTTTTGTGTTTTGTTATGTTATTTTTTAAACAAGCTCTGCAAAACCCACATAGTCCAACCAAAATATCTTCCTCTTCACCAAACTCCACCTCAAAGTCCTTTTATGCATCTTCTTCGCAAACATCAATGGTTACTCTTTCAATCTCCACCTCAACACCCTTTTTATCTCTTTACATTCCCTTTCATTCTTAAATCGTAACTTGATCTTCAGGTTCATTGCCATGTTGCGAAAAATGGGTTTGTTAACAATGTGTCTGATGTTTTTGTTAACAATGGGTCTGATGTTTTTGTTAACAATGTTTTTTTGGGGATTCCCATGATGCGTACAAGGTGTTTGAAGAAAATTCTGTTAGAGAAAGTCATGTTAGGTATCTGATGAATATTATTTTTAAAGCCTTTTACAGCGCTTGTTCACATAAGCGCTGTAAAAGGTCTCTTTATTTTTTTTTCAAAGAGTCTTTTACAGCGCTTTTCCAAATAAGCGCTGTAAAAGGTCTCCATCAAACAACAAATATAACCTTTATTTTTTACTTTATCAGGTACATTAATTATAAATATTAACATATTTTTGAAATCCATAAATTATTAATTAATATTATTAATTATAAATATTAACACATTAATTATTTAATGTCATATATTGTAAAAATTGTTATATACTTATACGTTAAATACCCATCTAGGTTCGAATCTGAATTAAGTGAACTTCGTAAATGTAAGCGTTTTTAAACTACAAGAGTCTTTTACAGCGCTTTTTGATGTAAGCGCTGTAAAAGGTATCTTTATTTTATTTTTAAAAGGGCCTTTTACAGCGCTTGGTAAGAAGAGCGCTGTAAAATGTCTCATTATTTTATTTTTAAAAGGGCCTTTTACAGCGCTTGTTTTAAAAAGCGCTGTAAAAGGCATGCACTTTTTTTACATGCATAGTTCTTAAGAATTGAAATTGTCCAAATTTACATAAACATGCACTTCACCAAAGACCCTTATCCCCCACCCATCAACCAAACTATCCAAAAGCCAAAAACTTAAGTCCTAATTGAATCACTGGTTATGCTTGCCTTCTTAGACAATAATAAAACAAGAATAGAACCAGAATAATTCAGATTATATATTACCACAATAATTCAATAAAACCAGAATAGAACAATAATTCATATTACAATAATTCAGATTACAACAATAAAACCAGAATAGAACAATAATTCAGATTACAACAATAATTTAGATTACATGCATGGCTTATATAAAACAATTAAACATGTACATTAAGATGCCGTTCTTCTTTTCCTGGTGGAATTCACATTTGTTTGTCCATTTACAATACGAAACGATGGATTAATCCAAATTCCCTCATCATGATCATCTCTAAGATATAAACCATCATCAGTTGAATCAATTTCATGTGGTTGTTGTGATGTTGCAAATAAAACATCATTACCAACATCTTCATCATTGTTGTTATCATCACTTATTTTATTGGTCGATAGGACAACAAACCATTTATCATCAGAAGGATCGGTGACATAAAACACTTGTTGAGCTTGCGACGCTAAAATAAAAGGCTCGTCTTTGTATCCCACCCTATTAAAATCAACAAGCAAGAATCCTGACTCATCAATCTGAACGCCATTATTATAATCGATCCACTTGCAACCAAATATAGGAACACGAAACATTGTGTAGTCTAACTCCCATATGCGCTCGATAACCCCAAAATATGATAGATTTGCATATATTGGGTTTTTGTCTTTTGCACTTGAGACATGCATCGCTTCAGCTACGAGAGTGACTCCACTATTTTGCATAGTGGTCTGATCATCTTGTTCTTTGGTATAAAATGTGTAGCCGTTAATAACATAACCAGTGTAAGAAAAGACATGTAAGCTCGGACCATTTGACTTTATGTGATTTTTTAACCATGTTATAAAACTTCGATTGTGCTCTCGAGTTATCCAATTTTGATTCCTATTCATGTTCAAACGAGATAACTGATCCATGTGTATTGTAACATACGGTTGAACCTCATCATCATTGTGCAGAACATACAATTGTGCCTGCTCCAATTCTGTCCTTGATATAGTCAGTAGTCTCCTTCCAATTATCCCTTCTCCTGATAGTCTTCCCGAATGACGAGACATGGGAATCCCTATGGATTCAACATTGGACAGATATTCAATACAAAATTCAGCAGCCTCTTCAACAATGTATCGTTCAGCAATACAACCTTCTGGTCGACTTCTACTTTTTACGTACCCTTTTAATATTTTCATATATCGTTCTATTGGATACATCCATCTCATATAAGCTGGCCCACAAAGTTGTGTCTCCTTAACCATATGAACAGTAAGGTGAACCGTTATATCAAAACACGATGGTGGGAAATACATTTCAAGCTCACACAAAGTAACAACAATTTCCCTCTGCAATGTCGGTAATTTCTGAGGGTCGATCACTTTACTACAAATTTCCCTGAAGAAGAAACATAATCTAGTTAATGCTAGTCGAACTTTTTCAGGTAAAATGGAACGTATACCTATTGATAGCAAATGCTCCATTAGAATATGACAATCATGGGTCTTCAAACCTTTTAACTTGAGGTCTTTCATACAAACCAAATTTCTAATGTTCGAAGAGTATCCTTCTGGAACTTTAACTTCGTGTAGAAATTTACATAAAACAATTTTTTCCTTTCTAGATAGAGTATGAGCGGCTGGAGGTAGATATGTGCGATTTCCTTTCTTTACTAAAGCCAATTAATTTCTTATTCCCATATCGACCAAGTCCAATCTTGCGTTGATGCCATCTTTAGACTTTCCTGGAATATTGAGTAACGTACCAATAACACTATCAAATAAATTTTTTTTCAATATGCATCACATCGAGGAAATGTCTTATATACAATGACTTCCAATATGGCAATTCAAAGAAAATTGACTTTTTCTTCCACCCAGTTTTGACCAGCTCTCCCGCAAAAGGTTTGCCAAATTTATTGGTCAAACCTTGTACTTTTTCAAGTATTTGATATCCAGTCGGTGGTAAAGGAGCTTTACCTTCCTATGATTTTCCATTAAATGCATTTCTCCACCAACGATACTGATGACTATAAGGTAAAAATCTACGATGTCCAAAAACACATTCTTCTTACAATGTTTCAACCGCATCCAATTTGTACTCTCTTCACAAACAGGACATGCACACTGACCTTTAATGCTATATCCTGATAAATTACCCTATGCTGGAAAATCATTAATTGTGCCGAACAACATAGCCTCAAATTGAAATATTCTTTCTTATACCCATCATAAACTTCCACACCTGTCTACCACATACGTTTTAAATCTTCTATTAGAGGAGTCAAGTATACGTCGATATCATTCCCCGGTTGTTTGGATCCAGAAATTAACAGAGACAACATCATAAACTTACGCTTCATACATAACCATGGAGGTAGGTTATATATTACCAAAATCACAGGCCACGTGCTGTGTGAGATGCTTTGAAGACCATGTGGATTCATTCCATCAGTAGAAAGTGCAAGTCTTAGATTTCTTGACTCTATCCCGAATTCAGGATACTCGTGATCAATTTTTGCCCATTGTGGGGAATCTGCAAGGTGTCGAAACATTCCATCTCTAATTCTTTCATCTGCATGCCATGTCAAGTGTTTTGAATCTTCTTCACTATGATACATGTGCCTAAATCTTGGTATTATAGGAAAATACCACACGACTTTTGCTGGAGTAGATTCTTTCTTCTTATATCGAGAGACATTGCATTTCGGACACGCCTTAAGTAGTTCATATTCATTTCGAAATAAAATGCAATCGTTAGGACACGCATGAATCCTTTCGTAACTCATGCCAATAGAACACAAAATTCGTTTAGCCTCGTAGGTTTGACTGGGAAGTTCATTATCATCTGGCAACATATCTTTTATGAGTGTTAATAATTCTGTAAAGCTTTTATCAGACCATCCATTACTCACTTTTAAGTTGTACAACTTTAATATCGCCGACAGTCTTGTGAATTTAGTACAACCATTATATAATTCTTTCTCTGCATCACTCAATAAACTTTCAAACATTTTAGGACAATCTCGAAGATCTTCTTCAACTGCTTTTACGATCTCATCAACTCGGTCCGGCTCATATGTATCTGTATCGAAGTCAGTTGAAGCATATGTCGAACTATTCTCAAAATTAATGTTTCCTTTTTTTTTCTCACCATGTCTTATCCAACATGTGTAGCTTTGATCAATTTCATTACATACTAGATGTCCTTCTAATTCATCTTCTCTAACACGTTTTCCAAAACAACATTTTAAACAAGGACAAACTACTCTATTTGGATCTTTTGCATTCTTCACTGCAAACTCAACAAACTCCTTAACTCCAATTTCATACTCTTTTGACAATTGATTGGCTGACATCCATTTCATATCCATATTATACCACCTATATAAATGCAGTTACAAAACTAATAAGCTTTCAATACTGAACTAATAAACTAATAAGCTTACAATACTGAACTAATAAACTAATAAGATTTCAAAACTAATAAACTAATAAACTAATAAGCTTTCAATACAAAACATAACAACACGTTTCAAAACAGAACAGATCATGTGATATGAGTTTTTGACAATTTTTGACAATTTCAAAACATAACAGATCATGTGGTATATATAATCTGAATTATTCAATTGTTCATGAGAAATAATGTTGTTTTGGATTAACAGATCTGTTCATAACAAATCATGTTGTTTCTCATGAACAATTGAAGAGATTTAAAACATAACAGATCATGTGGTATATATGTGTAGAAGAGATCATAAAGATTTTTTGACAAAAACAAATTAAAAAATACCTGAGACAACGTAGATGGCTGCACAGTATGAGGGTTTTGAAGGATCTAGAGGATATGATATGAGGGTTCCCAACGTATATAATTATTTGAAATATGCATTTTACAGCGCTTGTGGAAAAAGCGCTGTAATAGGTAGTTAAATTCAATGAAAGCGCATGTATTTTACAGCGCTTGTGGAAAAAGCGCTGTAATAGGTAGTTCAATTATTTGAAAGCGCATGCCTTTTACAGCGCTTGTGGAAAAAGCGCTGTAATAGGTAGTTCAATTATTTGAAAGCGCATGCCTTTTACAGCGCTTGTGGAAAAAGCGCTGTAATAGGTAGTTCAATTATTTGAAAGTGCATGCCTTTTACAGCGCTTGTTAGAAAAGCGCTGTAAAATAATACGCGAAATCGCTTCATTTTACAGCGCTTTTTTGACAAGCGTTGTAAAAGCCTTATAACGTTATGCGCAAACGTTATAAGACATACAACAGCGCTTCTTTTACAGCGCTTGTCATAAAAAGCGTTGTAAAAGGCTCCGTTATTTTTAAAATATATTTTCAACAGCGCTTGTATTTACCAAGCGCTGTAAAAGGGGCGCTGTGAAAGGCAATTTTTGGCGTAGTGAAAATATGAAGAAAAAAAAAAGTGAGAGAGATGAGAAAAGTGAATAGAATAAAAAATAGTAAGATATGAAAAAATCAAAACGAAGATTATAAAAACTAAAAATTTTGTTTTATAGTGATAACAAGGCATATTTAACCCTTGAAAAGATAATGTGTTGTAAATTAGATTGGAAGTAAGATGGTAATAGTGCTGGACATTGAGTTTTATAGACATCTAATAGATAATCATCTCCGCTTCATTTTTTTTAAGGTTAAAATGCATATTTTGTCCTTTTAACTTTTAAAATTAGGCCATTATGGCCTCCATATATTAAAATAGCACATTTACCGCTTAACTTTAGCCTCTTTTGTAAATTAGTGGACTCCCTTGATTTTGATAAATTTAAACTGACATGGAACAATATTATTTTCCATCTAATACCATGTAAGATATTATTTTTATTTATTTGGCTTTATTGTAATTTTAAATCTCTTATTTTCATATATTCTTTGTGTTGGTCCCCCATTTTAAAATCTATCAGTTTTGGTATTTCTCTCAAATTTATAGACATAAAAATAATGATGTGACATGTTTTAATTGATGTGGTATAAGATTTATTAATGTAGAAACATTCAGATCAATTAATTGTTTACTTGTCATTAATTAAAATAAAAAATAAATGATTTATGAAGTTGAAAATGAAGCTTTTAAGAGTTTTTTTTGCAATATCATAAGTGTTGATCATTTTACATTATTAGATTTTATATTACGTTATTTAGACATATTATATCATCATTTTTTTAGTCTAAAAATATAAAAGAGATACTAAAACTGGTAGATTTTAAAATAGAGGAATCATTTCAAAAAATATGTGACAATAGAGGATCAAACCTGCAACTAAAGCTATTTATTTATAACAACTAAATTTTTTAATGTATAATTGAAGAAAAAATTGATGGCCGGCAGAAGCATCATTAAGAAAAAAAATGTTGTATTCGTAGAAGCATTTGTTATAGATTTTTTCTTCAACTTGATTTACTTGTCTATTGGTACCGTAGTACGGCTCCTAACAAAACACGACATGGTTGGTAGCTTAGGAAATCTCTACCAAAGTGTTGAAAATATGGGCTAGAAATACATGCTAGCGAACCAAACAAAAGATGTTCTCCTAAATTCAATGGCAATGGCAAAATTTCTGATGACTCTTTATCGTATGTATATTTTTCATTGTTTTTAGTCTTATTTATCTTTTATTTATTAGTTAATTTAAGTATTAATTTGATATATTTTGTTGATTTTATTTCTTTGATTTAATAAAATATTTATGTTCTTATTTCCTTCATTAAGAAGATATTTTTCAAAGTTTTGCATGGTTTCTTTGTTTTAGTGCAGTGCTGACTTTTGGTGAGAAATCAACATGACCTATATGGAGTATTTCAACAATATTTGGAGTTTTAGATGTCCAATTGGAGTCACACCAAGTGAAAATAAAAGATAAGATACATAGCTACAACTTTCATGAAGACACCATAACCAAATTAAGACTCAAAAGAAGAGAGAAATACAGTATAGGTCAGACAACAGATTTGCACGCCTGAAGCGCAAATTCCATGCCTGGGGCGCGTGGCACGCAGCTGAATGTTTAAAAATGCATTTTTTTTCCCCACTTTTTAGGGATCTTTTTGGACTATTGGGAAGTTGACAGACTTGGGCCCTAACAGAGAAACTCAAAGACGACCGTTTCTAACATCATTGGAGTAGTTTTATCAATAATAATTCATGAATCAGTTTTGTAATTCTTCTTTAATCCCTATCTTTTATATCCCGATCATGAGTAACTAAACCTTATTTGTTAGGGATAAGTGTAACAAGATTGTCGCGTCCGGTTTGTCCGCGAAAAAAAGGAGTCGCCACCAATTTTATTTTTATTAAAGGAAAAATTAGATAAAACCTAAAATAATAATTTTTGAACCAGAAATTCGAACTCAGGAGTCGATTACGAATAGGGAAGTATTACCACCCTATAACGTCCGTTAAAACGGTTACCCCTAATTAATTGTATACAAATTATTTATTTGTTTATTTATTTTTACCCCCAAAAAGAATAGTAAAAAAAAAAGAAAATAAATTATTTACATTAATAAAAGAAAGAAAAAAATATTTTTTATTAATTTGGTTTGACAAGGGAAGACCTTGCTCCTACGTATCCCCAGGTGCAATAGGGAAATCAAAACTCACGTAGTTCTTGGGTAGAAAATATTTGTGTGTTGATCGATTTTATTATTATTTTTTATTTATATACGTATTAAAAAGATAAAAATAAAAAATGTAATAATAGTAATGATGATAAATATAATAATAATAATAATAATAATAATAATAATAATAATCTTTGTCTGTTTTAAAGTAAAAAAAGAAGAAAAATGAATTAATTTATTTTAAAAAACGTAAAGTGGCGCTATATGAACGAGACAGATGGACACGGTGGTGAAACAATCTGTTAAATGATTTGCTCATACATTGTCGGATCTGTCGCGACACAAAGGCCACTAATGATTGAATAATATGGTGCAGCGAGCGAGGATGAATTTCATCCGGCGGCAACAACCATTAATTTTAATCTTAAGAGTAAAAAACATTTATCTGTTATAATTTTATTATTTTTTCTTTATAAAGACGTATTATGAATTTTCTATACATTACAGTATGATGAAATTTGTTTTCTTGATCTATAGACATCAATTAGTTATATTATTTTTTATTATTATTTTATGTTACAAAGAAAATAATTTTTAGGATTAAACGATTTAAAAAAAATAAAATGAAAGCTTAACATATGAGTTTATTTTTTATAAACAAAAAAAATAGAAATAGCAAAAAATATATATATTTAAAAAAAGATTCAAAAAAAAAACTAATAAGCAGAATAGAGAAAAGAATAATAAAATGATACCTTGCTAGACTGATTTTTCAAGATCAGACTCTCTTCTTCTCTTTGCTAATTAATCTCTCTATTTTTTCTGTGCTCTCCATTTGTGTTTTCTCTTCTCCTTTCCTATTGTGCTCTTGTGGCAGCCTATTTATAGATTTTTTGGTGTAGATTTCAAAAGACAAAAGAATAATTGTCAATTGATTACTATTAATCTATTTTTCGGTTTCTTTTCTTTTAATTGACCACAATTATACCGATTCTTATTACCATTGATTCATTTCTTCGGTTTTCTTTTCTATTCAATTGATCACCATTATTTTGATTTTTATGACTATCAATCAATTTCTTTTCTGTTTTTTTTTCTTTTATTTTGATCATCATTGCATCGATTTTTATGACAATCAATTCATTTCTTTTCAGTTTCCTTTATTTTTATTTCTTCACATATATTTATATATTTATTATTATTGTCATTATTATTATTATTTCCTTTATTAATAAAAAGTAAAAAATAAATAAAAAATTGGACAAAATTAGGTGTCAACACACAAGATTGGTTAAAAACCCTAATTGGACAAGAATATGCCTAGGGAGGACGAAAATGACCTAAATATTAATTCAATGAAACAAACAAACTTATTGGATGCACATGATTGGTTAAAAACCCTAATTGGACAAGAATAAGCCTAGGGAGGACGAAAATGACCTAATTGATCATCCAATGACACAAACACACCTATTGGATGCACAAGATTGGTTAAAAACCCTAATTGGACAAGAATAAGCCTAGGGAGGACGAAAATGACCTAATTGATCATCCATTGCCACAAACACACCTATTGGATGCACAAGATTGGTTACAAACCCTAATTGGACAAGAATAAGCCTAGGGAGGACGAAAATAACCTAATTGATCATCCAATGACACAAAAACACCTATTGGATGCACAAGATTGGTTAAAAACCCTAATTGGACAAGAATAAGCCTAGGGAGGACGAAAATGACCTAATTGATCATCCAATGACACAAACACACCTATTGGATGCACAAGATTGGTTAAAAACCCTAATTGGACAAGAATAAGCCTAGGGAGGACGAAAATGACCTAATTGATCATCCAATGACACAAACACACCTATTGGATGCACAAGATTGGTTAAAAACCCTAATTGGACAAGAATAAGCCTAGGGAGGACGAAAATGACCTAATTGATCATCCAATGACACAAACACACCTATTGGATGCACAAGATTGGTTAAAAACCCTAATTGGACAAGAATAATCCTAGGGAGGACAAAAATGACCTAATTGATCATCCAATGACACAAATGAACTTATTGGATGCACAAGATTGGTTAAAAACCCTAGTTGTAGAAGAATATGCCTAGGGAGGACGAAAATGACCTAATTGATCTTCCAATGACACAAATGAACTTATTGGATGCACAAGATTTGTTAAAAACCCTAATTGGACAAGAATAAACCTAGGGAGGACGAAAATGACCTAATTGATCATCCAATGACACAAACACACCTATTGGATGCACAAGATTGGTTAAAAACCCTAATTGGACAAGAATAAGCCTAGGGAGGACGAAAATGACCAAATTGATCATCTATTGCCACAAACACACCTATTGGATGCACAAGATTGGTTAAAAACCCAAATTGGACAAGAATATGCCTGGGGAGGACGAAAATGACCTAATTGATCATCCAATGACACAAACACACCTATTGGATGCACAAGATTGGTTAAAAACCCTAATTGGACAAGAATATGCCTAGGGAGGACGAAAATGACCTAAATATTAATTCAATGACATAAACAAACTTGTTGGATGCACAAGATTGGTTAAAAACCCTAATTGGACAAGAATATGCCTAGGGAGGACGAAAATGACCTAATTGATCATCCAATGACACAAACACACCTATTGGATGCACAAGATTGGTTAAAAACCCTAATTGGACAAGAATAAGCCTAGGGAGGACGAAAATGACCTAATTGATCATCCAATGACACAAACACGCCTATTGGATGCACAAGATTGGTTAAAAACCCAAATTGGACAAGAATATGCCTAGGGAGGTTGAAAATGAACTAATTGATCATCCAACGACAAAAACACACCTATTGGATGCACAAGATCGGTTAAAAACCCTAATTGGACAAGAATAAGCCTAGGGAGGACGAAAATGACCTAATTGATCATCCAATGACACAAACACACCTATTGGATGCACAAGATTGGTTAAAAACCCTAATTGGACAAGAATAAGCCTAGGGAGGACGAAAATGATGATACAACTCAACTTATTGGATGCACAAGATTGGTTAAAAACCCTAATTGGACAAGAATAAGCCTAGGGAGGACGAAAATGACCTAATTGATCATCCAATGACACAAACACACCTATTGGATGCACAAGATTGGTTAAAAATCCTAATTTGACAAGAATAAGCCTAGGGAGGACGAAAATGATCTAATTGATCATCCAATGACACAAACACACCTATTGGATGCACAAGATTGGTTAAAAACCCTAATTGGACAAGAATAAGCCTAGGGAGGACGAAAATGACCTAAATGTTAATCAAATGACACAACTCAACTTATTGGATGCACAAGATTGGTTAAAAACCCTAATTGGACAAGAATAAGCCTAGGGAGGACGAAAATGACCTAATTGATCATCCAATGACACAAACACACCTATTGGATGCACAAGATTCGTTAAAAACCCTAACTGGACAAGAATATGCCTAGGGAGGACGAAAATGACATAATTGATCGTCGAATGAAACAAACACACGTATTGGACGCACAATGTCGCGTCCGGTTTGTCCGCGAAAAAAAAGGAGTCGCCACCAATTTTATTTTTATTAAAGGAAAAATTAGATAAAACCTAAAATAATAATTTTTGAACCAGAAATTCGAATTCGGGAGTCGATTACGAATAGGGAAGTATTACCACCCTATAACGTCCGTTAAAACGGTTACCCCTAATTAATTGTATACAAATTATTTATTTGTTTATTTATTTTTACCCCCAAAAAGAATAGTAAAAAAAAAAGAAAATAAATTATTTACATTAATAAAAGAAAGAAAAAAATATTTTTTATTAATTTGGTTTGACAAGGGAAGACCTTGCTCCTACGTATCCCCAGGTGCAATAGGGAAATCAAAACTCACGTAGTTCTTGGGTAGAAAATATTTGTGTGTTGACCGATTTTATTATTATTTTTATTTATATACGTGTTAAAAAAATAAAAGTGTAATAATAATAATAATAATAATAATAATAATAATAATAACAAATATAATAGTAATAATAATAATATCTGTCTGTTTTAACGGAAAAATGAATTAATTTTTTTTAAGAAAAAGATTTTCGTAACGTGGCGGTTTGTGAACGAGACAAAGGGACACGACGGTGAAATAATCTGTTAAATAATTTGCTCGTACGTTGTCGGATCTGTCGCGACACAAAGGCCACCAACGATGAAAGTAAATAATATGGTGTAGCGAGCGAGGATGAATTTCATCCGGCGGCAACAACCATTAATTTTAATCTTAAGGGTAAAATCATTTAACCGTTATAAATTTTTTATTTGATAAAGACGTATTATGAATTTTTTTTATTAAATTACAATATGATAAAATTTGTTTTCTTGATCTATTGACATCAACTAGTTATATTCTTATTTATTTTATATTACAAAGAAGACAGTTTTCAAGATTAAACGATTTAAAAAATGAAATGAAAGCTTAACATATGAGTTTATTTTTTATAAACAAAAAAAATAGAAAGAGAAAAAATATATATATAAAAAAAGATGTAAAAACAAAAAAACTAATAAGCAGACTAGAGAAAAGAATAAGAAAATGGTACCTTACTAGACTGATTACTTCAAGATCCGATTCTCTCCTTCTCTTTTGCTAACTAATCTCTCTATTTTTTTTTGTGCTCTCAGTTTTGTGTTTCCAATTCTCCTCCCCCTATTGTGCTCTTGTGGCAGCCTATTTATAGATTTTTTGGTGTAGATTTCAAAAGACAAAAGAATAATTGTCAATTGATTACTATTAATCTATTTTTCGGTTTCTTTTCTTTTAATTGACCACAATTATACCGATTCTTATTACCATTGATTCATTTCTTCGGTTTTCTTTTCTATTCAATTGATCACCATTATTCTGATTTTTATGACTATCAATCAATTTCTTTTCTGTTTTTTTTCATTTATTTTGATCATCATTGTATCGATTTTTATGACAATCAATTCATTTCTTTTCAGTTTCCTTTATTTTTATTTCTTCACATATATTTATATATTTATTATTATTGTCATTATTATTATTTCCTTTATTAATAAAAAGTAAAAAATTAATAAAAAAATCGGACAAAATTAGGTGTCAACAGCTGCCCCTCTTTACTTAGAATTTACTTGAGAATCAAAGTAAAGATAAGTAAAGATAACAACTCTAATTTTGTCCGAAAAAATAATTTTTTTGGAAGAATGCGAGTCGTTTTCCCGATTTTAACATGCGGGTCGTTTTCTCGGCTTCGGATGCGAGTCGTTTTCCCAGTTTTAACTTGTGGATCGTTTTCTCGGCTTCGGGTGCGAGTCGTTTTCCCGGCTTCAACATGCGGGTCGTTTTCTCGGCTTCGGGTGCGAGTCGTTTTCCCGGCTTCAAGATGCGGGTCGTTTTCTCGGCTTCGGGTGCGAGTCGTTTTCCCGGCTTCAACATGCGGGTCGTTTTCTCGGCTTTAAATTTATAAAATGTCATGAGTGAATGAATGAATGAGTATGTCGGTTTTTATCAATATTTTTATTGGACACGGCCATTCAAATCTAGAATGATAAAAACCACTTATACTTTTTTTTTTGAATGTGATATCTTTTTTTTGTCCTCTTCTATTTTTCGTTTTCTTTTGTTTTTTCCTTTTTTTTTTTTTTGCAGAAGAATTAATACTGTGATCTAAAGTTGGATCTCATGTTGTCGTTTGTCTTGTACTATAAACAACTTTTATTCTCCTTTTATAGTGCGATCCATATTGTTGATCATTTCCTTTTGAGTATATATATTTTTTTTGTTTTTCTTTTACTCTCAAGTTGTCCTTTCTGATTTTCAACTTAGTAGATATTAATTATTTATTATTTTTTTTTTGTACCCTAGGTTGTCCCTTTCAGGTTTTCAACTTAGCGGGTACTCATTATTTAAATATCGTACCCTTTTTTACGACGTCTGAGTTTACATGGAGGACTAAATTTTTTCTATCCATATTCGCAAGGATCAAAGCCCTACTTGAGAAAGCTTTTTCAAGACTTATGGACCATCTTAGTTAGGGCTATTTTCCACAATAATCCTTTTGAATGGGTAAGATATTTTTATCAACGAGTCTCCTTCCCAAAATTCTTGAGGACGTATTTTTTTGTACGCTCTTTTCAATCCTTTCTGATATAATTGCTCATGGCATAAGATCGCCAACCTTTTTTCCTTCAATTAAATTCAATTGATCAAAAACGGGTTTGTACACATTCTGACTCATCTAGTTTGGTTTCCATTAATACTTTTAGCGAGGGGATTTCTACTTCAATAGACAGCACAACCTCCATCCCATATACTATGCAAAAAGGGGTTACCCCAATTGAAATGCATATCGAGATACAATACCCGTGTAGTGAAAACGACAATGCCAATATTTGTATGTTACAGCCATTTTCTAAATAACTTTTTTTTTATATTTTTTTTTTATTTTTTATGTTTTTATGTTACAATCTTCGTTCTACACAATTGTTTGATATTTTTTTTCCGTAAAAGTTTAAAGATCGATTCACAAGTGGCAGTTAGTTGTGATATAAATCTTGAAATATAATTTAGTCCCCAAGAAAATCGTGAATCACTCTCTTTGTACTTTGGGGAGATATTTCCAAAATGATTCGAAATTTATATGGGTCGACCTCTATTCTTTTTTGACTATCCAAAAATTGTAACACTTTATCCAACCACACGTCTAAAGTGCATTTGAAGGGGTTGAACTTTTGGAATCTTTCAAAGAGTTTCTTTAGATTAATCACATGTTTTTCTTTTGTTTGTGACTTAGCAATCATGTCATCTACATAAACTCATATCTCTTTATGTATCAAGTCATAGAATCAAGTTACCATAGCTCTTTGGTAGGTTGCCCTAACATTCTTTCGACCAAAATGCATTACCTTGTAACACAATGTTCCCTAAAGGGTGATGAAAGTTTTTTTTCATATATTCGGCTGCCATCTTGATTTGATTGTATCCCGAGCAACCATCCTTAAAGGAGAAAAAGTGAATGGTGAGCCATATTGTCATCCAAAATATTGATGTGAGGTAACGGAAAATCATCTTTATGATTGGCTTTGTTAAGGTCCCTATAGTCGACACACATTCGAACTTTGTCATCCTTTTTCAGCACGGTACAATATTGGCTATCCATTGGGGATAATTTACCACAGCGAGGAACCCAACGCCAATTTTTTACTTCTTCCCTTATTTTTAATTACATATCAGTCTTTATTCTCCTTAATTCTTGTTTAACCGAAGAAAAATCGGGTTTTAAGGGAAATTTATGCAAGGGAAATTTATGCTCCACTATGCTAGTATCCAATCCATACATATCCTGATATGATGGAACAAAAATATCTTTCTATGTATGTAGAATTTTGATTAGTTCATGATATACTTCTTACTTTAAGATAGTGTTGACTTTAATTTCCTTTCTATTTTCTTCCTTCCCTAGATTAATCATTTTTATTGATTCCTTAAGGGACATAATGTCTTGCCTTCTTTTTCTGCCAATTTTGACGATTCTAGGGGAAATTCATAAGCTTCTTCATTATCTTTTATTGCCTGATTAGTAAGATGGTCAAAGTTATGTGGCAGAATTTTAGTACAATCATATGCGAATGAATTATTCTCAAAAATGGGAATTGCATCGAATACTATAGACAACTTGATTATCTCCCATTTGTTAATTTTTGTTTTTGCATTGTATGGACGAACCCGATTAGCATCATCGATGGAAAAATCATCTCTAGCTACTGCAATATGAATCTTGTTTGTCTTTCCTTTTTTTTTTTTTATATGGCTAATCTTTGTTTGTCAACTTTGGTTGATTCGTAATCAAATCCCATTTATCTCTATTCTCATGAAGTTTTATCAGTCCTTTGAGTCGTTCTTCATTCTTCCCCAAACCGTGTCATGGATGATGCCCCCAGCTTAACATGAATCTAACCACCATAATAGTTGTGTTTGATAGATGTAGTTCTATGTTGTCATCTCGACGTAAGCGTTGTCCATGATTTCTAGTGTTTGGAAGGCGATCTCCAAAGCTTACTCTATCGTCTCAACGTATGGTGTGGTGGAAAACTTACTCACCAACGAGTCTTTCTCTTCTAAGACGGTTATCAATTGGTCATATATCATATACTTTAGCTTTTGATGTAGGGTTGATGGCACCACACCAATAGAATGGATCCATGGTCTCCTCAATAAGCAGCTATAGGCGAGTACAATATCCATCAAATGTAGCGTGATTTCAAAAGTGATTGGGCCTATTTGAATTGGGAGTTCAATTTATCCCGTCATTTTTCTATACTCCCATAGAAAGTTTTAACAAGAACTCTTGATATCATATGATCGAGGCACATTGCTGATATGTGCAACGCTTTGTTATGGCCTATTTCGTTGATGCACAGTTCGTCATCTATGAAGGTTATGTGTCTGTTAGTAGTAGTAATGTTTTTTATGATGCCTCCATATTTGTCACAAGTGATATCTTGAGTGATGTGGACTTCATTTAATATTTTTTGTAATAGCTTCCTATGGGACTCATAATTCATCAGCAAATATATCAACAAAAATTTTGTGGGGGCTACCTAGCTCTTAAATCAGATGTTGAAGGCTAGTCAACCAAGCTCTTAAAACAAAGAATGAGGGACAATCATCTCTGCTCTTAAATCAGAGGATGTGGATCAATATCTCGTCTTTTAAATAATATGGTGTGGGTTAGTGTCTCAAATTTAAATTTAACCACTAAATATGAAATGTCATGAATGCATTTAATGAATGAACATTTTCCTTCATTTTGATCTTTTTTTTTTTTAATTTTTTTCAATCAATTTTTTTCAATTTTTTTTATTTCTTTCACCTCTTTACGGACATATCCTGGATTCATGGATGAAAAATATGCACCACTTCAAATAAGTGATGGTGATTGTCCTTTTAATCTTTAAAAAGATTTTTTCTTACATCATCGACTTGATCTTTTGTTGCCCCTGCCTTACATGTAAAGACATTATACTAGTTTTGACCTCTTGACATTCACATAATTTGTGCCCCAACATATGATTATCATAAAAATGTATTTTGAAAAAGAAAAAAAAAAAAGAAAGATTTATAACACAAGAAAGTAGTGAAGGATGGTTCAGACAATGATATTTAATGAGAAAATCTATGGTACAAAAAAAAAATATTGATAGAAAGAAAAGAAGATAAGGTGGTCTCATATGGGTAAATGACCCAATTTGTTAGTAGTTTTTCATAAAATAAATGTGCTAATAACTCATGCCACAATTTCAATCATGTTATTAACCTACTTTGGAAGATATGATTTCCTCCAATCTATATTCACAGTCTTTCAGAATATGTTCAGCTTCGACTTTGATGTGTGCATGTAAGTTATATTCTTTGATCATCCTTTTTTAGATTCTCAAACAAGTGATCTTCTTTCATTCTATACTTTTTGTGGCCCTAATTTTTGCTTAGATTGCCCTTTCGGGTTTTCAACCTAGCGAGTATTTATTCATTTTTTGTACCCTAATTTTTGCCTAGGTTGCCCTTTTAGATTTTCAACCTAGCGGGTATTTATTATTATTTTTTGTACCCTAATTTTTGCCTAGGTCGCCCTTTCAGGTTTTCAGCCTAGCGGGTATTTATTATTATTATGATTTTTCACCCTAATTTTTGCTTAGGTCGTCCTTTTGGATTTTCAACCTAGCGGGTCTTCATTTAGATGTAATACTTTTTGAAGCATCAATGTGTGCAAGTAGTGATAACTCTTCTTGATCCATATTAGTGTGGATCAGAGCCACACTTGAATGTATTTTTTTTTTATGGTATTGGGGACTTATATAGTTAGGAGTTCATTTATCTTGGTAGTCCATTTAGATATGTGAAACCTTCTTGAGTACTATTCTTTCTTTTGAAGCTCCGAAGTTCATATGTTCTTCTTTAAAGATCTTTGAAATAATTGTCCTTGACATCAGGCAATCAACATTTCTCTTGAATTGAATTCAATCAGTCAACACATATCATTACTCTTGATAAGAGGTTTTTGTTTGAGTGGGTCACACTGCCTTTATTCTATATAATAAGAAATAACAGGGGTGCCCTAGTTATAGGTTGATACTCATGGAGGGTATTCTATAGTTACGAGTTAATGTTTGGCACAAGAATTTTCCATATACTTTTCTTATACATTTGATAGTCGTGAATTTTGTTCTTGTGAGTGACGGTTCTTCCTCGTGACTTACTTTGAATATTGAAGATAGAGTAGCTACAGTTAGCTAGTTGATTATATTATTGAGGGACATGATGGAAAATGACTTCAATATTTTTTTAGACATTTGTCTAGTATGTATATACAAAATGATCATCTTCTTATTCCAATTTTTCCATTCTTGATTTAGTTGATTGAGGATTACATTCAAGCCTCATGTACGTTCAACATCTTCATTTTCAATTCGTAGGCGGCTAGAATATCCATGGCACAAACTTGAAATTCCCCACATGATTGACATATTCGAAACATATTCAGACAATGATTAAGATAGAACCACTTGTCTAAGGGGATTAACGTGACGTTAATCTCATGCCCCAACATATCGAAGTCCATCCAAATAGTGGATTTTGGTATCGGTCTCACATTCTGTGGAATTTATAGCATGATTGAAATTATGTATGAGATTTTAGAAAACTTTATCATGAATGAACTACTTCCAAATATATTTGGTATATGGTTTAATGAAGAGAAAGAAAAATAATGTTTGGTAAGAGGTTGTGAAATATATGATGAGTGAGAATGGAAAAGGAAACAATACAAAATGCATTTATTGACATTCAAAATATTGAGGCACATCAATATGATCTATGTGTTAGGATCAAATTAAATAACATTAACAATCATGGGGAAACTTGTCCCTTGTATATATATGGGAGAACATAGTCAATAACTTCAAAGTTGTGTTTAGTTAAGAGTTTTTCTTCAATAGTCATAAAAAATTCATACAAGGTTTGCCATTTTTTAGATTGATGACATCAAATAATAATCGGTAGTGATGAAAGTTCAACATAGACGACCCAACTTCTAGAGATTTACTTGTGACGAAAGCCAATGAAGTATGTTCATGACTCAGAAGTAGGGGGTGTATGATGAATATGAATCTAATTAGTATCAGTTTCAAATCTTGTGGACAAGTGGCTTTAGATAGAGTATAACCAAAAAGTAGACTAAAAGGTGATAATTGTTAGACTTATGAAATCAAATGGGTAACAAATGAGTTTTTCGTGATAGTTTTTTTTTTAATGAAGGATCCCCATGATTTCAAGTATCGAGAGTTTGTAAGATTTCCAATCTTTTAGCCATATGAATCTTCAGTTGGTTTAGATCATCTTTGTATGTTTCAATTCATCCATGATTTTAACTCGGGAACATGTCCGATAAGGGTGTCACAATATTTTTTCTTTTTGCTTTTTTTTTGTCTTTTGTCTTTTTATTTTTTTTTTGTGGAAGGAAAATGTTATGAGAATGTAAAAAAAATGAATGAAATAATTATGCATTTAACTGAAACATTTTACTAACTCCTAATATGCAATATTTTTTCTAAAAAACTGGGAAAAAAGAAAAATATGTTGTAAAATGAAGTAAAGGATGAAATATACATGATTATGTCCTACATGGTTCTTTTCTTATTTACATGCATGATTATGTCCTACATGGTTCTTTTCTTATTTGATGATTTTTTTATTGTGAACCTTTACTATGGGTGGCTCTATAGTTCTAAATTGGCTCCTAGAGCACACAACTCAATTCTAAAATATTAAACCAATTAATAGGTAAACTATTAAAATGACAATATTCTAGAAAAGGTCAACTCTAGGTGAGACTTTCATGACAACCAAACAGGATGTACATCCAGAAGATTATCATTACACAATCTCTAACTTATCTTAGGTTTACACTCAGCCCGGGTATAGAGCCCACTCATAAGTGTGTGAGTTGTGTTAGGGTAATGTATAAAAAATAAATAAGATAAAAAAAATCATCACAACAAAAATAAATTGACCAAACACATATAATTATATTAACAAAATAAAAAATAAAAAAATAAAACAATAGGGGTAATATAAATAAAATAATAAAATAACTATATATAATTAATTAGATTGGGCTTGACTCTCAAAAATCCCCAGTGGAGTCGCCAGCTGTCGCGTCCGGTTTGTCCGCGAAAAAAAGGAGTCGCCACCAATTTTATTTTTATTAAAGGAAAAATTAGATAAAACCTAAAATAATAATTTTTGAACCAGAAATTCGAACTCAGGAGTCGATTACGAATAGGGAAGTATTACCACCCTATAACGTCCGTTAAAACGGTTACCCCTAATTAATTGTATACAAATTATTTATTTGTTTATTTATTTTTACCCCCAAAAAGAATAGTAAAAAAAAAAAGAAAATAAATTATTTACATTAATAAAAGAAAGAAAAAAATATTTTTTATTAATTTGGTTTGACAAGGGAAGACCTTGCTCCTACGTATCCCCAGGTGCAATAGGGAAATCAAAACTCACGTAGTTCTTGGGTAGAAAATATTTGTGTGTTGATCGATTTTATTATTATTTTTTATTTATATACGTATTAAAAAGATAAAAATAAAAAATGTAATAATAGTAATGATGATAAATATAATAATAATAATAATAATAATAATAATAATAATAATAATAATAATAATCTTTGTCTGTTTTAAAGTAAAAAAAGAAGAAAAATGAATTAATTTATTTTAAAAAACGTAATGTGGCGCTATATGAACGAGACAGATGGACACGGTGGTGAAACAATCTGTTAAATGATTTGCTCATACATTGTCGGATCTGTCGCGACACAAAGGCCACTAATGATTGAATAATATGGTGCAGCGAGCGAGGATGAATTTCATCCGGCGGCAACAACCATTAATTTTAATCTTAAGAGTAAAAAACATTTATCTGTTATAATTTTATTATTTTTTCTTTATAAAGACGTATTATGAATTTTCTATACATTACAGTATGATGAAATTTGTTTTCTTGATCTATAGACATCAATTAGTTATATTATTTTTTATTATTATTTTATGTTACAAAGAAAATAATTTTTAGGATTAAACGATTTAAAAAAAATAAAATGAAAGCTTAACATATGAGTTTATTTTTTATAAACAAAAAAAATAGAAATAGCAAAAAATATATATATTAAAAAAAAGATACAAAAAAAAAAAACTAATAAGCAGAATAGAGAAAAGAATAATAAAATGATACCTTGCTAGACTGATTATTTCAAGATCAGACTATCTTCTTCTCTTTGCTAATTAATCTCTCTATTTTTTCTGTGCTCTCCATTTTTGTTTTCTATTGTCCTCCCCTATTGTGCTCTTGTGGCAGTCTATTTATAGATTTTTTGGTGTAGATTTCAAAAGACAAAAGAATAATTGTCAATTGATTACTATTAATCTATTTTTCGGTTTCTTTTCTTTTAATTGACCACAATTATACCGATTCTTATTACCATTGATTCATTTCTTCGGTTTTCTTTTCTATTCAATTGATCACCATTATTCTGATTTTTATGACTATCAATCAATTTCTTTTCTGTTTTTTTTTCATTTATTTTGACCATCATTGCATCGATTTTTATGACAATCAATTCATTTCTTTTCAGTTTCCTTTATTTTTATTTCTTCACATATATTTATATATTTATTATTATTGTCATTATTATTATTATTATTTCATTTATTAATAAAAAGTAAAAAATAAATAAAAAATCGGACAAAATTAGGTGTCAACAGCTGCCCCTCTTTACTTAGAATTTACTTGAGAATCAAAGTAAAGATAAGTAAAGATAACAACTCTAATTTTGTCCGAAAAAATAATTTTTTTGGAAGAATGCGAGTCGTTTTCCCGATTTTAACATGCGGGTCGTTTTCTCGGCTTCGGATGCGAGTCGTTTTCTCAGTTTTAACTTGTGGGTCGTTTTCTCGGCTTCGGGTGCGAGTCGTTTTCTCTACTTCAACATGCGGGTCGTTTTCTCGGCTTCGGGTGCGAGTCGTTTTCCCGGCTTCAAGATGCGGGTCGTTTTCTCGGCTTCGGGTGCGAGTCGTTTTCCCGGCTTCAAGA
>JBBPBR010000006.1:6651701-6662802 GCA_037974775.1 Cicer pinnatifidum
TTATTTTGACCATCATTGCATCGATTTTTATGACAATCAATTCATTTCTTTTCAGTTTCCTTTATTTTTATTTCTTCACATATATTTATATATTTATTATTATTGTCATTATTATTATTATTATTTCATTTATTAATAAAAAGTAAAAAATAAATAAAAAATCGGACAAAATTAGGTGTCAACAAAGATAAAACTCTTATTTATCTGATTTGATTTCTAGTTATATGAATGAGTTTATTGAATTATTTTTCTCATCTATGTGCTTAATGCTTTTTATTGCTTGATCAACATTAAAATGTTCTACAATTCGTATTTTGAAATGGAAGTGGACTTTATGAATGCTTTAGATGAGAAATACATGAATTTGTAGTCTAGGGATAGGTGCAGGTCATGAAACCAATTAAATTAGTTGCAAAGGCAATAGTTTAAAAAGAGAATTCATGTATGGTAAGAATTAATTCTAATCTTAAATCCACTAATGAATTAGGGATTACTTTGGAATTAAAGGTTCTGTCACTAAGACATCAGGACAAAAATAATAAAGAAAATTCGGTAATAATTAATAATGAAATTCAATAACTACGATCAAATTAGACACCAAGGTTGCATTCGAAGTGAAACTCATCCCTGACATTTTTCTTATTATAAATGATCAATTTTATTATTGTTGTTAATTTTAAATATTATTTCAATCAACTTGGGAACTTTTTGTTCAATTTTAGTAATTAAATATGATTCGATAGTAAAATGCAATTCTTGAGTTCGACACTCGGTACTACCATTTTAATTATTACTTGCAACGATTCAGTGCACTTACTGAAACGCTATCAAATTAAAGCATTAAGTATATAGATGAGAAATTCATGAATTTGTAGTCTAGGGGTAGATGCAGATCATGAAACCAATTAAATTAGTTGCAAAGGCAATAGTTTAACAAGAGAATTCCTATACGATAAAGCTTAATTCTAATATTAAATCCACTAAGGAATTAGGGGTTCCTTTGGAATTAAAATTTATGTCACTAAGACATTAGGGCAAGAATAATAATGCGAATTTGGAACTAATACAATAAAGGAATTCAGTAATTAGGATCAAATTTGACACTAAGGTTGGATTCAAAGTGAAACTCATACTTGACATTTTTCTTATTATAAAGGATCAATTTTATTATTGTTGTTAATTTTAAATATTATTTCAATCAATTTGAGAACTTTTTGTTCAATTTTAGTAATTAAATTTAACTCGATAGTAAAACGCTATCCTTGAGTTTGACACTCAGTACTACTGTTTTAATTATTACTTGCACCGATTCAGTACACTTGTTGAAATACTATCAAGTTTTTGGCGCCGTTGTTGGGGATTGCCATATCATTATTGAGTATAATTTATTTACTTAATTGAAATACTTTACTCTGCAATAAAATTTTTGTTTTTATTTTATTTGGCTTAATTGCACTTTTGGTCCCCCTATTATAGGTGAAAATTGAAAGTAGTCCCTCCATTTTGTTTGTCCCCAGTTTTAGTCCCCCAAACAGAATTTGAGCATGAGCTGTCATATTTTAATGACGTGTCAATAAATTGCTGATGTGGCATACGCTGACATGGAATAAAATTATTATTTTATTATTTCTGATTAAAAAAAATAAGTTTTATTTTAAAAAATTATTTTAATAATTATGAAATATTTATAAAAATACAATTAAAAATAAAATTAAAAGAAAACCCAATTTCTCTCTTCGACAAATTAACAAACACCACGTCTTCATTCTCTACAACCTTCTCTTTCTCCATCACTAACCCAAACAACCCCACTCCCTTTGGTGATGGCATCGCTTTCTTCCTCTCACCCAACAATCTCTCAACCTCATCTTCATCTTCATCTTCTTCTCGTTCTTCTCCTTTTGGTCTTCCTACAAATTTTGTTGCTGTTGAATTTGATACTCGTTTGGATCCTCGTTTCAATGACCCTAATTATATTAATATAATTCCATCTGAAAACTATAATAGGCGTAAGGCCATTGATGAAGTCTCAAGAGAATTTTGAAATGGGAAGTCGTGTTTGGCCGAACGTGTGGCTCAACAACAGCGGGTGAGGGATAATGTGCGGCCAAATGCATCCCTAGATCATAAGTCTAGTGCCCCAATGCGTGGTCGCATGAATGGCTTATGATTATAGCAGTAGCACAAAACCGATTTTTTTTTTATTTTTTATTTTTAATTTACAAAGTGGATACTGCACATGTAGCATCCAGTCTCAGTCCTCCTATTTAAAACATGTGTTTAGATTTTTAGGCAAATGTACATTACTAACTTTGCGCTGTTTTGTATTTTTTTATTCTAGCTGCAAAGGGTAGTAGTAGTAGTGCCAATATAGATACAAATGTAGTGTAAAAATGGTTACAAACTCAATCACAGTTGATTAGTTTCCTCCAGTAACTGCATATTTTTTGAATAAACCAAAATTTTAAAATAAAAATGCACTTGACTTGAGTCCAAAATAATTCGTCAAAGATTGAAAGGGATTTGATTCCCATAGTTTGTTGTGTCAATTCTAAGAGTATACGATGCAATGGAATACTGCGATGGATCCAGTGCCCCAGTGCGTGGTCGCATGAATGGCTTATGATTATAGCAGTAGCATAAAACTTTGGCTTAAAGAAACCGCTTTGAAATAGAATAAGAATCATGTTGGATAATTGAGGGTGCTGATAAGAGGTTAAATGGTGAATTTGAGGAGGAATAAATGAGGAAGCTTTTAATGTTAGGGTTGAGTTATGCTAATCTTGATAGTGCTGAGTGACCAAGTATGAGAAAGGTGTTGCAGATTCTCAACAATGAAGACGATGATTTCCTTTCACAAACCAAAAGGAAGTGGGGTTGTTTGGGTTAGTGATGGAGAAAGAGAAGGTTGTGGAGAATGAAGACAAGATGTTTGTTAATTTGTCGAAGAGAGAAATTAGGTTTTCTTTTAATTTTATTTTTAATTGTATTTTTATAAATATTTCATAATTATTAAAATGATTTTTTAAAATAAAACTTATTTTTTTTAATCAGAAATAATAAAATAATAACTTTATTCCATGTCAGCGTATGCCACATCAGCAATTTATTGACACGTCATTAAAAATATGACAGCTCATGCTCAAATTCTGTTTGGGGGACTAAAACTGGGGACAAACAAAATGGAGGGACTACTTTCAATTTTCACCTATAATAGGGGGACCAAAAGTGCAATTAAGCCATTTTATTTTTAATTTTGAAAAAAAAAACTATTTTCCTTTAATTTTCTATTTTTATTTGTTGAGCTTGCAAATGTCATGTGCTAGTGGTTTCTCTCTTCGTTGTTTGAGATAATTGTTGAGCTTTCAATTTTCACCTATAATAGGGGGACCAAAAGTGCAATTAAGCCATTTTATTTTTAATTTTGAAAAAAAAAACTATTTTCCTTTAATTTTCTATTTTTATTTGTTGAGCTTGCAAATGTCATGTGCTAGTGGTTTCTCTCTTCGTTGTTTGAGATAATTGTTCTCTGTAGAGCATGGAAGATTGTAATGATGATATTCTACTTTAATTATATGAAGAGTGTGATATTTGTCTTATATTTGGTATATGTCGCATGATTGAGGGAAAAATCTTGAGAGATACATTTCAAAAACATCATCCTTAGATACCTCAGATGCGGCCTCTTAGGTGTGACTTTTGAGGAGAAGGACATAGGAGTGAAGAAACATAAAACAAGGAGTCTTAAATTAAAAAGATCAATTGGTAACAAATTATACCTCCTAAAATTCTATCTAAAGAATCAAATGACAAAGACTTTCACATTATGGACATTTTGGTTGAATTCACGAAGAATAACATGGTTTCAATTGAAAGATTTGAAAGTCACTGTGAGAGGCTATTTGAGCAAGTGGTTAAGTTTGAGAAGATGGAGGAGAAGTTGAAGATTGAAGATAATTTCATTGTTGTGGTAGAAGAAGATAAACAAGAGGAAAAGACGAATGAGGAAAAAAAAAGAGATTGATGAAGTTCGAGATTCAATCTATGCCTTGTAAATCAATGTCCAATTGAGAAGGACATGGAAGCAACATCATTTATTTCTCAAGTTCATGGAATTTCTACCAAACAAAAGGAAGACGAAGGATGATGTGTTCTTCTTGTCATATATGTCACCTTGACAATAGTTGAGGCGTCAAGCTAATGACTTTAAAGAAGCGCTTCGTGGGAGGCAACTCCTAGGTAGAGGTAACATTTATTTTTGCAATCTTATCTTTTTTATTTGAATTTGTTTCTTTTTAATTGTGTGTAAATGTGCACTATGATGAATAATTTTTAACAACTTGAAACTAGTCTTAAACTATTTGTTTCAGATTTTGAAATTTAAACTCTATTTCTTTACTCATATCATTGCTCAATTTGACAAGTTCACTAATGCATACATTGTTGATTACTCTTTGGTTGTGGAAGTCTTGACATTCAAAAATAATAATTGAAGTGACATGTTTGGCCCAAACACTTTAATTTTTTGTTGTGTAATTATCCAGACGTGTGAAGAGAATTCATGTACGGTAAGACTTAATTCTAATCTTAAATCCACTAAGGAATTAGGGATTACTTTGGAATTTAAGGTTCTATCACTAAGACATTAGGGAAAGAATTCGGTAATAATTCATTAAAAGGAACTTAGTAATTAGGCTCAAATTAGACACAAAGGTTGGATTCGAAGTGAAACTCATCCTTGACATTTTTCTTATTATAAATGATCAATTTTATTACTGTTGTTAATTTTAAATACTATTTCAATCAACTTGGGAACTTTTTGTTCAATTTTAGTAATTAAATGTAACTCGATAGTAAAACGCAATCCTTAAATTCGACATTCAGTACTACCATTTTAATTATTACTTGCAACAATTCAATACACTTGCTGAAACGCTACCACTCTACTACTGACATTGTTGGTGTTCTTCCATCAAACAACAAAGATGCTCAATACAACCTAGGAGGTGGAAATATTTATTACACATGTCCTCTTTTTTTTCCAATTTTTTTATTCAAAATTATAATTGTAATAAATTAATAATAATCTAAAATTAAAGTGACATCCTACATGGCACTAGATAGTACAAAAATATTGGTACCACGTCCCCATTGACTTGGTAAAACTCAAGGGTATCTACTAATTTGCAAAAGGAGAAAACGTTTGGGGCCGAAAGTGATCTTTTAAATATGGGGGCCAACATCAGCAAATTTAAAAAGTTGGGAGACCAAAAGTGTATTATAGGCTTTTTTGTTTAAAGTATAATGCTCCTTTAGAATGAATTAGATCATTTCACACATATTAAAAAAAGTATATAAACAAAAGAGAGAATAAAGGCAGAATGAATGATATGGGATTAAAAATGATGTAAATAATATCATTTAAAAGGCATCACTGGAAAAAGTACATTAAAAATTGAAAAGGTCATTCATTTTAAACCAATATTTTTTTCAAATGAGTTACTTATTGTAGAACGAGAAATAACTTAGTTAGTTAGTTTGTTAGAGTTGAATAATGATTCAATTTGTTTGTTAGAATTGATAAGTTTCTCAACTACAGTTGGTTGCTCTATATATAATGAGCGTATATTTTTCATTATCTTTTTCAACATGATTTCTTTTGAGAATTTCCACTCTTTTCTAAGCTCTCAAGTGTCCAATATAATCTCCCATGCTGGCTAGGAGAAATGAGTATTATTAGTTGGAACTATTGAGGCCTGGGTTACCAGCGAGTAGTTCTAATCTTAAGATCCTCGTCAAAACATATAAACAAGATGCCTTATTTTTGTGCGGACATGTAAGATTGCTGTAAACCAATAATGTTCTGGAGAAACCAGATTGATTCTGAATAAACCAAATAGTTCTTGTTATTGATAATGTATGTAATTCAAGTAAAGTGTTAGTTGTTTGTGATAGCTAACTAACTAATCACTCAATTAGTTAGTTAGTTAGTTAGTTAGTTAGAGGACAATTAGAATGAACCATGTATAGATAACATATTGCACTTGATGTAATAAGCTTGAAAGCTAACAATTGGTATCCAGAGCAAGGTTCATTGATCCAAATTAAAGAGTGATAAGCACGAGTGAATTGTAAAGATAAAAAATACGAGTGAAGTGAGGATGAGTTCAAGTGTAAACAATGGAAATTTTCCAGCCCATATGCCACATTTTGATGGAAAAGATTGGGACAGATGGAGAGTGCAGATTCAAGCATTGTTTAGATTTCAAGAATTTTTATAAATCATAGAAAATGATTTTAAGGATCTGGGAGCCAATCCAACAGATCAACAAAGATCAAGGTTTAAAGAAAACAAAAAGAAAGATTGCAAGGCTACATTCATTCTTCATCAATGCCCTAATACTACCAATTTTGACAAGATATGTGATGCAAGAAGTGCAAAAGAAGCATGTAGCATTCTTGAGAAATGTTATGCAGGAGACCCCAAGGTCGAGAAGGTGAAATTACAAACTCTACAGAGATAATTTGAATTGCTGCAAATGGAGGAACAAGAGAAGGTTTCATATCTGATTTCAAGATTGAGGAGTATCATAAATCGAATGGCTGATTGTAATGAGAAGTTGATTGAACATAAATTGTGTGAGAAGATTTTGAGATCTTTACATCCCATGTTTAACTACATTGTATGTGTCATTCAATAAACCAAATACATTTCTACATTGAATCTTGAAGAGTTGCAAGGAACTTTACAAGCAAGAGAGTTGGGAATGGAGGAAAAGAAAGAGAGTTGGGAATGGAGGAAATAAGTAGACTGAAATTTGGGGATCAGAAAAAGAAGTGGAAGAAGAATAAATTCAAGAAATATGAGGATAAGTCTGAGTCTTCATAGTAAATCTAAAGGAAAATCAAAGAACTTTGACAAGAAAAAAGTTCAATGTTACAATTGTGAGAAGTTTGGACGCTTTGCTGATGAATAGTAGTTTGGTAAAAGAAAGAAGAAGGAGAAACATGAGGATGAGGATGAGGCATGTGCTACTCAAGAAGATGATTCAAACTCAGAAACAGTCTTGTTGGTGGCTACCACAAACGAAGAACGTTCTTCGCCAGACTCAAAATAGTCTTGTTCATGGCTACCACAAACGAAGAATGTTCTTCGTCTCTATTATGGTTTCTTGATATTGGATGCTCCAATCACATGACAAGTAACAAAGAATGGCTGGTGGATATTGATGTAACAAGAAGGGGCAAGATTAGTTTTGTTGATGACAGAACCTTTGAAGCTGAAGGAACTGGCAACGTGGTGATTAAAAGAAGATATGGCAAAATAGTGGTGATTGAAAATGTGATGTATGTGCCAGAAATGAAAAGCAACTTGTTGAGCATAGGTCAACTGATTCAAAAATGATTTCAAGTTATTATGAAGGATGATGCTTTAGAAATGTGTGACGGGAAAAAGAATTTGATACTAAAGGATCCTCTATCAAAGTAGATGGTTAGTGGCATTCTTATGATTAATTTCCTTGAGAAGGTGTGTGATGTATGTATGACAGGAAAACAATCAATGAATTCCTTAAATCACAAGTGCAAGCAAGAGCGAAAAATGTTCTTGAAGTGGTTCATAGTGACATATATTGACCATTTAAAGTGCAATCATTATGAGGTAATAAGTATTTCACGACATTTGTTGATGAATTTAGTAGAATATTGTGGATTTATTTTATAAAGACCAAAGATAAAGCATTTGAAATGTTCAAGAACTTCAAAGTGAAAGTTGAAAAATAAAGTGGGAAAACTATCAAAGTGCTAAGAACATATGGAGGTGGTGAGTATACATCACATGATTTTGAGGATTGTTGTGTCAAGCATGGAATTGGGCATGAAGTGTTTGCCCCCTACACACCTCAACATAATGGATTGGCTGAAAGAAGAAACAGAACCATCCTATACATGACTAGAAGTATGTTGAAGGGAAATGAATTGCCACACAAGTTTTGGGGTGAGGCTACATCAATTGCTCCATACATCTTAAATAAATGTCCACCAAAGAAGCTACCAAATGAGGTTTGGAATGGAAGAAAACCAACAATAGGGCACTTGAGAATATTTGGTACTCTATGTTTCAACGATGTGCTTGACCAGAAAAAAAGAAAGTTACAGGACAAGAGTGAAGCCATGATCTTGGTTGGTATCATCCAACTGGTGCCTACAAACTATATGATCCTATCAAAGGCAAGGTGGTAGTCAGCAGAGATGTGAAAATCATTGAGCAAAAGCAGTGAGACTGGAAACAGAAAGCCAACAACAGCCAGCACTGGAAGCATATTGCCAAAAACCAGCACTGGGACTAGGAACAAGTGACCAACAACACTAGCTAGTCTACACATATTCCTTTACAAGTGCAAGATGATCATCAGACCAGTAAGACAAATTGAAGAAAGAATAGAGTCAAATAGATCTCCGGAAGCAAGACAGTCAGTCACCAACACATTGAAGAGAATTTGAAGTATACAATGATAATGAAATTGACAGCAATGGAGATTTAATGCATTTTGCTTTATTTACAAATACAAAACCCCACAATATTGAAGAAGTCGTGAAGATAGGACCGTGGAAGAGATAAATGACAGAAGAAATCAATGCAATTGATAAAAATCAAACTTGGTATTTGACTGAATTCCCTCCAAACAAAAGCAGATTGGAGTAAGATGGGTCTACAAACTCAAGCTAAATCCAGATGGAACAATTGTTAAATACAAAGCTAGATTGGTTTCCAAAAGATTCGTAAAAAGGGCAAGCATATACTACTATGAATTGTTTGCTCCAATGGCCAAGATTGAAAGAATCAGACTAGTAATAGCACTAGCATGTGCTAGAGGTTGGCTGATGTGCCAGCTTGATGTCAAATTCGCATTTCTGAATGGATGGTTGGAAGAAGAAGTGTATGTCTCTCAACCACCAGGATTTGTAATTAAGGGAAAGGAATATAAAATGTTCATATTGAGGAAAGCTCTATATTGTTTGAAGCAGGCTGCAAGAGCATGGAACAAAAGAATTGATTCATTCTTCATTGACATTGAATTCATCAAATGCACAGTGGAGTATGGAGTTTATGTGAAGCATTTCACACTGAATGGAGGGTCTACAATGATCCTATTGTGCATATATGTTGATGACTTGTTGGTAATTGGGAGCAACAACAAGTAAATTGAAGAATTCAAATAAATCATGAAAGATGAGTTTGAAATGATAGATTTTAGAAAACTAAGTTATTTCCTGAGCATGGAGTTTACTAAGATAGAAGAAGGACTTCTGATGCACCAGAGGAAATATTTTGGAGAAGTCCTAAGAATCTATAATATGGTCGGTTGCAATCTTGTTGTCACACCAATTGAATGCAATGCAAATATGGGAATAGAAACTGAAGAAAAGTTGGTTGACTCGACCCTCTTCAAGCAAGTTGTTGCCTCCATAAGATACTTGTGCAACACAAGACTTGACATTTGATATAGTATGGGAGTAATTAGTACATTGATGGAGAATCCCATGCAATCTCATTGGCTGGCAGCTAAGAGAATCATGAGATATATTAAAGGCACATTGGATCACGAAATCTTATTTGCAACAAAAATAAAGCAAGAAAATGGAAATTTGGTGGGGTAATATGATTCACATTGGTGTGGAGATATGAGTGATAAAAGAATCACAAAAGGTTATTTGATCAAGTTCATGAAAAACTCAATTAGCATGGAGCTCAATGAAGCAGCCAGACATAACACTGTCATCATGTGAAGTTTAATACATTGTTGGCAGTTATGCAGCGTGCCAAACATTGTGGTTGGAATCATTAATAGCATAATTGAAGATTGAAGTGTGCAGACTAGTTCCATTGATGATTGAAAACGTCTTAGCCATAAATCTAGCAAAAAATCCTATGTCTCATGGAAGAAGCAAGCACATTGAGACCAGGTTTCACTTCTTAAAGGTCAAGTTGAAAGATGCAAGCTAAAACTCATATATTATCAAACTGAGTTGCAATTGGCTGATATTATGACAAAAGTGTTGGGGAGAATCATATTTGAAGAGTTAAGAAGAATGCTAGGTGTAATATCATACTTGAATTAAGGAAAAGTGTTAGATTGCAATAAACCAAGAATGTTTTGGAGAAATCAGATTGATCTGAATAAGCCAAATTGTTGTTGTTATTGATAATGTGTGTAATTCAATTAAAGTGTTAGTTGTTCGCGATAGTTAACTAACTAATCACTCAATTTGATAGTTAATTAGTTAGAGGACAGTTAGAATGAACCATATATAAATAACAAATTTTATTCATTAAATAAACAAGTCCTATACAACTCATATCTCATTCTACTTTTCTATTTTCTTGCACTTGAAGTAATAAGTTTGAAAGCTAACAAGACATTGGTTATTTTCTTGCACTTGAAGTAATATGTTTTGAATTTTTTTTTAGTGTTGATAGAAAAGGGAGATTAGGTGGAGTTGTTTTACTTTAGCTTCCCCGCATTCAACTATTTTATCATAAATTTTTCTTAAAAATATGTTGATGTAGAGGTTGTTGATGCTAGTAGAAGAAAGTGGAGATTGACCAACTTGTATGATTATTTGGAGAAAATACATTGAACCGAAAAATAGTTAACGAGAGAAATATGTGTGTTTTTGACTTGAGAAGAAAAATATATGTTAAGTATCCATTAATATTTATTTTTACTTAAGTTTCATAATTTGTAATTTTTTTTTTTAAAAAAAAATCAATTACGAAAGGCATTACCACAATAACTTTGATCATTCATGTCTATTGTAATTTTGTAACGACCTTGTTTTTAAGGTAATTTCAATTTTTCATCGATAACATTTCTGGTTTAATTTGTGAAAATGTAATAGAAATTGATCAAATTTTTATAATAGAATTTGCATATGTATAAAGAAAAAATAAATAAATTGAAAAATGAAAAGAAGGAATGATTTTCCAACTTCATAATATAATAGATCAGAACTGATCATAAAAAAAATCAATATAAAATGCTACATATCTTCTAAAGTTTTTATATATATATATATATATACTCTGAATATAATCCAT
>JBBPBR010000006.1:6680012-6707733 GCA_037974775.1 Cicer pinnatifidum
AAAGGATACCATCTTTTGATTTCAAAACTGAAATCCCAAATTTATAATAGTTTGATTACAAAATATTAATTGTCAAACAATTACAAGTACACATCATATACAAATAATTGCAAATAAATTACTTTAATTTCTTTTCAATTAACACAATAAAACAACAAATTAAACTAAATTAATTTTAATTAAATAAAATTGACCAAAGTAGAAAATCAAAACAAATATATTTTGTTCTCTCACTAGCTTTACAGAACAAAAAACCCCACATATATTCTGAAATACAAATTTTGCAAAACAAATTCAGATAAACTATACTTTTCTTGAACATGTTAATGATTAGTGCAATGATTGGAGTATCAAAGTTTGAGTTGTTCGCATGTGTACTGTCTACACCATACAAAGTGAGGATGAACCTTTGGACATAATTTTTTTGGATGAAAAGACATACAATTACAATGATCGTAGATTTTTATTTGCATTCAATTTTGTATATATATATCAACTTTGAATGTTAGTTGTTGAAAAAAAATATATATACAAGAAGATGATATATATACAATATTCATTTTAAAATTATAGACTAAAAATATTGTAATGCTAGGGTTTATAAAACAAATATATTTAAATATTTTTAAATAATTAGCTCTAAAATTATTTAACTTTTACTCAAAGGAAACACCTTTGCATAAACACAATCAAGAAAGAACTTCTCTCAAATTTCAAAAATAGTATATAAGAAGGGGATATATACAACATAACAAATATAAAAAATTACATAACAAATATAAAAAATTACCGGCAAATGATTCTTACAGACCTATCGTAGGAACAAGAAAACATTGGTTTTGACAACAACTATTATAACCAAAATCTAAGACCTAAAAATTACCATTCAAATCACTAGCACAAAGATTAGTGGTATAACAAGTAATAATCTAACAAGTGATAATTCATTCAATACAAAAATCAAGTTTTAAACTATGAAATAAATATCATTTGGTATTAACTGTTTTTTGGACTGCAGACATCAGTGGAACACTACATGCTATTGAACATGAAGAGCAAGTTTACGTTGTTGACAAGCTTACAAAAATAATCAGACTAGAATTCAAAAATGTAATAACATTATTATAATTCTATTTCTTATTAACATTTAACCCCTTTTTTTCTTTACTTTTTAGGGATGAAATCGTCAAAGTCACTTTATAGATGAACATAATGTAAGATTTATAGGTCACATATGTAATTAATTAATAAAGTGTGTTAGGGTCATTATATAATTAGCCAATAAACTAGGGGTCAAATAATATATAATAGTTTATGGCTAAAGAGCGTAATAGTTATGAAAATTAATAGTGTAGATATCAGGCAGTTTCTAATTTAATGAGGGGCTGAATTGGAAATACTGCAATTTGGGATATAACTAATAATAGTTATATATAGGGGTAATGGTCCCCAAGGCAAACACAACAAGACTATTCAGTTTCACAAAACCCTAAAAGGGAAAACTCTCTGGTTCTCTCTATCCCCATCAAGAGAGCAAGGTCTTCAGAGTGTTTTGCTGAGGAAGATCACCCAACCCATTGGCTCTATCATCATCATCCCAGGATTTCATCAATGGCAATTCACACAGGTACGCTTCCGCCTTTGGTTATTCATCATGTAATTGGCATGGATCGTTGAGCATAATGCTATTTAGGGTTTACCAACAATTGGTATCAGAGCCTATCATGCTTAATTCATGATGAAATTCGATTATTGTCTTTGTTTTAGGATTCAATTTGGGAATTTTGACATGATTGAAATCTTAGGGTTTGTAATTTGGGAACTTGGATATATATATATTATGGAATCCATATTTTTTTGTTTCCGGTTATATTTTCTGTGTTGATATGCCATTGATGGTTCACTATAAAGATTTCCTATAATTGTTGATTGTTTTGGATGATTGGAACAATTAATGAATCGTGAACAATGCCATGAAATTATGTTCAATATTTTGTTTTATTGTCATGACTTATTGTTTCATCGTATATGCATCATTTTGTTTCGTTCAATTGATTTACCAAATCGATTGACGCCAAACTTATTTCAAAAGAAGCTAATCGATTGTGTCAATCGATTGTATATGTCCCAGACCAAGTTCAATTTGAAACTTATTGTGTTAAATCGATTTGCCCAATCGATTTATTAATACTGGTTTGGCTCTGTGACTTTCACAATCGATTGTGTCAATCAATTTAAACAATAAAATTAAAGTTGTGATTGGATCAATCGATTTGCCAAATCGATTAGCTTGCAAGGCATGCTACTGACTTGCACAATTTAATTTCAGTAAATATGCCAATCGATTTGCCTAATCGATTTAAGCAATCAGTTTAGTCTTTGTGATTTAAACAATCGATTTGCCTAATCGATTTAAGCAATCAGTTTAGTCTTTGTGATTTAAACAATCGATTTGCCTAATCGATTTAAGGCTAACTGGCCCTCTGACTTGCACAATTTATTTTCTAATAAATGTGCCAATCGATTTGCCTAATCGATTGATAGCATGCTTGATTTTTGAAAATGTGCAAATCGATTTTGCCAATCGATTGATTTATCACATACTACAAATACATATTATATGCGTGTTATTTTTTTGATAATTATCATTTTTTTTATGAAACAAAATTATCAAATACTAATGAAACATAGTTTATATTAGTGAACAATATTTTTTTTAAATATTGTTTTATTTGGATATAATGAATATATGTTCAAGTCAAGTTTGACATTTTGAATGAGTTAATTGAAACTTGACGTCGCCAAAGTGACCTCTCTTGTCTAAATTGCTCATAAAGAGTGTCAAGTGGCTGTGTATATGTTTATTCATCCGGGTATTGACCGGCCCAAAGAAAGGTTAATATTTGGCAGAATTACATGTACACCTGCAATGATAAATGTGTGACAATTATTTGGTATACATGTGAGCAGTAAATCAGCCCAAAGGAAGGTTTATTGTTTGACATGTCTTATTGTCAATAGTTGATCGTTGCAACAAGAGTACTAGTAGCAGTTGGTGTTATTGTCCAAAGACTTGACACCAATGGTGCACTAGGTATCTTGAGATGGGTTAAATTCCATGATTTGAACATATGTATTTATTTATTGATTTATTTTCCTATAATATGAGTTTCTAAGTTTTGTCCTTTATTTAATTCACATCATCTATTACTTCCATATCTGCAAATTTGAGTTCTATTCCTGTCCTTAATGGAACAAATTTTAAGGAATGGGAAGAGAACATTCTGATTGTTCTTGGCTGCATGGATCTAGACCTTGCATTAAGAATTAATCGACCCCCTACTCCTAAGGACTCTAGTTCTTTTGAGGAAAAATTAGAGTATGAGAAATGGGATCGCTCAAATCGCATAAGTCATATGATCATAAAGCGTGGCATTCCTGAGGTCTTTAGAGGTGCTGTCTCGGATGAGGTAGTTACAGCTAAAAAATTTCCTTGCTGAGATGGAAAAACGCTTTGAAAAAAGTGATAAGGCTGAAACAAGTCTTTGCTTCAGAATTTAATTTCCATGAAGTATCAAGGCAAGGGAAATATAAGAGAGCACATTATGATGATGTCCAACATTGCTTCTAAGCTTAAAGGACTAAAGCTTGAGTTGTCAGATGACTTACTCATTCATTTAGTATTGCTGTCTCTTCCTGCGCAATTCAGTCAGTTTAAGATGACTTATAATTGTCAAAAGGAGAAATGGACTCTTAATGAGCTCATTTCATTATGTGTGCAAGAAGAGGACAGGATGAAGTAAGATAGGACTGAAAGTGCTCACTTTACTAGCATCTCTAAAGACAAGGGCAAAAGGAAAAGAATTGAGGAGCCCAAGAACAAAGCTGCTGCTAAGGGTCCAAAACAAAAGAAGCAGACTAAGGATAACAACTGCTTCTTCTGCCGAAGTCCTGGACACGTGAAGAAGGATTTTTCCAAATATCACGCTTGGCGTGTCAAGAAAGGTACGATTATGTCTTTGGTCTGTTCTGAGGTTAATTTAGCTTCAGTACCTGGAAACACTTGGTGGTTAGACTCTGGTGCAACTACTAACATCAGTGTTTCAATGCAGGGTTGCCTGAACTTCCGAAAGCCTAGTGATACTGAAAGATGCATCTATGTAGGAGATGGGAAGAAGGTAGAAGTTGAAGCCATAGGAAAATTTAGATTATTATTAAGTTCCGGTCATTATTTGGATTTAGAAGACACTTTTGTTGTACCGTCATTTAGACGGAATTTGGTCTCTATTTCTTATTTGGACAAATCAGGATATTATTGTTCATTCGGGAATAAAGAATTTACTTTGTCTTTAAATTCGAATGTTGTTGGAACCGGTTTACTTTCTGGTTATGATAATCTTTATTTATTGGAAACTGTGGCTAACTATAATGAAACCTTGAGTGTGGAATCACGTGGTACTAAGCGAAAAATTGACAATTTCAATTCATGAGTGCTTTGGCACATGCGTCTAGGTCACATCTCTAGAAACAAAGTTGAACGACTTGTGTCAGATGGAATTTTAGATTCCATTGACTTCACAGACTTTAACGTTTGTGTAGCATGCATTAAAGGAAAACAGACTAAAGATAAGAAATTAGGCGCATATAGAGCTACAGACGTCTTAGAATTGATACATACGGACATCTGTGGGCCATTTCCAACTCCTTCTTGGAATGGTCAACAGTATTTTATATCATTCATAGACGATTATTCTAGATATGCCTACCTTTACCTAATTCACGAAAAGTCCCAATCAATAGACGTGTTCAAATCCTTTAAGGCAGAAGTTGAGAATCAACTTAATAAAAGAATTAAAAAGGTCAAATCTGATCGTGGTGGTGAATACTACGGCAGATATGACGGTTCAGGTGAACAACGTCCAGGATCATTTGCCAAATACCTAGAGGAATGTGGAATCGTCCCACAATACACTATGCCGGGGTCACCCAGCATGAATGGTGTAGCTGAAAGACGAAACAGGACTCTTAAGGATATGGTAAGGAGTATGATTTGTCATTCCACCTTGCCAGAGTCACTCTGGGGAGAGGCATTAAAAAACAGCAGCATACATTCTTAATAGAGTACCAACTAAGGCAGCGGCTAAAACACCTTATGAGCTTTGGATTGGGCGTAAGCCTAGCCTGAAGCACCTTCATGTTTGGGGATGTCCAGCTGAGGCAAGGCCTTATAGGCCAAATGAAAAGAAATTTGAACCCCGAACAATTAGCAGCTATTTTATAGGGTACTCAGAAAAATCAAGGGGCTATAAATTTTATGATCCTAATTTGAGAACAATTTTTGAGACGGGAACGACAAAGTTCTTTGAGGATATTGAGTTTGGGGGGAAGATTAAGGTTAAAGATTTTGTCTTTGAGGAGGAATCGGTAACAATTCCAGAACTGATTCTTCCACCAATTGACTTTCCCATTATTGAACAAACTCAAGATGATCTGGTTGTTCAGGAAGAACAAAATCCAGATCAAATTCAATATCCTCAAGAACAAGTGCCTCAAGAGCCAGCTCCATTGCGGAGATCCACTAGAGAAAGGAAAAATGCTATTTCGGATGATTATGTAGTATTTATCAATGAGGTAGAGGAAAATGTTGGCATGACAGAAGACGACCCGGTCAACTTTCATCAAGCCATGCAAGATTCTCGTTCAGATAAGTGGATCGATTCAATGAATGAGGAGTATAAGTCTATGCAAGACAATTCAGTTTGGGAACTTATCCCATTACCTGATGAAGTGAAACCCATTGGTTGCAAATGGAATTTTAAAACCAAGAAGGATTCCAATGGTAATGTGGAGAGATATAAGGCACATCTTGTAGCTAAGGGATATACTCAAAAAGGAAGGGATTGATTATAAAGAGACTTTCTCTTCGGTTTCATCGAAGGACTCTTTAAGAATAATCATGGCTCTCGTTGCTCACTTTGATTTGGAGTTTCATCAAATGAATGTAAAGACAGCGTTTCTCAATGGCGACATTGATGAGACGATCTATATGGTGCAGCCAGAAAACTTTGTGTTGGGAGACCCAAAGAATATGGTGTGCAAACTAAGAAAATCCATTTATGGGCTAAAACAAGCTTCTCGTCAATGGTACCATAAATTTCATCAAGTAATTCTCTCATTTGGTTTTGAGATGAATACAGTTGATGATTGTGTGTATCATAAGTTCAGTGAGAGCAGACATATTTTCCTGGTCTTGTATGTTGATGACATACTGCTTGCCACTAATGATATAGGCATGTTGCACGAAACTAAGAAATTTCTATCAAAGCATTTTAAGATGAAAGATCTTGGTGACGCCTCTTTTGTATTAGGAGTTCAGATACACCGAGACAGATCTCGAGGTATTCTTGGATTGTCACAAAAGAGTTATATTGATAAGGTTCTCAAAAGGTTTGGGTTACAGGATTGCAAACCAGGGGACACCCCAGTTGCTAAGGGAGACAAGTTTAGTCTCAAACAGTGCCCTAAGGGAAGTTTGGAAATTCGAGAAATGCAAAAGATCCCTTATGCTTCAGCTGTAGGGAGTCTTATGTATGCCCAAGTATGTACGCGTCCAGACATAGCGTTCATAGTCGGGATTTTAGGCAGATATTTAAGCAATCCAGGTCTTGACCATTGGAAAGCAGCCAAGAGGGTCATGAGATATTTAAAGAGAATAAGAAACTACATGCTCACATATAGGAGGTCAGACCAGTTAGAGATCACTGGGTACTCTGACTCGGATTTTGCGGGATGCCAAGACAGCTTAAGATCAACTTCAGGCTATGTCTTTCTGTTAGCTGGTGGAGCAGTTTCTTGGCGTAGTGCCAAGCAAGGTCTTACTGCTTCATCAACCATGGCAGCATAATTCGTAGCAATTCATGAGGCATCTGACCAGGGCATCTGGCTGAGAAATTTTGTCACGGGGCTGCAAATAGTTGAAGGGATTGAAAGACCACTCAAGTTGTATTGTGACAATAGATCAGCAGTCCTGTATTCTAACAATAATAGGAGCTCAACCAAGTCAAAGCACATTGACATTAAGTTCCTAGTTGTTAAAGAGAAGGTACAAAGTGGACAGATATCCATAGAACACTTAAGGACAAACTCCATGATTGCAGATCCGCTCACTAAAGGTCTACCACCCAAGGTCTTTCATGAGCATACTGCTCACATGGGTGTGCTACAGTTTGAGGAATCTTGATTTTAGTGGGAGTTTCGTCCATTATGCAATTTATATTCTATGTTTAATTGTAAAGTACAAATACATTGTACTTGGACTTTCTGATCAGAAAAAAGGTTTAAAGTATTCAGTTTTGGTTACTTTGTACATTTAAGTTATGGTATGATCTCATTCGGTAAAGTATGACCAGTTGAAAATTGACATGTATTGACCAACTTCATGTAATTTTCATGCTACACTTTTCATAATGGGTCTATGTCATTTAGTTGTGTCAGTACGGGTGATCATTGATGGGTTTAGTTATGCTTATTATGAGGAAAACCTCTTTAGTTCCATGTGCTGATATGATTAATGGACGGGACAATTTGGATTATACTCAAGGTAATTATAATGACATTTTTTGACGTCATAAAGTCTAACACACTCTTAAGGATACATGTGTGTCCAGTGGGAGATTGTAAGATTTATAGGTCACATATGTAATTAATTAATAAAGTGTGTTAGGGTCATTATATAATTAGCCAATAAACTAGGGGTCAAATAATATATAATAGTTTATGGCTAAAGAGCATAATAGTTATGAAAATTAATAGTGTAGATACCAGACATTTTCTAATTTAATGAGGGGTTGAATTGGAAATACTGCAATTTGGGATATAACTATTAATAGTTATATATAGGAGTAATGGTCCCCAAGGCAAACACAACAAGACTATTCAGTTTCACAAAACCCTAAAAGGGAAAACTCTTTGGTTCTCTCTATCCCCATCAAGAGAGCAAGGTCTTCAGGGTGTTTTGCTGAGGAAGATCACCCATCCCATTGGCTTTATCATCACCATCCCAGGATTTCATCAATGGCAATTCACACAAGTACGCTTCCGTCTTTGGTTATTCACCATGTAATTGGCATGGATCGTTGAGCATAATGTTATTTAGGGTTTACCAACACATAATTGCTGATTTTTAAAATGTATTTGTCCATCACAAGCTACACGGTGGTCCTAAGATTGTTTCAGTAAAATCAACAACAATTAAAAAGTTTAGAGGTATAAAAATTTAATTTAATTTCATTTTTTTCAACAAAATTCAACTACATTTCTTATTCTTTATACCGTTTGTGTTAGTGTTCCTTATTTATAATAATTACAAATGCCTACTCAATCAACTCAACTTCAACAACAAGAGTTTATGTTAATTTAGACATACTAGAATTCAACATGCTTTCACAATGGTGTACTATTTACATCTTTTTGTCTTCTTTCTTTTTATTTAGCTCTACTTTCAATATCATTCTATAAGACCTCATAAGCATTAATAAAAAAAATTGTAAAAAGAATTTCCAAAACATATTCTATTTATAGGGAATCCAAAAGTAAAGAAGATGAAGTTAGAGAAATACAGCCTTAAGATTTTTCCCACAATACACCCAAAAAACGAATGATGATGAATCGAACAACATTAAAACATATAATGGCCATGAAGTGAGAATCTAATGCTTATGAGCACTTATAATTTTTTAACTTTTACCTAATTCATAATTCCATGACCATATACTAATATGAATGGAAGTACCTACCTATCTCCTTACCTAGCACCACATATATACATGCAATCTCCTTACCTAGCACCACATATATACATGCAATCACATGATTTGTGTAACACCCCGAATTTTATAACAAATATTTTCTTAATAAAATAGGATTTTAGATAATTAATTTGGTGTTAAAACTATTTTAGAATATATGTGGATAAACCTCATGACTAACTTTCGTTATATAGAAGTTTTCTATGATACGCTAATTTTGTATATTTTTGACTAAATAAGTGATATAAATAACAAATATTATATTTTATTATTTTATACATTTTTCTATAAATAATAGTATTTTAGTGTAGATATTTTAAAGAATAAGATTTTAGGCGACTCTACATGTATATGTGCGTTGCAGTTAATGTGATATTTTTTTTGTATGTTTGACTGATGTTAAGTGTACACGTAATTATATTTAATTATTTATAAATTTATGGTATTTTAATTATTTATTTTACAAATAATTATCTTGATATATTATTAATTTTAATATTGATTTTCTTAATTTTTATATAGTTGCACATATTTATTTTTAATTAGTAAGTAATATAAATTGTTGATGTTATATTTATTTATTTTATCATTTCGACTATTCTATAAAGATGATGTATTTTTATGTGATTATTTTGAAAGATGTTATAGTAATAATCATAGTTATTATTTTGAATATGAGAGTTTTGGTTAAAATTATATTTATCTATGTTAAGGATAGATAATATTATGTTAAAATGAGTATTTTGGGAAAAAGTTTCTAGAAAATTAAAATAAACTATTTATTTATTAAGGGCTTTTAGAAATACAAAAAAAAAAAATAATAATGAATTTTGTACTAGACGACGGTTTACACCTTATTTTCTACTTATGCATATTAATTTGGGCTATTATTGGTTGAACTTTTTCTTTCCTACACATGCGAATTGCTCATTACACCTCCATTCCTGCACCACACACAGACTATACTCCCCTGTGTTGGGCCTTACAACCTGTTTTACTCATACACCTGTACATATGCTACCTGCACCCCTCCATCTGCACTAACAGACTTTCTCTTCCTTAGCAAGAAAAAAACACCCGTATCCTCAAAAGAAACCCTTCTTGCCTAAAATTCATCCCCACCAATTACTTGTCGTTTTGAAACGATCTCAACATCTATCCCACACAAAATCGGCCACTGAATCCATTTTTGGCATCAACTTTAACGACCGTGGCTCCGTTTAATCAGAAACAATTGCGTTTCTTTCCTCGGGCGAGCTGTTTTTGACCGATTCCAATCACCACATTTGTCGTCTCAAAAAACTGGTTTCATTTTTGGATTCCTCTCATCAAAACCTTCAAGAAGCACTACTCATTTGTATTTTTTGGTGAAGTCGATGTCAGACCCTTACGGCGCTCTAACGAGTCGGTGAGACTTTTTCTGCACTTTTTTCTCGTCGTTTTGACTCTATTTTTGTTCATAAAATTATTATTATTATTTAAAATTTATTTTTAAGCTCAGCATAATTTATCAGTCAAGTCTCAACGATTTTGTGAACTTATCGTTTATTCAGATTCCCTTGTTGTACGGTTGTCGATCTACAATTGCTGTTGAAAATTTCCATTGATTTCTGTGTTTGAGAGAACGTTTGAATTCATGAGTATAACATATTGTGAGATGAACGAAAAAACTGTATTTCCCAAAAAATTCATCAGGGGCTCGCTACGTACAGCAGTAGCCATTTGAGAGATAAATTAATTAATGTGAAAATATTTGGATTGTGAGATTAAAATGTTAAATAGACATGTTTATAAGATGTTGATTGATTTAATTTTGAATAATTGTGTGGTATTTGATATTTGATATTGTTGTGATGTTGGATGTTGGATGAAATTATGTGCATATGTTTGATTAGACAAATTTATGTGATGTGATAATAAAAGATGGATGCATTCTATGACATATGTTTTTGTGATGATAATGATGATGTTTGATTGATGATAGTGATGTTATGAAATTGTGATGAGTTTATATGGTGATCATGATTATGTATGATTAATGATGTTATAAAATTGTGATAAGAATATTGAAGTACCCCATGGTTGATGAGATATTGATGATTCCTAAAAATGATACTTTTAATGGAGTAGTCTAAGCTAACGAGGGGAGAAAATATATTGAGAATTTGTGAAGTGGAGATTATTTTGTCATCATATAGGTAGAGCCTGACAAGCCTAGTGATTCCGGGGAAGTACAACTGAAAGAGCCTGATCGTGGCAGTCTGCTGTTGAGCCTTAAGGCAAGATTGTTAGACCTTGGAGGTGTTCGGGTGGAGAAACTTGGAGGTAGCACTTCAAATTTTGGGAGCTACCACGCAACACACGTTTACCTCGACTGTCACGTATATGTGTCTCGAGTTGAGTTGAAGGGATCTATGAGGACAAGGCCAATTTGAATTGTCCGTCCACCGGGATGGTGGCATAGTATCAAGCCTCCTAACCAAGTACTTCAGAGTTAGAATGATACCACATTGTGAAGTAGAGTCTAAGCTCATACATAACATTGCATTTCCTTGTGATTGTTTTGTTGTGATTGGTGTGTTTCAAAAGCGATAATAATTTTCTTAGATGATTTGATGTTATAGTGAAATTTATTGATTTTCTTTGAGTTGTTTTGACTTTATAATGTTATTTTTTTCCTTGAAGAATGTTTGTGTAATGATACATTTTATTTATGATTAATTGCATATTCTTCTTATTTATATTATACTATTAACATAATTTCAAAAATCACCTCCTTCGTTGTTTGTGTTTCACTGGCACGGCTCTGCGTTTTCGAAATCGTAGTTGTTACATGTTAATGAGTCTTGAAGTTCAAGTTTGGGAGAAACCCCACTTTGATAGGTGATACCGGAAATAAGGGTTGTAATTTGTATTTTCTTATTTAATTTGAAACGAATTTTTGTATGAAAACCTTAGAAGTACTAGTTAGTTTTTAGAATTAAATCAAGTAATTATCCTTAAATCAAGCTCATCTAGATTGCACTATTTTAATTAAAAAATTAAGTTTAAAGTGTTCTATTTTATTTTTGAGAAACGTGATATTTTAAATTAAAAATAAAAATTTTTATTTTATTTATGCGATATATATATATATATATATATATATATATATATATATTATTTTGGGGTTTATGGTGTCACAATTTGCAGATTTATACTTTATAGATCAAATTGAGAGATTATATACATGATAAATTTATATTTCAATTATTTAATTATATATGCACTATTTAATATAAAAAAATAACGTAACTTAAAATTTGGACAACAATTGATAAACATTATAACATTATATTATGGGTTCAAACCAAAAACTTTATAATTGTGTGTGTGAACTTTAAGTGATGTTTACTATTCCATATTATATTGATAAAAAACAGCAGAATATTCTTTTAAAAAAAGTGCTGAACAAATTATTATCACCATCTAATTTAAACTCTACATGACTAATAAAATACTCACCCTAAAAACTTTTTACATCTAGATTTTCATATAATTTTTTCTACCTCTTCAAATTCCAAACATTTAACATGGGTCAAATGTATACATCTATAGAATATAAATTTATATAATTTCTACAATTTACATATAATTTATAAAAAAATATAGGATTTATATAATTTAAATAATTTATATAATTATCAAAACTACAGGAAAAAGTATTCACAATCAAATCAACCATCAATGACATTGATTATAAATTTGGATGAAATTACCTTGGATGTGAAAACTATCTCACAAAATTAACTCAACAAGGCCAACAATACAACTGTCACTTATGTGACATGACATCAAAGTACTGTGCACCAATGTATCACATAAAATTTTACTATCCCCACCTTAATTTTGTTTAACTCATAGCAATGATATAAGTTGATTTTTTATAGATTCAAGGTTCAATTGAGAGTGTCAAGATGAAACGACAACAACAACAACAACATTCACTATGTTTGATAAAGAAGCTCAAACTCCTCAACACAACAACTTAACTTTTGGAGAAATTGGACAACATAGAGAGACCATCCACTCTACAAAATATGTGTAACCGCGAGCTCATCTTTGAAATAAGTTTGTCAGATAAGAATTTAAAACTTAAAAGAAGGATCGTAAATATACACAATCACAAGAACTTTTGTCCCGTCCAATATTTTCCTAGATCCGACGAATAGTACCCACATTAAACATGTATAACATTTATACAATTTTTAAAAAAAAACACACACACACACATTTTTTGGACAATTAGCGACATTTTATTCCTTCCAATAACTAGGAAAAAATATTTTTTGGACAATTAATGGCATTTGATTCCCTTCCAATAACTAGAAATCCTAGTCACTACAATCGAAAAAGTCTCGCTCAAATGACGAAGGAGACATAAAACAAAAAATGTAAAATACATGAAGAAGTGAAGTATGCATATGAAAATAATGATAAAGAGAAATATGACAACCCATTATTTAAATGAAAAATCAAAGTACAACAGAACAGTAAAACGTTCACATATCATCATCAGATGAAGAGATAATCAAGACAACAGTTACCAAAAAAAACTAAAATTGGGTGGTCGAGCATATTACATCATTTGACAAAGAGTTCATCCTTCTACATATCTTAAGGAGAACAAAAAAGAATAAACCAAAAGAAAAACAATCAGAGGTGTAATGAAAATGACCAATCCAAAAAATAATGAATAACAGAAAATTGGAAATACAAGATGATTGTATTTCCAACTATTTCACTTTAATCATTTATACTTTCAAGAATAAAGTAATATATTTTCCATCTCAATTGTATATCAATTTAATCCATCTATTAATTTCAATTATCAAATATATTACTTCAATATTTGACATTTCCATCAATCTTAATATTAATACGTGTTGGAAAAAACCAGAGATAATTAACGATAACTATCTCAATAATGCGGAATATTTTTTCCCCACCTGTGCAGATAAATGGCCAAATAGAAAATACAATTCCAAGAGCAATAATAATTGACAGAAAATTAAATATGAGACAAAACACAATTTTAACGTGGAAAACTTCCCTCAAATTGAGAGAATAAAAACCACGGGACCTAATCCAGTAAAAACTTCCACTATAATAATTAATGGGTACACCAAGAATCTTCCTAATAACAATAGGGAATATCAATCAACAATAACAACCCTATAACAACCTTATAACAACCTTCCACTAAAGTGGGTATGCCAAAGTAACTCTCAAAGAAGATAAAATTACTCAAATTATATATTAAAGTAACAAACTCAGTGGTAGGAATAACATACTAATTTTGTAGATCAAACGAAGCAAGTTTGCTACACACCTGTTACCACCACCGGAACCAAACCCTTATTTTTCTTCTTTGGCAACTGTTCTTCTTCTGTAGTTTTTATGTGTATGTTCTTAGGGATTTCTAAATCCCTTTTATTACCTTCAAGTGGGTGAAGTCCATTAAAACTTTTTTTTTCTTTTTATTTCAATAATAATAATAGTAAAATTGGTGGGTTCCACTTGGGGAGTGAGCCCACCCAACAAATCTCCCCCTCACGACTCAAGTGGGAAGGTATTGTTCAACCATGCCAGCTTTCTTTCTGCAACATATCATCTTCGACACAGGCAATGTGTTTGTCATCATATTTGAACCATTCTCATCAGTATGAATCTTCTCAATTAAAAATGACTTCATTTCCAGTGCATCTCGTATCCAATGATACCGTACTTCAATATGCTTTGACTTTGCATGAAAAGTCGGATTCTTGCTAAGATGAATCGCACTGACTGTCACAGAATAACACAAACTTGTCTTGCTTGAGGCCTAACTCGTGTAGGAATTTCTTCATCCACAAGAGTTCTTTGGAAGCTTCAATTGCTGCAATGTACTCAGCTTCAGTAGTAGATAAAGCAACACATTAATTTTTGTAGTCTTGATTGCCAAGACACAACTCCCCCTGCAAATGTCATCATATAACCAGATGTAGATTTTCTAGAATCAAAATCGTCTGTCATATCTGCATCTGTGTAGCCATCCCACACAGGTTCACCACCTCCATAACATAAACACACTTTGGAAGTGCCTTTGAGGTATCTGGGAATCCACTTCACTACTTGCCAATGATCTTTACTAGGATTAGAGAGAAACTGACTAACAACTCCAACTACATGATCAATATCTGGCCTTGTGCATACCATAGCGTACATCAAACTACCAACTGCGGATGCATAAGGAATCTTCTTCATCTCTTCTTTTTCTTTCTCACTTGTAGGACATTTATCAGAATTCAATTTAAAATGAGTAGCAAGTGGAGTACTAACAGGTTTGCAATTGCTCATGTTAAACCTCTCTAACACCTTCTCAATATAATTATGTTGAGACAACCATAATTTATTATTCTTCCTATCACGAGTAATTCTCATGCCTAGAATTTGCTTTGCAGGACCCAAGTCTTTCATTGCAAAAGACTTGTTCAAATCTTTCTTTAAAGATTGAATCTTCTTAGTGTCATCACCAACAATCAACATGTCATCCACATATAACAAGAGAATAATATAATCACCATCAGAGAATTTCTTGATAAACACACAATGGTCATAAGTAGTTTTACCATACCCATGCTTCTCCATGAAAGAATCAAATTTCTTGTACCATTGTCGAGGTGCTTGCTTGAGCCCATACAAGCTTTTCTTCAATTTACACACAAGTTGCTCTTTACCTTTGACTTCGAAACCCTCTGGTTGCTCCATATAGATCTCTTCCTCCAAATCACCATGAAGGAATGCAGTTTTCACATCAAGTTGTTTAACTTCTAGGTTCAAACTAGCTGCTAACCCAAGCACAACTCGGATAGAGGAAATCTTTACCACTGGTGAAAAAATTTCATCAAAGTCAATACCTTTTCTCTGATTAAAACCTTTCACAACCAATCTTGCTTTCTCTCTTGGTTGATAATTATTCTCTTCTGTCTTTATCTTGTATACCCATTTGTTTTTGAGTGTTTTTCTACCACTAGGCAATTTTACCAATTCAAATGTATGATTCTCATGCAAGGAAGTCACCTCTTCATGCAAGGAAGTCACCTCTTCTTGATAGTACTCTGACTCTCCACTATCAGTGATCATCACATACTCACGTGGAGGATATCTTTGAGAAGGTTGACGTTCTCTAGTAGATCTTCTCAAATCAAACTCGACTGGTGGCTCAACTGGAACCTGCTCATCATGGTGAGGCACAAATCATCAATTACATTATAATCATCTACCTGTACATCTCCCCCATCAACAAGAGTTTCTGTAGGGGGCTTAGGCACAACATCAATGTAACTTTGGGAATTTGGTTTTTGTTTTTCAGCTTTATCAAAATCTTCAACAATCTAGTTTTCAAGGAATATCACATCTCGGCTTCTAATAATTTTCTTGTCAACCGGATCCCACAATCTATAACCAAATTCTTCATCACCATAACCGACAAATATACACTGTTTGGATTTACTATCAAGCTTGGACCTCTCGTCTCTTGGAACGTGAACAAAACATCTATAGCGAAAAACTCTCAAATGACGATAAGAGACATCTTTCCCTGTCCACACTCTATTTGGAACATCACCATCAAGTGGAATAGAAGGAGAAAGATTGATCAAATCCACTGCAGTTTTCATTGCTTCACCCCAAAAGGATTTCGATAATTTTGCATGAGAGAGCATTGATAGCGTTTCAGCAAGTGTGCTGAATCGTTGCAAGTAATAATAAAACGGTAGTACCGAGTGTCGAACTCAAGGATTGCATTTTACTATTGAATTATATTTAATTACTAAAATTGAACAAAAGGTTCCCAACTTGATTGAAATAATATTTGAAATTAACAACAGTAATAAAATTGATCTTTTATAATGAGAAAACTGTCAGGGATGAGTTTCACTTCGAATCCAACCTTGGTGTCTAATTTGATCCAAGTTACTAAATTCTTTTATTGAATTATTACCAAATTCTCTTTATTATTCTTGCCCTAATGTCTCAGTGACAGAACCTTTAATTCCAAAGTAACCCCTAATTCCTTAGTAGATTTAAGATTAGAATTAAGCATTACCGTATAGAAATTCTCTTTAAATTATTGCTTCGCAACTAATTTAATTGGTTTCATGACCTGCATCTATCCCTAGACTACAAATTCATGAATTTCTCATCTCAAGCATTCGTAAAGTCCACTTCCGTTTCAAAATACAAATCGTAGAACATTTTAATGTTGATCAAGCAATAAAAAGCATTAAGCACAAAGATGAGAAAAATAATTCAATAAACTCATTCATATAACTAGAAATCAAATCAGAAAAATAAGGGTTTCATCTGGTTACACTCATCCCTAACAAATAGGGTTTAGTTACTCATGACAGATATGTAAAAGATAGGGATTACAGAAGAGTTACAAGAAGGATTCATGAATGATTCTTGATAAAGCTGCTCCAATGGCGTTAGAAACGGCCGTCTTTGAGTTTCTATGCTAGGGCACAAGTCTCCCCACTTCCCAAGAGTAAAAAAGATCCCTAAACAGTAAAAAATTGCGTTTTTATGAATTTTGATGCGCGTCACGCGCCCCAGGCGCAGGATTTGCGCTCCGAGCGCGTATTGGCAGTGAAGAATGGCTGGAAATGCGCTTCAGGCGCGCAGGGGGCGCTCCAGGCGCACAGCATCTGCTGTCTGACGTATTTTGTATTTTTCTCATCTTTCGAGTCTGAATTTGGTCCTGGTGTCTTTATGAAAGTTGTAGATATGGAGCTTAGCTTTCAATAGCGCTTGGAGTGACACTAATTGGACATCTAGAACTCCAGATATGGCTGAAATACTCCACATATGTCATGTTGATTTCTCACCAAAATTCAGCACTGCACTAAAACAAAGTAACAACGCAAAACTACGAAAAATCTCTACTTAATTAAGCAAATAAGAACAAAAACATTTCATTAAATCAAATAACTAAAATCAACAAAATATATTAAATAACTCATTAAATTAACTAATGATTAAAGATAAATAAGACTAAAATCAATAAAAATTATGCATATGATGAAGAGTCATCACAACCCCAAACTTAATCTATTGCTTGTCCCCAAGCAACAATAAATTTCAAATTTGGTGCAGTTAAAAGCAAACTTAAACTCAATTTCTCAATTCAAATCAAACTCAATTCTCAAAGTTTCAGCTACTACAAAACATCCATCATACTCTATGGTTGCTTACAAAAATAATAAGGTTTGTACACCTTGGCATTCATTTATCAAATTCAACTCTCTCTTCACACAATCTCACCAAAATTTCTCTCAAGTGTTTAGAAGGGTTATGAATTTATCACTCAAATTCTAGAGCATGCATCACGCTACCATAGGCTTGAAAAAATTATGCATATGATGAAGAGTCATCAAGCATACTTCTGATTCTGTCATTAATCGTACGATTCATTCTCTCTGCAACACCATTATGTTGAGGTGTCTTTGGAACTGTTTTCTCAAACCTGATTCCATGTTCTCTACAATACTCTTCAAAAGGACCTCTAAATTCACCACTATTATCTGATCGAACACATTTCAATTTTCTTCCCTTTTCTCTTTCAACACTTGCATGAAAGTGCTTGAAGACTCCAAATACCTGGTCTTTAGATTTCAAAGGAAATGCCCACACTTTTCTAGAGTGGTCGTCAATAAAAGTAACAAAATATGATGCACCACCAAGAGATTTACTATCCATCATACAAAGATCAGTATGAACTAAATCAAGAATATTTTGTCTCCTATGAGGACCAGTATTATGAAAAGAAACTCTATGTTGTTTTCCTGCAAAACAATGAGTGCAAGTTTTTAGATACGTACCTTTCACAGGAAGAAAATTTTTCTTCGCAAGTATGTTGAGTCCTTTCTCACTCAAGTGACCAAGGTGCATATGCCATAAATCAGAAGATGCATCTTCAATTGCATTCACTTCTTCCTTGCATAGCTTCGTAGGCATCCAATAAAGATAAGTGGAACTTTGCTCCTTTGCAACCACTAGGGACCCTTTAGTGATTTTACATATACCACCATCACCAAAGAAAGTGTGATAACCATCAATATCTAAGGCTTTCACCGAAATCAAATTGAGATGAATATCAGGAACATGTCTAACATTCTTCAATTGAAGCTTGCAACCAATCCCAGTTTCAACCCAAACATCTCCCATACCGATAATTTTACATACTCCTTCATCTCCCATTTTTACCATGCCAAAATCACCAGCATTGTAAGATGAGAAGAAATCACGCCTAGGAGTAACATGATATGAGGCACCTGAATCAATAATCCAAGTTGAATCCTGACATGCAAGGTTTATGGAATTATCATCACAAACAATGTAGACATTATTAACAGATGCAACTGCTGTTGTATCTTTATCATTTTTCTTCTCTTTGTCTTCATCTCTTTCCCTTGATTGATCTCTCTTAAGAAACCTGCAATTTCTTTTTATGTGACCCGTTTTGCCACAATGATAGCATATCACTTCTTTTCTAGTCCTTGACTTGCTTCTTGACTTACTACCACTTTCAAAGTTGTCGCATCTATGGAAGTTTCTAGATTGACTTCTCCCCTGTGACTCTGTAACTAGTGCTTCTGACTTTGAGAAAGAACCAATCAAACCACGTTCCTTTCTTCGAGCTTCTACATTCAGCATGCTCTCTTTAACTGTTGACATTTTCAACTTTCCATTTGGAGCTGAATTGGTCAACGTCACAACAAGGACTGCCCAATTATCAGGCAAGGAACTCAACAATAACAACGCTTGCAACTCATCATCTAATTTAATTTCTGCGGTTGTCAACTGATTCACTGTATTTTGAAAAATACTCATATGCTCTGCCATTGAATCCCCATCTTTATATTTCATATTCACCAGCTTCCGAATCAAGAATGCTTTATTTTGCACATTCTTAAGTTCATACAACTCTTTTAATTTTTCCAACATCTTGTTAGCATCTATTTTAGTTTCAACATGTGGATATACACTAAGATCCAACCATTGTCTGATCAACGCCACTGCCTTTCTATTCATCTTCTTTCAATCAGTGTCAGATTTATCTGCAGGTTTACCAGTGTCACCCTCAATAGGATCATACAAATCTTTACTGTATAACATGTCTTCCGTGAGAGTCTTCCAAAGTGTGTAATTAGAAGAGTTGAGTTTGATCATATTGGGACCTTTATTTTCCTCCTCCATTTAAATGCACAAATCAATTAACTGAGCTCTAGATACCACTTTGTTGGGAAAAACTAGAGATAATTAACGATAACTATCTCAATGATGCGGAATATTTTTTCCCCACCTGTGTAGATATATGGCCAAATAGAAAATACAATTCCAAGAGCAATAATAATTGACAGAAAATTAAATATGACAAACACAATTTTAACGTGGAAAACTTCCCTCAAATTGATAGAATAATAACCACGGGACCTAGTCCAGTAAAAACTTCCACTATAATAATTAATGGGTACATCAAGAGTCTTCCTAATAACAATAGGGAATATATATCAACAATAACAACCCTATAACAAGCTTCCACTAAATTGGTATGCCAAAGTAACTCTTAGAGAAGATAAAACTACTCAAATTATATATGAAAGTAACAAACTCAGTGGTAGGATTAACATACTAATTTTGTAGATCAAACGGAACAAGTTTGCTACACACCTGTTACCACCACCGAAACCAAACCCTTATTTTTCTTCTCTGGCAACCGTTCTTCTTCTGTTGTTTTTTTGTGTATATTCATAGGGATTTCTAAATCCCTTTTATTACCTTCAAGTGGGTCAAGCCCATTAAAACTTTTTTTTTTCTTTTTCCTTTTCTTTTTATTTCAATAATAATAATAATATTAGTAAAATTGGTGGGTTCCACTTGGGGAGTGAGCCCACCCAACAAATCAAGTGGTATCAGAGCCCTAGTTTGGCTTGGTGGGGGAGCAAAATAAAGGACTTGGATCAAGTGGATTAAGTCTAGCGGTGGACCAAAAAGGACTCGGTGATCAAGTGGATCAAGTCTAGTGGTCAAGTTGTCAATAAAAGGACTTGGTGATCAAGTGGATCAAGTCTAGTGGTGGGGACTCATGATTGAGGGGGAGATTGTTGGGTATTCAATTATGAGTGGTTAGTCCCACATTGACCAAGAATGGAGGCTGTATTGGATATATAAGGAGAATGACTCATAATCCTAATGCCTTAAGGTTTTGGGTTGAGATGAGGTGTCTAAGTCTCTTATGAATCCTTGTTTAGCCCAATCCGAATGTTGTGCCCCTCCGGACTCCCCAACAATATGTTACTTTGTTTATTCAAGTGATTCGTCTAACAATGGTACTTCTTTTGTATAAATTAAATTGATATAATTGTATATATATTATTGATATAATTACTAAATTGTGGATCATTGAACAATTGAGACTTAAAACTTCATATTAATTTTTTTAAATCAACTTAAATTAATAAAATAAAAATATACCCGCACAACGCGTGGATTAACATCTAGTATAAAATAAAACAAGCAAACAAATTAAAGTTGTGAATGAATAATGTCCTCGTAGCTGCTAATGAATAGATTGATTTTTTTTTTTCCGATTAAAAAGCGATTAGTTCTTTTATTTACCATATATTTATTGATGAATCAATTAACTTATATTTACACAAATGATTTTTTATAGACAAATACTAGTGGTCACTAATTAAATAGAAATAGGGAGATTTATTAGTAGCATGAACCTTTTTTCATGAAAAGAAAATTTTTGAGAATTTAAATTTTATATATTGTCTGTATAATTTTTTTTTTACATTCAATAATTGGTTAAATAAGTTTGTATTCCTTATAAAATTTTATTGTTAGTCCTTATTAAAAAATTACATTTTTTATTCTATAAAAAATCATCTTACAAAATTTTTTAGTATCTACGAGAATTAACATATATTTACTTGTCCGTCAGCTTAAAATTTTGAATGAATTTTTACATGCATGATTAAAACATTATAAAAAATTCTTCCACAAAAATTTAGAGATAAAATTACAAAAGTACGGATTTAGAAATCAATTTTTGAGTTTGTATCAAAAGAAAAATTGATTTTGAGATTACTTTATAAGAATTTTTTTTTATAATATTGTAAATATGCATAAAAAAAAAATTAAAAAAGATATGTTAATATTCTAGCATAAATTAACATTGTTTGCGTGATAATTTTGTAAAGAGTAAAAAATATGAATTTCTTTTCTTTTTTACAAATACTAAAAACGAAAATTAAAACTTTTATAAATACTAAAAATTTATTTAACTCTTCAATCCATCACAATCATTAAATTATTTTAATATTTGACTATTACTATAACTATAAATGTATACTATTAAAATCATACACATGATTGAATCAGTCGATCCGGTTCGAGTTTTATTACTTTGGTTATGATTTTTTAGCAATATAATTTTTTTTACACTAACATAAATTAAATTATTGGCACTGAAATCTATTAATATGAAATGTAGGTTGGTTTTCAAAATGTCAATAAAAAACCATTGTATTTGGATAGTGGTTGTTCGAGACATATGACATGAGTTAAACAATATTTTCTTTCCTTTGTCGAGAAAGATGGAGGAAGATCTATAACCTTTAGAAATAATGATCAGACAAAAATCAAAGGTAAATGTTTTATAGGTTGAGAAAACTCTGCAAAAATTGTTGAGGTTCAATATGTTAAAGGTTTAAAACATAAACTTCTAAGCATTAGTCAATTGTGTGACAATGGTTTTGAAGTTATATTTAAACCAAACATATGTGAAGTCAAGCAAACATTTTCTGGAAAATTTATTTTCTCTGGATCAAGAAAGAAAAATATATATGTTTTATATTTTGAAAAATTACCTATTGAATCATGCTTTATGTCCATAAACAAAGGTAAATGAATATGGCACGAACAAATTGAGCATGTTAGCATCAAAACAATTTCAAAATTATCCAAACTTGATCTTGTTAGAGGCCTGTCAAAAATAAGTTTTGATAAAGATAAAGTACGTGAAACTTGTGCTAAAGGAAAACAAGTCAAGAGTAGTTTCATTCAAAAGATTTTGTTTCAACTCAAAAACCACTTGAATTACTTTACATTGATCTTTTTTGTCCTATCAAAACTACAAGTTTAGGAGGAATGAGATATGACTTTGTTATTGTTGATGATTTCTCACATTACACATGAGTACTTTTCTTAAAACAAAAAAATGATTCTTTTGATGTCTTTCAAACCTTTTGTAAAAAAGTTCAAAATGAAAAGAACTATAACATAATTTATGTAAGAAATGATCATGGAGGAGAATTTATAATTGCATTTTTTAAAAGCTTATTTATTTATTTATTTATTTTTTAAGAAAATGACATTTCTCATAATTTCTCTTGTGCAAGAACTTCTGAACAAAATGGAGTTGTTGAAAGAAAGAATAGAACATTACAAGAAATAACAAGAACAATCTTGGAATAATCAAATGTTGAGAAATATTTTTGGGCTGAAGCAATCAACATTTCTTGTTACATTTTAACTCGTGTATCAATAAGAAAAATTATCAACAAAACACCTTATGAATTATAGAAAAACAGAAAGATAAATATATCACACTTTCACATTTTTTGCTACTACTGTTATATTTTAAATAACAAAGACAAAATAGGAAAATTTAAAGCAAAATCAAACAAAACCATTTTCTTGGGTTATTCCACCGATTCCAAAAGTTATCACATATATAATAATCTAATAACAAAAACTGTAGAGGTAAGTATGAATGTATGTACTATTTGATGAAGTTGATGATATTGATGTACAAAAGATAGATGATGAAGAAGAAAAATAATTTGAGAAACAACAGCGATCGTTCCTTAGAAATACGAGATTGATCATCAATCTCTGTTTCAAACTCCTCCAAAAAGCTAGAAAGTCGTAGGAGATAATCCACAAAATCAAATCCTAGGAAACACATCTGACAACATTAGAAAAAAAATATTCTTTTAAAAATTACAACAACAACATCAACAACATGACTATGATATCTCAAATGGAACCAAAATCAATCAAAGAAGTCATAGTTGATAACTCATGGGTGGAAGCAATGCAAGAATAACTTCTCCAATTTGAAAAAAATCAAGAACATTCTAATTGCAAAGGAAGAACATTATGGATTAAATATAACACATGAATATTAGCACTCTAAACAGATGTGTCTCCTAAAGATCAATAACAACTATAATGAAATTTCTCTAACCTTCATCATATCTATAAAAGGAACATTCATATCTATAAAAGGAACATCAAGGTGAAGCAAATATGAAGAGCTTTTAGAGCAATCAATCCAATATTAAACAATCATACTCGAAGCAAAACTTTTCAATCAAGCAAAAGTTCCAGTTCTCTTATATTATATTTAAGGATCTATTTATTGAGCTATTGTTGATAATCAATCTCAAACAAGATTCCGATCCTACAACTTTCTATCACAATTTGAAACTCAAATTTATTTTTTAAGATAGTTTGAATGTATTATAAAAATCCTTTCAAGGTTGAAAGGTGAATGTTGTAACTGATCAAGGAAGATTGTGTGAAAGCAAAACCGTTCTTGTGTGAAGCACATTAGTGAAAAAAAATCACAAATTGTGAAGACTGGACGTAGTTCACCTAGGGTGAACTAAGATACATCATTGTGTGATTCTCTTATCCATTTCCTTTATTATTTCTCACTCACTATCCCTAATCACGTAGAAATAATATATTTCACTTATTTTTAACTAACCCTGAAATTCTGAATTTTTATAAATAACCAAAATTGATCTTGAGTTAGTACAAATTAAAAGCATGAATTAATATTTAAAAAATAAAAAATCACAATTCAAACTCTCTTCTTTGTGATTTATATTGCTACTTTAACTTGGTTATGTGGTTCAAGATTAAGGTACTAATTAAGCCATCAAAGAATGGCTAGATAGGGCCCTAGCTACAAATTATTGGTTCCACTTTCTCCCTAATGTTGTTTTGAAAAATCTGGTGGCCCAATGTTCAAATCACCACCTTATATTGCTAGATCGTGATCCTTGGTCCTACCATAGAGAAAATTGACATTTCAAATTTTGGAGCCCGACATCGAAAGTATCATTGACATAAGCTGGATAGATCCCTCACTCTAAGTGTTGTGAGGAAGATTTATCCATGTGGAGTACAAATCAGGTGCATAAATTGAGAAATGAGTTGAGTAGTTGAATTAGTAATGATGCTTCTTAAATGCGATATACCATAGAATATGAGGGATTGGAGACCTACTACGTTGTGTAATGTACTTCATAAAATCATATCCAAAGTTCTTGCAAACCATTTGATGAGGATTTTGAGTAAATGCATCTTAGAGAATCAAATTGCTATTGTCCTAGAGCGCTCTATTCTTGATAATGCACTAGCAACCATTGAATTAGTTCATTACATGAAAACGAAAGTAAAAGTTGGTGATGTTGCCTTGGAGGTTGACATTAGCAAGGCATATGACAAACTAGATTGGGAGTACATAAGAGATACCATGGCGGCTATGGATTTCTCAATTCAATGGATTTCTTAGATCATTTTATGTGTTGAGACAGTTAACAATTCAATTATAGTGAATGAGCACACATCACGTCCTAAAGTATGTCGTGCATGTATTAGGCAAGGAGACCTTATCTTTATATCATTTGTGTTGAAGGACTATCAACTTTAATGAGATAAGTTGGGAAGAATAGGGATATTCATCGAACAAGGTTTGCAAAAATGTTCCGGTTATTATTCATTTGTTGTTTGCAGATGATTGCTTTCTCCTTGTCAAGGCTTCGAAAGAGGAGGCACTTGTCATGAAGAACATCTTATGGACATACGAGGCAGCCTCCGGAGAGTCTATCGACCCTCAAAAATCATAAATTTTTTGCAATTGAAATGTTGAGCAAAGACATAGAGAAAAAGTTGTCGACGTGTTGTAGGTCATTCTATAGATAAATGTCGAAATTCTAATTGTTATGGAATACGTGACTCTGTTGAAAATGAGGTAGTTGTAAAGAGTTTGGTAAATAAATATGTCCCTAAAAACATTGTTGCTTCAAGCTAGGTCGAAACTGAAGATAAAAACAAAGATATTCAAAGTATTAGTAATCTCTAAGTTGTTTCCTCTCTTTTTGTTAATCATATCGCCAACGTTGAACAAGGAGGACACCATTGTTATTCAAGAATTTTCTCCATTTGATCAGGAAAAAATGACAAGAATTGTGAGAATGCTTCTTACTCGGATTCAATTGATTTTGGGGAATCAAAAACCATTTTGGAGACTTGTTAAGAATATGAGGTCTAGGCTACATAGGATCTTAAAATGCAATTCGTTGGGTCTTTGGTATCAGCTTATTTAATTCAGCTAAAATGTATTATCTACGCGAGGATCATCAATATCTAGATATGTGTACTCTTAGTTCTTTGGGTGATGCACTATCAAAGGAGAACAATGTTTAAAACCATCAAAACTAGTATGATTTGAAAGTCAACTCAATGGCTATGATGTTGGGCATGACATACCTCAATGTTATTGTTACTAACTATAATTTACATCTCATGATTGCACACGACATGGAGATATTGTGAAACTTTTTTAAAGATAGAGGTGTTAGCGAAACAAATCGTAAGAGATCTACAAGAGATCTACTGAGGATGAAGAGAAGACAACTACTATTAGTTTGCAACAACAACAAAAATCTAATTCCAATGAATAACGTTTTACGAATCTGATTTTACGACAATGAAAAAAATATGCAGAAAAAAAATTATATTATATAATATAGGTCCAAATGCCAAAAAATCTACATGATTTGAGTAACTTTTTTGACATTTTTTCTTTCTTTCTTTTTTCTTTTTTTTTTCTTCATGGATTTGGCTTAGTTTAAGTTTATGTCCCACAACTTTTGTTTTGTTTTCCTTTTACTATATTTTTAGTTAAGAAAAAGTATATTTATTTATCAATTCATCTAATCCTATATTTTGTTAATAGCGCGCAATAATTACATTGCTACCTAAAGTATATTTGTACATTTATTAATTCCTTCACTTTTGGGACACTTTTGTTACTTTTCTTTCGGTCCATGCCCTCACTTTTTTTTTTTTGCAATTGTAGAAACTATCTATACACTTAAATTTGTGGATATAGTTGCAAGTGGTTTGACAAATTAACAAATTGGAATTGGTTCTGCTCTGATGGAGTTTGTGAATCTTAAAGCAACATATTTGATCATGCATATGGTTCATTGTACTTTTGGGGCCACGTGTTTTCTTTTCAAAGTTGAAAGTGTGAGACCATTGCATGAAGAACCTTTGCTTTTTATCTTGAAACCAATGCCATGATCAATTGATAGTAAATATTTGAGTAGGCACATAATATAAATTTTAGAATGAAACATAATCCTAATATGAAAGCCTTAGCAACACTCTTACCTATTTAGTCAGGTGTCGATTTTTAACCTCACTTAATTTGAAAAAATAATCTCTACAATATTGTACAGTAATACTTTTATTTACCAAAAAAAAAAAGTGTAGCAACATTCTAATCATACCATTACCAAATTAACCTTTTTCATATGCATCAAATTTAATTTCACAATAGATCTAATTATATGTTTTGTTTTTGAAATCTTATGCTCCAACTAGGATTTGGATTTTTTAAATCTCTTCTCCTAGTTGGTGCAACTAACTAGCTCAACTAGCATCTCTTACTTCTTTTACTCTTTTATTTATGTTTAAAACTAGTATTTCAAATGAATATACGTTATTTATTTGATTAA
>JBBPBR010000006.1:6711625-6725716 GCA_037974775.1 Cicer pinnatifidum
TTTTTGAAATTTTATAGGGTGTATTTATAGAGTTTTTTTTATATGTTTAGTTGCTTTCTTTGTCTGCCTTGATCCTTCTCTATCAATGTCCTGTTTGGTGTTCTGATTTATTTGCTCATCATCTGCGTTTTTCTGCATCTTTGATGCTTTCATTATTTGTTATGATCTGAGCTTTGCTGAGCTTTTATTTGTCATTTAGTTTCTGTTTTTTAAACTCAAAGATTTGTCTCTTTGTTAACTATAATGTGTGCAATGGCTGATTTATAAAAGTTATCCTTTTCTTTCTCTATTTAGTTACAACAGGTACAAGTGTATCAGTGAGCATGGCTTGTGCATCAATGGCAGTCAGCATCAACATATCAGGATTTGGCAATGAGCAAAGGCAATAGTAGAGAACACAGGAAACAAACTGGCTGAATTAGTTTGACCTAATCTTTGTAATTTAATTTGGATTTATTTGTAATTTGATTTTTTTTAGAATAGATTTGAAATTGTAAATTTATGGGACATAATGAAAATATTTATTGTAATTAATTTTATTTCCTTTTTAAAACACATATTTCCTTTTTTTATTTATTTTTAATAACTTGGACAAAATTAGGGTACTACAATTATGACTTTATAACTTAGAGTTATGTCTTATTAATCGTAACTTTATAATTATGCTTGCAACTTTCTATCAATTATTTTTACAGATCTTGAATATTCGTAGAACTTGTAACTTCATAAAGTATTATTATGGATATTTAGATTTGTATTTGTAACGAGTGTTCATTTGAAATGTTTTAAGTTAGAAAATATTTTGATTTATAATACTTTATGTTTGGATTTATGATAATTAGATAATTTTTAAATTTAATCACAACAATATCATTAATGTATCGATATATTTTAGTTAAAGCATGAGTAATGGGTATGATTACAGGCTCTTAGGTACCCAAAAAGTAAGGGTAAGAGTATTAAAGTTAATACTAAAGAGGGTACATATACGAGTATAAGTATTTTTTTTAAACCGCGAGTATGGAGACGAGTACTATAGTACCTTACCTAAACCATACCAATTGTCATCCTTAATATATACTTACTAGTATTTGTCGGGATAATTTTGGCAAACAAAGAATGACAAACTTCGTTAAAAATTAACACATAAATGTGAGGTTTTGAAATTGAACTTAAGTGACGAACAACAAAATTGTTTTTTAAATGGAGTATTCAACTAATGATATGTATATTTATCAATTTAATTAAACCTTACCATCATCAAAATTATCATTTAAATTTAATATAGGATTACAGCTCGTTTATTTTAAAAAAAAACATTTTATATTGTATGTCGGTAGTTAAACTAACATTTGGTGATGTAGTTTTTTCTTTTTAAGATATGATAAAGAGAAGACAAAAGAAGGAGAAAAAGAAGAAAAAAAATACAAGCTAACTTATGAGAATGTATTGTCAAAAACATGATCTGCAATTATTGAATGTAAATGAAAAAATCAATAAAAGTATCTTCATGATACTTTATAAATCTGAAAGTGGATTATACACTCACTTCATATATATATATATATATATATATATCGATCAACGATATTATACGTAATAAAATTTCTTAAATTAATTTTGTACACTAAAAAAACTGATTTAGAAATAGTTTTTGTAAAATTTGAAGCTCAAAGGTACGACTGTCACATTCATTTTAGGCTGAAAAATGTCACAATTTTATTTAATGTGAAAGTGAAAGCCAATGAAGTTTGAGTGACATACAGATAAAATAAGGGGAATGAATCAATCCCAGTATATATGCAAAAGTAATTAACCTTCACGATTTCTTATACTTAATTGGTTCTACATTGTATCTCATGCCTTTCAAAAAAGTAAAAAAGTGCATCACTTTATAGGACCATTATAGTGACATTGAGTAAAACTATAGCACAAAATTATTTCCCCTGTATTTTTATTTTTTATATATATTATTCCAAGAGATCTTATCTTTGCAAACATCTCACAAACTCCCTCACACACCCTCAGTTAAGTGGCAAGACTTCTGAGATTGAGTTCAAATCTCAGTCAAAACAATTATAAAATAATAATAATTAGATCACTGTTATTAATAATAATTTTTTAAAATTAAAAAGAAAATCACTCAATAGCTGATTTGTCTTACTTAATTCACATTAGTATACTTTGTATATTCAAAATAGTAACCATAATAAGTCCATAATATATTAACACTTAATTTGAGAATATTTTGATGCAACTTATTAGATACTAAGCTAAACAAAGTATATTCCAGCTACACTCTAGTAATATTTCTCTAGCAAGCAATGGCATTGCAGATTTTGACTATTCCAACATTTATGGACCATGACAAAAGAAAAAAAATATCACAAATAGTTTTTGTTATTATCATCATTCTTCGATGAGATAGTTTTTGTTATTATCATCATCCTTCGATGAGTCTGGTAGTACAAAAATCCACTAGACTAATGAATTAGATAATCGAGAAATTTTGACACACATTTTCACCAAAAATAATAAAGTGTTGAGCGTACAAATTACAACTCTCATATATCATTTTTTTATTAATTATATGAGTTGTGTCTTTTAAATATCATTAGGTATATATTCACACTTTTACAAAATGCTCTCTTCCATATATAGTTAATTTAATTTGTTTTTCTACAACTTTTTGTCAAATATTCACTTCCACGATGGCAAAAAGTGCAAGGAAACTTTTCTCAAGCACTCCAATTTTGAAGTATAAAATAATATATACCAACAAAACATCATATTTTCACCTATTGGTGGAGAGGCTCATATTGATTCCTCTATAATATCTCCCATCAAATTGAAAGTAAGTCTTGTATTATATCACATAGATTTTGTATTTGAGATGAAATTTAAAGCGTTTGCTTGATATAATAGAGAATCAACCTTTATTATTTGTTTAAATGATTTCTTTATTTGTTTCTTTACTTTCCTCTACTTTATTCCAATCCAATCATATGTCAACTAAAATAATAATATGAATCATGTTAAAACTCAAGTTTTAAAAGTATGGTCATGCATTTTTTGTATGTGGTAAATCCATCATTGCATGTGCAAATTAAACTTTTCATTATATAAAAGTGTTATAGTATTGGTAGATATGTCAAGAAGAAGATCATTCATAAAATATCTTTTCTTCTTCTTTTAGAATATGACAAAAGCTCACATAATCTTTGTATAATGTAGGTCCATTATTTGCAAGGAAATAATAGAAGGTGAAAACATACAAAATAAAGAGAAAGGGAAGGCCGACATAGAAATGATTAATTAATATGCTTTTGTCATTGGCCTTGTTACAAAAACAAATAATGGATTAAAGAATTATATGTATTATTATTAATGTCAATTTTAGGTTGTCTTTGAAAAAATTGTCACTAAATTATCCAATACCAATTAAAATCAGTCACGTGTACTTCAATAAATAGTTTATAGAATTTTAAGTTTTACATATTTAGTGGAGTACACGTGACTAATTTTAATTGATTACGGTAGGTAACTTATCTATTGGGTTTGTTTTGACTTTTTTTATACTGTAGTTGAATCAGATTTTATTTGAATCATATCTATGTTATTATTTAATCATATTTTACTTATTTTCTTGTCGAATTTCGAATTGCCAAACTCATTTCTTTTGAGAATCAGAGAAAACATTATGACAAGAAAGGAAAAAAAAGATCAGCCTGTGTTAGTGTATCAATCATATTTCAATCTACTGTGAAAATCAATCACTTAAAAATAAATTTATAGGTTTGAGGAGCTTATATGAATGTGACATTCCTTGTACATGAAATAATTTCAATTCAACAGTTCAAAATTGGATTTTTGGAGATTGGAGTGAAACATGATTATTGTCATATACATTAGTTATTAATTTGTCAATATAAAGCATTTAATTGTTTATTGTAAAGAGAAATAGATGAAATAAGTTAATAAATAATGAATGGTGTTATAGAAAAAAGATAAATAATATAGTATCAAAAATAACAAAATCTATTGATTGTCTTCTTACGTGTAAATCAATTAAAGAGGAACTGAAGGAGTAATTAATGAATTTTAGTGCTCAAAGTTTGTGAATAATTGTTTACAGAAAAGATAAGCTAAAATACAAAAGCTATATATGATGGCTATCCTCTTTATATTGTACTAGAAATTACACACCATAATACAAATTAAGAAAATTACAAATATTTCAAAATATATATTGACTTTAATTTAATAACTTAATAATATAAGGACTGTATTTACAACTATCAGTCACATTCAAAATACAATAAACAAGATAATAAAGCATACATCTAATTAGTGCAACTGCAAGTAATTAGATTATATGAAGAAGAAAAAATAGAGTATCAGTAGAAAAATCATAGTAATAGTAGAACATAAGTGATTGCTATTTCTGTTATGGTCATGGTTCTCAATCTTGTTCTTAATGATTGTAAAAGCTTAGCACCAGTGACTAGTACTATTACTCACGATTATTTGTCTTTCGTAGAAGTTGAACCCAATATCTAGGTAATAAGTACCACCATTTGATGGAATGGTGGTACTTATTCTCTCTATATTGGATTCAATTATCAGAGAAACTAAAAAAAATTATAATTTGTAATGGGGACAAAGGGGCGAGATCGTGAGTAATAGGGTCAATGGTTGGTGCCGGACTATTACAATAATCTTCTGACCATTTTGTTTAACTCAGAAAGATGGAACAATGCCATATCCAATTTCTGTAATTAGTGTTGATGAAAACATTTGATCAACTTCAGTTTCTACATCGGTTCGTTTTGCGAATCGACCTTTTATACGCGGTCGAGTCTCGGCATAGGCTTTCCTTGATGCATACCTTATTGTTTTCTCAAATTTTCTTGTCTTCTTTTTTTCTCTGTACCTTAGGACTCTTGCTTCTCTGTCCATTGGAGAGAAATGTGAAGTCATTTGAATTGGAGGACCAGAAAATAGATCAATTGTTCCTTTTGGAGGTCTTGAATAGGTCATTGTTGATTCTGGTACAACACCTACATCCATTGATGAAACTGATACCTGATTTTCAAAATGAAACAAAAATTAGTACCTAAAATATTTATGAGATATAAGTTCAAGATAAATTTTCCATGTAGCACTAGTAGTCATATCCATGAAATTAGTTAGACCTGTAATTGACATTCTTATCACATAAATAACAATTTTAAATAGTGGTCGTAGTAATACTTGTGATCGCGTTATGAAAAACGTAAACACAAATTACACGAGATTTAATCACAGATTAAGCGAATTGTGTTTGCATCTCTGACTGCAATGTGGATCTAGTTCCTTTCAATTATGATTCAAGCTTAGAATTACAAATTAAAACGTGTGTTTAAATACAACGATCTAGTTTACAATATTACCCCTAAACAAAACTGTAGGGGTTTGTCTGCTCGAACGACTTGCATCAAATGCAACTGATACAACCTCAATCGCATTCGCATTATGGTTTCGACAACACTAAAAACCTTTATGTCGCAACTCAAATTTCTTTTACAAATCTTTATTTAAAAACCTGCGTCTAATTTTAGGATACAGTTTTTATACTGCACAAATGGTGGAATTTCTTGACAAAGAAATAACATCTTTAGAAGTCAGTTTTGATGGAATCAGATTCTGAAGATGAAAAATTGAAGAATATTTCCCTTAAGATAAACATTCCATATATGCAATCACTACTTGAGCTAGCTAACATATGAGAATCTAAAGGGAAAGCTTTTAACACAACTTGTACTTGTGTGTTACAAGGAATATACTAAAAAAAATATCAATTTTTTGGTGACACCCTTATTTTTTCTAATTACATTCAAATAGATTGTTTATATGAATTTAATTTATGTTCACGTAACATTTGAAAAATTAAAAGCAAAACAAATTTTTTTCTTATGTATATTAGGGAAAACAAAGATACAACCGTTTCATAGAAACAAAGCATGATACTTTGGGCTTTAGATTCCATCCACTAAAGAAAAAGTGTAAAGAAAAAAGGGTAAAAAGAGTTAAAAAGTTTCATAAAGAGTCATAGGAACCATGTTTAATTGTATGAACTTGTTCTAAATGGCAAACCATCTAGTATACAAATTATATAGGTAAATCAATCAAAATTCAGAATTTGAACCATAAAGTTATATTGTCATTTAACATTACTAAATAAGATACAACTTTTAAATCCAGCTATGACAACAACAAAAAAAAGTATCGAAATCAAATACAAATTCAAGAGGTTCAAGATCTTGACTTAGACTAATTTGAGGTTTCACACAAATGAATTTTTTTAAAAAAGCTATCATAAACAAAATAACAATTATCATACACATGTTTTCTAAAGAAAAATGAGTCGATGACTAATATGTGTTAGAGAATCTGACTGACTGACTGCTCGTAAAAACATTAGGAAGAGAAACCTAACTTACAAGCAGTCAGTCAAATTCTCTGACACATATTAGTCATCGATAAAGTTAGTGATACTTCGCACTAATGTCATAATTAAAAAAACAAACAAACACAGTTTTAATTTTATTTAATTTCCAAAGAAAAAGGAATTGAAGGATCTTACACTATGACTAATAGAACCATTGTAACTGAATCCAGCTTTGGAAGACTCAAATTGATCCAACCCAAGTTGAAAATTCTGTACTTGCTGCTGTTGAACAGGAACAACACTGTACTCATCATGATGAGTAGTATTGGTATTGAAATTGTTATCACCACCACCACCACAAGAATTACAATCAACAAGATCCAAATACTCATCAACTTCACCATTAAACAAAAATCCATTATTGCCCTCTTGATTATGATCATTACTATTGTTATTGTTGTTACTATTCTTGAGAGGATTCAACAAAAGCCATGAAGCTGCTTCATCTTCATCTTCCATATTATCAACAATTTCATCCTCCTCTTCCTCCACCTCTCCACCGCCACCAACAAACCCTTCGTGATCTTCGGCACCTAAAAGGGTCGCTGGAGGACCATAAAGGTAGCCGGAGATCGGAAGAATAGGAACGCGTTGGTGGCGGCTGGCAAGAGGATTGGCAGAATGGATATCAGCATCACAGGTAGAGCAAAGAGAAGCGGCGTCGGCTTTACAAAGAAAAGCCGCCGGGGCACGTTCGCAGGCCTCACAGACCCAAACGCGCTCGTGCCTCGAGGCTACACGGTTGGCCGCGTGGACGCGTGCGTCACACGCGGCACATAAATATGCTGAGTCTGCGCGGCAGAAGACCGCGCATGCTGCCGTGCGGCACGTGTCACATGTTCGTGGCCACGTGACCGCAGGCCTAATGGTTGTGGGCGCGGTGGCGGAGGTGGTGGTGGTGGTAAAGAGTTCTTGCTCCAACATTTGTGGAGTGATGAATGGTTTGTTAATTTGTCAGTTTGGGACAGACAGTGTTAAGGAAGTTAAAATAGGTGAAGTGAGTATTGCAGTGATTGTTCTTGCTGTTTTTGGGGTGTGTTGGGAGTATAAGAGAATCTGTGTAGGACACGTGGCATAAATTTAGTGGTGAGGAAAAGTTGTGACATTATCTATCTTGTGGGTGGCTATGCTTTAGGGTGGAGCCAGGTTTTGGGTCAGAGGATTGAGATTGTAAATTTGTAAATGTGATTAACAATCATGAGTAGAAGAAGTAAAACAAATAAAGGTTTAGTTATATTTTAATATGCCATGTTCAAAATAATATTATAATATGATAACCCCATGATATGACTGAATAGTAAGTAACATTTGACACTTTTTATATAATTTTGACCCAAAAAAAGTATATAATGTTTTTAATTTGAATATTTTATATACAAATTTTTTAAATTGCTCTTTTGTACTTTCTTGATTCCACAATTTGTGATAAAACGAATTATTCTTTTAATTTTAGTATAATAAAAATTAATTTTTCTCAGTTATATTTTTAATTAATATTACATGCATCATCTTTAATTTAATATTTTTTAATATACATTAATGGTAATTGTGAATATATTAATAATTGATAAGGATAATTTAACAAATGTATTAGTCATTTTTTTTTTATGATTAAATAATAAAATAATCCGTACATAACTATCAAAGTCTCAAATTCGAGCTTGTGATATAATATTCATATAATATTCAGTCCAATAATTTTAGTAATTTATTAGTTGAGCTAATCTTTATAAATTTAAATTACTCGTTAGATGTTATAGTATGAAGAAACACTTGAAAATTGGTCAAAACACTTATTATTAGTTATTAAGACTTATTTTTAAGAATAAATTTTTGTAGATAAAGACACTCGTATCTTATAGTTTGGTTACCTTATAGTTTAGTTGAGTATGGTATCCAACAACAGTTCATACAAAGTCACACAATTATTTTATATTAATTAATTTTTCTAAGACAAATATTTGTAGGTAAAGACTTTCATACCTTAGAGTTTGATTAGGAAGGATATCCAACAACAATTCATACAAAGTCAAGCTATTATTTTATAATTAATTAATTTAACAATGGTTTCAATTTTTAGTTGATTTTATCTTAAGGGTACCCATACCCAACCAAACCCGTGGGTACTTAAGAACTTACCATATTTTTTATCAAAAGGGATTTATAAATAAATGTAATATATGGTTGTAAATTTTGTGATATGATTATTAGGTCAAGAGTGATAGAACAGGTTGTATAATTGAAAGGAATTGGAATTGAGAAGAAAAGATGAAGAAAATAGAGAAAACAGAAAATGGAGATTGATCTTAAGATTGATTTGGTTCTGCAAAAGATTGTTCTTTTACTCTGCAGATTGATCTTCTGCTCTTCTGTTACAGCATTACACACACACTCTTATGGATTGATCTTAGCCTTTTATAGCAGTAGTTTTGTGGCTGTTTTACATCAACCAACTTAACCAACTTCTAACTAACTTCTAACTACATTTTAATTACATCATTTTGAATTATCTCCAACATGCCTCCTAATTCAAAATGATTCAATTGACATTAATACAAGATTGTTCCTAATCTATTTGAACTTCACCCTCTTCAAGCTTTTAGTTAGGATGCCTTCCTTTTGATCACTCATACTGCAGTCCTCTAGCCTCATCCTTCCTTTCGTCACTTGATCTCTTAAGAAGTGAAAACTTGTTTCTAAATGATTGCTCTTTCTATGAACACTTGAATGTCTTGCGCATTTTTGAGCAAAATGTCCTTCTTCACCACACCGATAGCACATTTTCATGCACTTTGAATGTCTTGCGCATTTTTGAGCAAACAGTCCTTGATCTTCTTAGACTTCATCTTTATCTCAGCTCTTTGATTCAACAATCTCTCACAAGCTGCACTTTTCACTGAAATCATGCCTTCGTTAGTCATGGCACTCATGGTTAACAACGCATCAGTCTTTTTCCCTTTGCTGCCTTGACCAATTGCAGTCTTCAATGCTTCAGATTTCATCCCTGTTATCACCTTCATGTCATCTTCCAACAATCTGTCCAGCTGCTGCAAATCAGCCTTGTTGCTAGCCAAACATTCAACAACTCTTGCCTTATTGCTATGAGCTGCAACATGAGTCCTAGTTGCACCTACTAGCTTTCCTTGGACCTCACACTTACCATCATCACTATCATCATCTTGCACAATCACTTCATTCTTTCTGCAAATAGAAATTGCAGGGACCTTTCTTCTGTTGTTTGGCACAATAGTAGGAGTGGTTGGAACATTAGCATATTTGTTCCCTTGCTCAACATCGCCTACAACAACTCTTGCTCTTACTTTGGGATTGATTGTTTTCCATTTATTTGTAGTTCTACAAGTTGTGTGAGGTTGAATAGCTGGGGTACTAACATCACATTCCCTTGGATTCAACATCTCATCCAATCCTTCAACCTCCATCATTCTTAAAGATCTATTTGACAATGTTGTTTTGAAGGTTCTGTTTCTGGACAATGGTGCCTTCAATACAAACCTGTTTGCACTATCAAACATCTTTATTTCACCATGCTTCATCTTCATTGAATATCCTTTTTCAAGTAGCTGTTCAAGACTTAACAGATTGTTCTTCATTCTTGGCACATACAACACATCACATATGAAATATTGCTTGCCATCTTTCCTTTGAATCAACACATTTCCTACTCCTTCTGCAGTTACTTTGCTTCCATCTGCAAATCTAATCTCTCTTTTTACCTTATCATCAATGCTTACAAACCAATCTTTGTGGAAAGTCATGTGATTCGAGCATCCAGTATCAAGAAACCAAAAGTGATAAGAAGAACGTTCTTTACCTTTTTCAGAACGATCTTTGTTTTTAACACTTTTTCCAGAACGATCTTTGTTTTTAACACTTTTTTCGGAACGATCTTTGTTTGTTATTATCATCAATAACACATCCTCTGAATCTGAATCTGAATCCTCAACTGCCATTTGAGCATCATCATCCTCTCTTTGGACTTTCTTGGATTTGCACTCATTTGCAAAATGCCCCCATTTTTTACAATTGTAACATTGGATTTCATTCTTGTTAAATTTCTTCTTGTCATTCAAATTCTTGCTGCTGTTGTTACTTTTATTATGATCTCTTGAACTTCCAGACCCTTGAATCATCCGTCTCTTCATCATAATCATACTTCTTGTACCACTTGAAATTACATTTGCCTTTCTTGTGCTTCACATCACCTTGATTGGTCTTCTTGCTAACTTAAGCTTGCAGGGCCTGCACTTGTGATATTGAGGTTGCTGCACACCTTTCTCTTAATCTCAGTTCATGAGCTTCAAGAGAGCCTTGCAAATCCTCCATCTTCATCTTATCAAGATCCTTTGATTCTTCAATTGCCACCACTATGTGATCATACGTTTGTGTTAACGTTCTAAGAATCTTTTCAATAATTGTCACTTCAGTTAATGATTCACCATTTGTTCTCATCTGATTAACAACAACCTGCACACGGTTGAAGTAATCTGCCACACCTTCATCTTCTTTCATCTGCAACAATTCATATTGCCTTCTTAGCATTTGGAGCTTCACTTTCTTGGTTTTTTAATCACCTGTGTAATACTTCACCAAGATGTCCCATGCCTCTTTTGCTATAGATACCTTTGAGATCCTTTTAAAATTGTTTGAATCGACACTTTGCTGGATGTAAAACAATGTCTTGCAATCCCTTTTCTTGCAATCTTTGAAAGTTGTTTGTTGTCTTTCGGTTGGATTCGCACCAAGTTGTTCATAGCCATCTTGAACAATCTCAAACACTTCTTGAGCTCCCAACAACGATCTCATTGATGCAGACCACCTCTCTCAGTTCTTCCCATCCAGAATTAGCAAATTCGATAGAAATCCTCCTCCATTCATTTCTTCTTCTTTTTCTTTCACTCACACTGTTGTTTCCCAATTTTGATTCCCCCTCACACTTTCACTCGTGTTTCCCAATGTCTAGAACCCAAGCTCTTGATGCCATTGTTAGAACAGGTTGTATAATTGAGAGGAATTGGAATTGAGAAGAAAAGATGAAGAAAATAGAGAAAACAGAAAATGTGGATTGATCTTAAGATTGATCTGGTTCTGCAAAAGATTGTTCTTTTACTCTGCAGATTGATCTTCTGCTCTTCTGTTACAGCATTACACACACACTCTTATGGATTGATCTTAGCCTTTTATAGCAGTAGTTTTGTGGCTGTTTTACATCAACCAACTTAACTAACTTTTAACTAACTTCTAACTACATTTTAACTACATCATTTTGAATTATCTCCAACAAAGAGGAGAGAATATAAGAGTTCGTAATATTTAATTAAGAACAATTAATTATACAAGTAATTTAACGATTACTTTTCACTAAATACTTCAAAAATATTACATACATTAATGTTGGGCCTGGCTTGTTGTTTGTTTGGAAGACAATACTAAGACTATGTGAATTTATGTCAATTTAATTTATTTGGTAAGTAACTTATTTAAATATAATTGAAAAATACAGAGGTGTGAGTTACAATAATTATAATTAGATGTTTCTTTGCAATTCTATGAAGTTGAATCACATCATATATATGCAGTGGTCATCTTCAGCCTCCCGTAGGTCCTTCGTCACTAGAGTAATTTAATCTCGAATGCGTGAATGTAAGATTTCGTGATCGTCAAAAATCTAAATTCCTAAAATGCATAGTATAAGTAAAATTTGAAATCTTTTTAAAGTATAAATTTTAAATATAAGGTTGGATGGAATATATATTTCCATCACTCCATTGTGTCTTACAATGAAAATAAGATATGACAATTTCTTAGCGTACAAAGAATTTATTGTTAAAGTGCTAATTAATTAACTTGGAGGGATTATTTAAATTAATACAAACAAAAAGTGAAGATGGTGTGCCCATGTGCTAACGAATTTGACTTGAAATTAGTTTTAGTTGTTTTGAATTGGAGAATATATGTGGTCGATAACACTCTAGAGCCTACCTAAAAGCCCAGGGGACACCATCCTGCATTAATTGACTATATAAACTACAAAACAGCCATAGTTTTTTCTAGCAAAAATTAGAGATACATAGGGGTATGATATGGTAAAAAAGAAATCTCAATTATATTGACACAATTAAACTATCACATATTATTTGCTTATTATTTGCAGGATTTTAATAAATATAATAATATAAAAAGAGAAAAAAAAAAAAACAAAAGGACTTAGAGGACTATATTAAAACTCAAGATAATAAATAAGTGGATACTTTATAACTGTTTCCGTTAAAAATCTTAAAAACTCTAAAATAAAATTACGGTGAAAAAAAAAATAATTCATTGTTAAAACAATGTCATACTCAACAACCTAATAAATGAAAAATTAAATAAAATTTGTGGGAGACTCAATCTATTTCAAATGAAAACATCAATTATTTCATCGAGGTTGAGTGTCCCACCAATGAGACCTGATAATATGAATATACAAAAAAGTAATTCTATCTCTACAAAAAAAGTAAAAATATGAGAAATATTGAATTTAATTTCTTTAGTGATCCTAATATGTAGTTAAGCCACCTATTTTGCAACTGCCGAGGAACAATATCTTGATTTTGATAGGTTGGAATGGAAATTTGAACCATAAATTATGCCAATCTTTTTATGTAAAAACCACAAACAACCAGATTCGAACTCAGAACCATAACATTTCAATAAACCACATAACAACTAGACCGACATTAGTCATATAAATGAAATGTTGATAGTGGAATTTAATCATGTAAATTGAATAGTTTGATTTAATATAAATTAATAAATATGAATTTTTAGAAATAATTTAAATGGTAGAATAATTATAATAATAGAAAATTTAAATTAATATTAAAGTTTGAAGTGACACATTTGTCAACAACCATTAGTCTCTTGATCTAATAAAACTTTAGTGTGTGTTATATTTATTGTTGCAGTCCACAAAAGTTCAATTTTTTGCGTTTGGTCAGAATAATTGTTTACAAAATTATGAGATAGTTCAAAAACTCCTATAAAAATAAGTTAATTAATTGATATCAAAGTTATATACTTCACTTAAAAAAAAGTAAGAAGAATATATCTATAGTCGTATTGCTTAACAAAAAAATTGTTAATATTAGATATTAATTAATTTGCTATTTAAAGTCTAACAAAAACGTAATTTTATGGATGACATATTATTTTGTTTATTCGACCTAAATTTTATACAAAGACAAAATTAACAAATGAATCAATAACAACAACAAAGCCATAAGAATAAAATATCAAGTTTTTTACGTTAGAAATCAGATTTTCGGCATGAATTATACCGTTCATTTTAATGGTTGATCTATGTCCATAAAAATGTTATCTTCCTTGAAGTAGTGAATGGAAAATGGAGGTTAAAATGGAAATAAAAAAGTTCAATTATGGAAATATACAGTGAAGGTATTAATTATACATAAAGTGAAACATACTATAGTCTAACGTAATTAAAACATAAAACAAAGTTAAACTTATAAATAGATAACTTTAAATGAAGCTTTGAAATTAAAACAGATGTCGAAACATAAATATGATATTTTATTTTTTTT
>JBBPBR010000006.1:6734896-6769936 GCA_037974775.1 Cicer pinnatifidum
ATATATATCTCATAACACTTTAACATAATAATAACAAAATAATTATATGTGAATTTAAAATATTTCTGATACATACATATTATAACAAAAACTAAAATTTATATATAGAGTTTTAATCTTCCTCATCTTTTAACATGAGAGATTTTCAATATACTTTTAAATTTAACTAACTCCAACTTTGAATGAGAGAAGTCAAGTCAATTATTTATTAGATCTTATGATTGTATTGAGCCAACTGTAATCATAACAGTCTCTCAATTCAATGAGAAAATTTATTATAATTTTTAATTTAAATTATTTATAAGAGAAAACTAAAAAAAATTAATTAAATCATATTAATAATAGAGATAATAAATCACATTATATGGAATTATATAATCATTTAGATAAATAATTAATTAATATAAATTAATTAATTAATAAATATAACTAACTAATTTAATTAACTAATCACTAATATCTCTAATAAGATTGATGTAACATTATCATGTGATGTGGTTCTTTCTTTCTTTATATATATATTTGCTCTTCCTTTTCTCTTTATTGTATTATTGTTGACTAAAGATTCCTTGGTTATAAAAGATAACACGCGCGTAATGTCGTTTAGCAACTTCAGTGGACTACAAATTTCAATTTGAAATTGGTTGTTCAAAGTATACAAGAATAAAAATCAAAATTAAATTATAGAATAAATCAAAATCATATTATAAATGTGATCAATTTGATGTGGTAGGTTAAGCCTATGGGATGCAGCGCTGGTGAGGGGTTTCTCTCAAAACTACAATTCAGACTAAAAATTATACCATGTGTTTAATTAGTTTACCATTTGTGGTGGATCAAATTTTGTCTTTTTGAAAATTGAGTGATCAAATTTTCGATTGAAATGGTCGATACAAAGAAAATTATGTACTTTGTTCTCACAATTATCGGCGGTCAAATAGCTATTTGTATTTTTATACTATTAAATATGTGATAATACGATTTATAAGGTATGATTGAGAGTTAAGTTTTGAAGGAGAAGAGAGAAAATGATTTTTTTTTTTTTTAAATTAAGAATTCAAAATATTTAGATTGCTATACTAAACTTAATTTATTACACAAAGTCTAGAAAAAATTAGAATTTCAAATTTCAAACTAATAAGAATGTTTGGATTTTCGATAATAATATTATTTTAGGATTTAAAATATTAGATTCTGTAAAATGAACTAAAAATATATATTAATTGATAGAAATGTTAAATCTTTGAATCCTTAATTTTAAGAGTAATTTGTTTGTATTTTGAAATAATATTTTTAACTTGCATTTTGGTTTATTAGTGGTTTCTCTATCTTCAATAGTTTGACTCTACTAAGTTGAACTTAAAAATATTGAACTATAGTCGAGGTTGACAAAAGAATACTCTAGTGGTTATAAATGAATTGATTTAGTTAAAAATCGTTTAAGGTTAAAGGAACTAAACATAATAATCTTATTTCTTAATTGATATATATATAAATAAATAAATATTTTAGTATATGTTCAGTTATGCATTGACAAAAAAAAAAATAGATTTTGAATGAATTGATTTTGTAAAATTGATTTTACGTAAAAATGAGTTGATTATAAAGTGGTTTATGTTGGAACACATTACATAAAAGTGACTTAAAACAATAAATTTTAGTGTAAAAGACTCTCGAATTTCTTAAAACTCTATTGGGTAATTCTATTATATCAAACCACGTTTAAACTCAAAAACTACAAATCTTAGTTTCAAGTTAAAGTCAGAATCAATTTAGGTAAATCAAATTCTATCGAGTAAGCAAACATGTCAAAATTAGTTATACACTCTCAAAGTCAATTATGACGGTTTCAAACGTGTAATTATGAAGTTATGAAATAGTCATTTTAATTATCGTTTTACAATTTTTATGAGATGGATGTATCTGATAGAATGATATATTAAAATATTCAAAGGGTACGTGAAAAGTAGAAGTCGGCTAGAAGATTGTATTGTTGAACTGTACATTGTCGAAGAAGCGATTGAATTTTGTATTGAATATCTATCCAATTTTGAATCCATATGGTTTACCATGTCTCGTCATTCAGAGGGATTGAGATGGTTGGCCAAAAGCCCGAGTTTACATGTCTTTTATTGCACCGGTTATATAATTAATGACTACACATTTTATACCATATAACAAGATGATCAAACCACTTTTCATAATAGCAGAGTCACTCTAGTTGCGGAAGCGATGTATATCTCAAGTGCTAATAACAAAAACCCAATAGATGAAAATATATCATATTTTGGGGTTATCGAGCACTTATGGGAGTTATATTACACAATGTTTCGTGTTCCCATCTTTGTTTGCAAGTGGGTCAATAATAATAATGACGTTTGGATTGATGAGTGAGGGTTCTTGCTTGTTGATTTTAATAGGATGGGATAAAAATATGAGCCTTTTATTTTAGCGACACAAGCTCAACAAATGTTTTATGTCACTGATCCTGCTGATGATAAGTGATGATAATAATAATAATGAAGATGTTGGTAATGATCATTTATTTGCGACATCACAACCACGTGAAACTGATTCAACTGATGATGATTTATATATTAGATATGATCATGATGAGAGAATTTCAATTACTTCATTGTTTCTTTAAGGTCATCTTAAGGTGTTTGGTTATTTTCTATTTCCTCAATTTTCATTTTGAAGTATTTTCTATTTTTATAATGGATGCTATGTATGTTTAATCGTATGATTTTGCTTGATTGATTTTTGGCTGATTATGCTTGTATTGTTGATAAGCTATTCTGCTTGTATTAAGTTTTTCTGTTGATTATGCTTATATTATGCTTGATTTCTTTTTTGTTTATTCAACTGATTATGCTTATAATCTATTTGTATTATAATCAAAAAATCACTTGATAATGCTTGTATCACTTGATAATTTCCTTGTTCACGACCGTTTATTTTTGTTGATTGTGCTACCTGTTATTCTTATAGTTATCTTTCAATCACTTGATGCCAATTTTGTTGCCTTGTAATTCTTCTACCTTGTATTATAATTCATGATACCTTAATTCACTCTACTAAGTTTATTACTACCTTAACTCATGTTACCTTCTATTGTAATTATGCTACCTTGTATTGTTCATTGCTAAATCTGTTATCTTGTGTTGTTCAGTGCCTTGTTAATTCTTGTATGTGCCCCTATTGTGATGTCTACTAGGTTTTGTATCTTCTTCTACTGCTTTTATAATTTTAATGTGTAAAATTTGTAGATGACTAGATTCTGATGATGATTGCGCTCGTCAAAAGGAGGAAAATGTCATTACTCGTATTTTGAAAATGAAGTAAAGTGTGTGGTGACTATTATGCATAAGGATGGAATAAAATTTGTGGTATACGTACTATACTTTATTTAGAATTTATTTTGTATATTTTCTGAAAGCATGCACTTACTCTATAAGTTTATTAGCTAGGATGGAATCACAATGGTCAGCCAATTGAGCCTAACAGTTCCATGATGGTAAGTTATATTGGTTCAATTGTTCTTCAGAATATTCCAATCACAATTGATGATTGGAGAGATAAAGCTTTGAAGAATGTTAAAGATATCATGTGGAATGATATACAAGTAACTTTTTTACTTCACTTATTTGTTAATTAACATTTTTTTCCATTGAAATACTTTTACTTAAACTCATTTTTTATTTGGTTTGCAGTTGGCTTTTAACGTCGATGATATGCGAAAAATATTTATATTTAGAATTGTTGATAAATTACATAGAGGATTTAGATCTCACTTGATAAAGTACTTAAGAGATGCCGATGAAAATTTGAATGACGAAGCTCCGAAAATATATAAACACTATATATCACTTGAAAAATAGAGCGTTTTTGTAGCTAAACATGCAGACCCCACTTTTGTGGTAATATTAATTTATTAGCACGTGTTTTATTCATATTCTTAGCATTTTTTTTTTCACAAACCGCTATTTTTTTTATATAGAGTATAAGTACTACAAATCGAATTAAATCCCTTCCATTCATACAAAAAATCGCGAATGAAATATGCACATTTAAAGTAAAAATTTGTAAGTAAATATATATTTATACATCATATAAGATTGTAACAATATTTTCTAACTAATATAATTTTATGTCTTAACGAATAGCTTTAATGAATTATCAATTTTAAAATTGTATGTTGGGGAGTATGAGGAAGTGCGAGAACATCAATGAATCAAACACTACAAAATTAAAAAAAAAAAAAAAAAAAAAATTTAAAATTTAGATATCAACTCAAACTTTTAAAAAATATTTACCATATTCATAATAATTAATATACTATGTCAAAGCAAGGGAGGAAGATAATCCCTAACAAATTTTGCATGCGTAGTGCGAGTCGACATTGAAGTTGTAAATTATGATTGTTTGTTGTGGAGATGTGACACGAAATTACAATGACCTTTTTGGATTATGATAATACCTATAACTAAGTATCTAAGAGGGGAAAATATGTGGCTCTAAATAAAACCTAGACAAAATGTTGAGAAACGTGGAAGGTTTCTATAGAGTATGTATTGGTCGACATCTTGTATATATATTTGTCTGCAGTTAGATTTTGATTTGGTAGCTTCATTGTACAATATTATCTATATTTTTTTAATAATAAATACTATTAAAAATTTATATACAACTACAATAATTTAAGTTTAAATGTAAAATATAATATTTAATTTAAACAATTTTATTATTTATTAATTAAACTAAAATATAAAATTTTATTTTTATTTCTAATTATATTTTTTTTCACAGATATAACAAAAAATAAACAGTAAATTTAATGTGTTAATTATATGTGCAGATATTTTTAATAATTTTTAAAAAGGACTTATACAATTATTTATAGAAGTAATATTTAACTATATTAATTTATTACTGTACATAAAATGAGAGCCATGTATACCTTAACCAACCATATCTGATGACTATAGAAATTATGTCCAGTCACTATCTGTCTCCACTTTGTCATAAAAATGCTCCCAACCCCATAAAATGAGGGGGGAACCGTAATAAGAAAAGAAGAAAACCTTGTACTCCTATAATTATAAATTAAAGAAGAAAATAAATACTCTTGGTGTGAAATGATTTAACAACTATACATCAACAAAGTATAAAACAGATTTCATAAATCTCATCGAATGTCAACATCTTGTCAAAGTGTAGATAAATTTTAATTCGTAATATGTAATATGATAAAATAGTTGAATAAATTGATGTATGTAAAATTATATTACATATAATTATTAACTATATATATTCAATTTATAGTATTTTTCTTATTTAAAAAAGGAACGTGCATCAATTCCTCTAAAACAATTGTTATAAAATTTTTAAAATAGTAAGAGTATTTTTTCTTTTTTATGTTCATGAATCTTAAATCAATCCAATATAAGACTACATTTCTGAGTTTGTGGAACTCTTCCTCTGGGTCGTAGCTGCCATTTGCCAGCTTAGTCAATGGCCCATTTGATGATTATATTTGAAAAATTTAGTTTGTACCTATCATTGATGAAAGTGTGTGGGGACACTACCAAGTTATTACATCTACCCACACACTTTTATTGATGATTTTAAAAAAAAATTATTATCAGCAAATTTAATTTTAAATTTTTCACAAAGTAAATTGAATCTAGTAGTGTAAGACAATTTTTATTTTGTTTTTGTATTTAAAAATGTAAAAAAAAAGTTCATAAAAAAAATGTAAAATAGGTAATTTGGGTAGAATATGAGATAGGAATAAAATAAAAGGCTATGAGGTATAATCTTCATGTCATTTTACGTGGTAAATGTTTCTTGATTAATTTTTTTGACATAGTAGATGTTTCATCATCAATTTTATTTTATTGTCTATAAGATTAATTATGTAAAAGATGCTATATTATCAAACAAATTACAATAATTTGTATATATGACTTTAAAAATAACAATAAATAAAAATATTTTAGTGATATGGTTTATTAAAACTATAAAATATTTTTATACTCACAGTATATTTGAACTAAATCATTGCCATGTGAGATTATTTTAAGACTTGGGTGGGGTGAAGCTCTGTATTGTATTTAGTTATATTTTACACACTCAAATATGAACTTTCATTTTTTATTTGCCATTTCGATGTACTCAATAGAATTGGGCCTATAAATTGTAGCTAGAAAGATCATGGGTTGTCACCGGAATAAATTGTAGTTATCTTTAACGGATTTTTAAATATCAACAAATATTAGTAGTTATCTATGAGTATTATTTATAATAAAAAATTATGTATAACCTTTTGTTGCAATTAAGTAGAATATTTACTTTTGTTTTGTTGTATATTTTTTTTTTAAAATATAATATATTTAAACATAAAATATTTTTCTCTCTCGTTCATTACTTTTTTTCTCCACGTATTCATTTAATATTTTTCGAATTTTTTGAAGAGATATAACTAATACAAAATTATTGCGGCCAATAATACCAACGTAAAATTTTCTACAATGTCATATTATTTTGATATCTTTCTGATAGTTTGAATAGAATAATTCTTACCCATATGCAAGGTGAATGAGGGAGAGCTGCATCTTTAGTTAGTTTTCTTCTTTTTATTGAAATTCTAAATTTGGTATTAATAGAGCATTATTTCTAATGATATTAGTTAAGTTTACCTTTGTTAAAATTATCATTTCGATGTTTTCTAATTTACTTTGCAAAAACTTAAATGTATATGCTATTTTGTTTTGTTGTTGTGGGTCATTTGCTACTTTTTGTTGACTGTTGCCTTTTGTACCCTTCCATTTAGACTTGTACCTCCCATTTTGTTAAAAACCCAGTTTTACCCTCATAAATTCCTTCACATGAGCGGTAAAAAAAATTACCTCAAAATCTGACCCATTCGTTGAAATTTCCGGTAAGTAAACGAAATTTCCGATAGTTGTATTTTCAATACCGGAAATTTCAAATTTCCGGAAGCTACCGGAAATTTCAAAAATTTTGAAAAATCTGGTAGTTTATTTTTGTTCACCGGAAATTTCGTTGTTTGAAATTTCCGGTAGTTAATCTCGAAATTTCAAAAATCCGGTACTGTGTGCCATAGCTCAGTTGGTTGGAGCGTTGATGGTGGAATGGTTGGAGAAGGTTTACAAAACCCTAATGGCTACCTTCCATGGGGGACTGTGTGGCATAGCTCAGTTGGTTAGAGCGTCAAACCCTCGTGGAATGGTTAGAGCGTCAAACCCTCGTGGAATGGTTGGAGCGTCAAACGGGTTGTGGAAAGATTTACAGAACCCTAACCAGAGCTCTTCATACCATGAAATTTCAAAAAGGGCTAAAATACACAGTGTACCGGAAAATTTCAAAAAAGGCTGAAATTTCCGGTAAAGAAATCTGAAAATTGAAAAATCCGGTAGTGAAAAATGCATACCGGAAATTTCATTTTTGAAATTTCCGGTAAGCCATCCGGAAATTTCAAATTTTCGGTATTGATTTTGAACTACCGGATTTTTCAATTTTCCGGTGATCTTTCTGGAAATTTCATTTTCGAAATTTCCGGTACGTATTTTTTCTTTCTTTTACTTTTTTACTGATTTTTTTAAGAATATTTTGGGTATTTCACTCAAAAAAAACATTAAATTAGGGGGGTAGAAGTTTAAATAGGGAGGTACGAAAGGCAACAGTCCTTTTTGTTTGGTCAAGAGATTCTTAATTTACTGCATGACAATGGCTAAAAGGCAAGAAATGGGCTTTAGCAAGAAAGAAAGCCCATTTCTTAAGATGTGGCCTATTTACCATTTTTATCTCACTCCTATATTTTTAAAAGTCTTTAAAAAATTTCAAAATATTTATATCAGATCAATCAATCCAGACAATATTTGTAGAAAGAAAGACAATTGTTACGATGGATAATCGAGTAGGTGCAGTCTTCAACTTGCATAGTAGGTGAGGTAATAAATGAAGCGAGGTGTATAAGTAAAATACATTGTTTATATATATATATATATATATATATATATATATATATATATATATATATATATATATATATATATATATATATATATATATATATAAATATATATTTTTTCTTCTTAAAAATAGTTTTTCATTTGGATATAAATTAGTTAAAAGAATTTTTGGTATTTCATAAAATTTATGGGAGTAGGAGATAAGTGTGGGGATATATGCAGTATGTTTTTTTTTTCAAATGATCTTAATAAATGGCAAGGAGGCCCATCAAATCTAGTGGGCCATAAGACTTCATAATTGAATGGTTTCAAAAAATTGAATTTTGTACTTCCACAATTGTACTTATATTCCTTCATTTAAAAATTATATCCTTTAATTTATTGAAATACCTTTAAGTGAATAGTAAAAATTAAATTAAATTTAGATTTTTTTATCATACTTTCACATTTTAAAATTTCTGAAAAAGTAATTTTTCTCTAAATTTTTTTAATAAAAAATTTTAGGAACGAAATTTCCGGTAGTTATATTTCAATACCAAAAATTTTAAAAATGAAGTTTTCGGAAGTTAATTTTAATCGAAAATTTAAAATATCCGATTGTTGTTGTTTTCAACCGAAAAGTTTATTTTTGAAATTTTCGGTATTAAAATATAACGACCAAGAAATTTCCAGTTGAAATTAACTCTTGAAAATTTCAAAATTTATATTTTCGAGGTTTTTTTTTTCAATTTTAATTTTTTTGTTTATATTTTTTTCATTAATTTTTTTTTCATGCAATTTTTTACACTAAGAATAGAGAAGCAAAAAATAATGTGGAACATTCTCGAGTTCAATCTTCTACTCAATCTAATAGGAGAGTCACTGTTGAAAAAATGAGAAAGAGAAACAAAGAGATGCAAAAAGCGGAAAATTATTATATTCAACATGAGTTTGAGCAAGAGGAGCAACATGATCCTACATTTGAGGATCATATACAACATGATCAAGAGGATAACATGCATCAACAGTCTGAACAACCTCTATTTCGTTTTCTGAATCGTTTTCTAACTTTTCTTCCTTTGGACCACTATTCATGGTTAATTTCCTCCAAGGTATATGAACAACATTCAATGATATTGGAAAATCTTCCAACTTGTATCATGACAACTCACATGCACAAGGTAATCCACGAGAGTTTTTAAGTATACAATGACTAGAGTTGTCAATAAAACCTCAAAGTCCCCACTCAAAAATATCATACTAAGCCCCGAATATTAGACCTCCTATTGAAATAAATTTTTTAAGGCCCAGACTTATTATTTTATTATTTTGTGTGGGCTTAAGTGAGGAGGCTCAAGGCTCATAGGCGCAATGCTTTGTTAATTGAGATTTTTTTAATAAAAAATTCAATATTTATTTTTCTCGAAAAAATATCAAAAAAATTTCTCTAGAAAATCTAAAATATCTTTTTTTTCGAAAAAACTTGTGAGAAAAATCAAAAATTCTTTTTCTTGAAAAAATTGATTTATTTCTCAGAAAAAAATAAAAAAAAAATTAATTTTTTTATTAAAAAAGTGGGCTCATAGGCCCACCTAAGCCCACAAAATTTTAGGGGCTTTTTTTATTTTCGGGGCTTTCCTTTTTGGGGCCTTTTAAACTATAAAATTTTTTGTCCCTCCAACTTGTGGGTTGGAACCAATAATTAGTGGGGTTGTGAAATTGACAACTCTAACAACGACTCGTGGCTTTGTCGTTATCGACATAGCTGACTCTCTTGTATTCATCAACAATAGTTGACCCCTTTTTTCTTAATAATTTTCAACTTCAACATCTCATTCATACCATCTCATGCCTCATAGAAATCTCTTTTATTGTGTTCCAAAATCTCTTCAATGACCAATGAGCAGACTCGACCATAATATTCAAACATCAAAAAAGGTTTGATATTATTTCAATAAAAAAACCTATCAAACATGCATGTTTAATCCTAAACATGTATAAATATAAAACAAAATGCAAAATTTTAATGACATGTCTATTAATCGTTGTATTTCTTATATGCAACACTCGATTGGTCCATACTTTAACAAATATTTTCTTGTGAGGAGTCAACCAGTGGCGGATCTTCTTAGTAGCGGGCAGGTGCCACGGCACCCCTATATTTTTAAATTTCTTTTATTTATATATATATATATATATATATAATAACTAACTATATATTATCAAAATAATAGTGATAAATTATTAAAATATCCTTAAACTCTATAGTTAGTTTTTGAGTAATTTTCGCCCCTCTTTTTCATGTATGTACCTCTTTTATATTTATTTTCTACTCTCTCTTAGAATTTATACTACTAAAATATAATAAAATTAATACAACAACATAAAATTTTTTGACAAAGATGAAAATTATAAAATGGATATATTTTATTTGATTGAATGGTGAAAATTGGGTGACTTGTGAAAATTGAAATTATAATTTTTTTCAACTTGTCTACGAATTTGTGATACTCTAAAAAAACTATATGACTTTTAAAAACCCAGCTCCCCCAAATATTTTGTGCAAGATCCGCCACTGGAGCCAACCAAGTGTCTCTGACATACTCAAAGAAAATAATTTTATATTGTTTGCATATCCTTCTTCAATATATATTGTTTGCATTTGACTCCAACATTTTTGTTGATATGAAGTTAACAGAGTAAATTTGTTGAAGATAGAAATACAACTTCAATTGCATTCATCAAAACAAGTTCTCTGTCAGTCACGATCACCTAAGGAAATGAGGTATTTGAAAAAACAACTCTTTTAACTTCTCCAATGCCCAACAAAAGTTTTCTTGATGCTCACAATTCTTGTAAGCTAATGCAACGTTGAATGTCAACCTAGTTGAAGTTACACCAACAATTTCAAACAACGGCAATCTATACTTGTTGGTTTTCTAGGTGCTATCCATGATCAATATAAGAGGGAACATGTTCAACAAACTTATGGAATTTGGGTGCGTCCAAAACATGTCCCTCACAATATTGGAGTCTTCATGAGTTCTACTCCAAAAAGCATATTTCTCAACTTCAAGTAACTTCAACAGATGTTGCATGTCAGTTTTGGGTCCTTTCAAATTATTCATGTATATGGTTTGTTGCTTATAAATTTGAGAGATACGAGTCATGTTCTCCTTATCTCGATCTTTCAAAGATGACAAGATGTGTTTCAGTGCAATGTAATACTTTGTCAGCTCGTCAACGTGTTTCTTATCTTCTTCTTTTAAGTGTCCCACAAATGCATTATTCTCAAAAGTACCCACTAACTCATGGTTGTGAAGTCCACACATTAAACTAATAATTAATCATTCGTCATTCTTCAATGGTCTCAATCTAAGTTTAAACGGGTAGACTCACCTTTTAGTTAAAGTCCTTGAGTTACTTTTATTTGACTTATATTTTCCACCTCTATCACAGCCCATATTTAATTTTGATTTTCTTCATCTCTTTCTGGTCTTTATGTCAGAGCGAGTAATGATAACAACTACTCGATTTTGTTGACCAATCTCTCTTGTCTATGATATGACAGTTTCTCGTGACTCAAATTTGATCAGTTATGAATGTTTCAGTCAAATCTATACATAATCATAGTTTCTCCATCTCTAATTTTTTTTTAAAAAAACATCTAGAATAAAATAATAATAATAAATAATATATTTACGTATCAAAAATTTTGAAATTTCCGGTAGAATAAAATTAACTATCGGAAATTTTGTGTCGTGATATTTCCAGAATACAAATTACACTGCCGGAAATTTTTAAAATATAATTTTCAACAGTATTAATTTGTGTACCGAATTTTTAGGAGAAAATTTTGATTCCTGGATATTTTGGTGAGGGGTAGCATTTTGGAGCAATTTCTTTTACCATTAATTGAATGAAAATGAAAGGAATAAAATTGAGGTTTTTGCATTTTGGGAGTATAAATCTAATTGTGGAGTACATAATCCAATTTTTAATGATTTGGACTTCTAAAATGTTAATTGCGAGGATGGACCATTTGAATAGAGTTTTGGTAATCTCACATGCCATTATAGGTTTTTATTTGACAAACAATCTGGAACACTTTTACCCTATACCTCCACTATTATACTTATGTCCCCACAATTTTTTAAAATTTTCATTTTTATCCTCAATTTTTTTTTTTTGAATTTTACAAATTCAAATTTCATTTTTTTTTCACCATTCAAAGATTTTCAGAACAACCAGTTCAAATATTTGGTACGCAAAAGTTTTCTAGAAAACCTAATTTATATATCTCGATATAAAAGCTTAAAAACTTAGACTATCAGAAATTTTGTTAAAAAGTTTTTACTGTACACACGTATTTTTTTTTTCTAAATTATTTTTAAACTACCAAAAAACTTGAGAGTTTCAAGTTGTATAGAAAAATTTGTGAAAAGTTTTCTGATACATGCTATTTTTTTTTTAAAAAAAATATTTTTAAATTTTCGAAAAACTTGAGATTTCAATTGCGAAACAAGTTGTGTACTAGAAAACTTAAAAAAAAATTCCCTTTAGACATAATTTTTTTAAAAAGAAAAATTTATTTTTAGATTTTCAGAGAATTTGGGGCTTCAAGTTTTTCGGAACAGGTTGTGTACTGGAAAACTTAAAAAAAGTTTTTTAATAATGAATACTTTTTTTTTTTTTGAAAAAAATTTATTTTTAAATTTCCGAAAAACTTATGGGTTTCAAGTTTTCCAGAACAAGATGTGTACGGAAAATTTGAAAAAAAAAATTTCCGACAAAAAAATTTTTTAGTACCTATTTATGTAAAAAAAAACTAAAATAGTATTTGTAAGTGAAAATGAAAGTTTTAATATTTATATAAGGTAAAAACTTCATTTCAGGACATTTGTGGGTTGAAGTATAACATGAGTTAGGGGATAAAATTTTCAACAATCTTTTGTAAATATTGTAAATATGGGAGAAAAAACAACAGAAGACAAAACTTTCACTGCAAAACCAATACAGGCTTTGTTAATTTTTTAACATTACAAAATTTGAATTATAAAATAATATAACAACATTCAATTAATCAAGATTCTGTACATTTCAAAGTAAACAAAAACTTCGTCAAAACCTTTTTCAGCTTTGATATACCTCCTAATATCATACAACATACGATCTTCATGATACATTTAAATACACTCTCAAGTAACAAATGCTCTTAATTTCGGACTCATTTTCCCTGCAGTTAAGAATCGCTGCATTCACATAGTTGAGGTATTTGTGGCCGTTTGATCGAGATTAGACAATTTAGACTCAAGTTCAGTATTTTAATTATAAAATTAAAATAAAAAATCCATATTTTTTAATTGTTTGATCTCGATCAAACGGACCACAAAACTCCAACTTCATGAATTTGCGATTTTCTGACCACAAGAAATCTGAATTCCTGAATTTACTATTCATTCTTTTGAAAACTTTAAGATAAAAAAAAAATATATTAAACAATTCATCTTGGTCCTGAGAGCTCCATGGCTTGAACTAATAACAAAGAATCATCAGTAAGATCAGAATATCTATCTGACAAAGATGATTCATGAGTTTTGTATTTGGCATTGGAATTATCAGTTGTTCTTTGAGAAGCTTCCCATCTCTCAGCTAGTCCATCACCTTCAAGCATCCTTACAACTTCAGACATTTTAGGTCTATGGCTTGGAAGGTATTGTGTACACAATAGAGCTACTTGAACCATTTCTTCAAGCTCATTTTTGTCATAGTTGGTTTTTAGATCTTTGTCTACTAGCAATTCTAGCTTCTTCTCTTGATGAATTTTCTTCACCTGAATTCATCATATAAGGACTTGTTATTTGATTTGAGATTAATGGTAATTGGGGGATGTATTTGAACTAAGTGAATAATGTCACACATGCATTTGATAACATATTCAGACTAAATGACAAGTTTGATTAATATTTTACAATTTTAGTGATCATTTTGGAATATCAATAATATGGAGGAATAAATTGATATGATACTATAATTTCGTTGACCAAATTGAATAGTTACTCTTCTAATTTTCAATGAATCGAACCTACGACCTCCAAGTCACGAGGCAACAACATTATTGCTGCGTAAATCGTGACATTTTATATTTGATATTTTTGTTTTAACCCTCTGGTTCTTAGAGAAATGAAGCCCTAGTAATCCAGAATTTAGCCGAGAGGTCAGTGAAACTTGGTCAAGAATTGTTCTAACTAGGATTCAAACTCAGGTTCCTGAGCAATTCATCCCTAACTAAAGCTCATTAACCACTTGAACCCAATCACTTACTTACTCTATATTTGACTTAAGATTAAAAGAATTTTTTTTAATGAATAATAAATGGAAAGAAATAGCATTAATTACCCAATCAAGCATGGCTCCTTTTTGGTTAGCAGCTTTTCCAAACTCTAAGGCTCTCTGTCCTGTAATTAATTCAAGAAGCAGAATGCCAAATCCAAACACATCAGTCTTCTCAGAAGACTGTCCTGTGGATAGATATTCTGGGGCAATATGCCCTACAGTTCCTCTCACTGCAGTTGTGACATGAGAATCTTGGTGATCCAAAAGCTTTGCCAAACCAAAATCTCCAACTACAGCTTCATAATAGTTATCTAGCAATATGTTTGCAGCTTTTACATCCCTATGAATTATCTTTGGATCACATTGCTCATGAAGGTATAATAGTCCTCTTGCTGCTCCTAATGCAATGTTCTTTCTTGTGCCCCAATCCAAGACTGGTTTACCTGAAAAATCAATTTTGATGTTTATTTTACTAGTTAATAAAGAGGTAAGAAAGAGACTTTGAAGTGAATAATTGTCTACATTTTGTAGAAACAATGAAAATAACAAAACACTGTTTTCTCTATTTCCGGAAATGCATCTTCATCTTATGTTCATGATAATGGTTTACTTCAAGAGTTTTTCATCAAAGTAAAATGAACACACATTTTAGGAAATGAAAATAGGAAGTATTTTTTACAAACTAAACGGCTCCTAAATTAGGTAGTCTAAATTTGTATATGAAAGTTTTGAGTATGGCTCGAATTCGCTAATAAATAGGGTAGACGCTCGAGTGAAGTAAATTTGTAGTTTGTAATCCTAATTAATGCAAATTAACCATGAGGTGTAAGTTCAGTCACAAAACTGACATCAAAACTAACCCTAAATTAGGAACACTAAAATTGGTATATGAAAGTGATGAGTATGGCTCGTATTCATTGATAGGGCGGACACTCAAGTGTAGCACATTGATCATCAGGTGTCGGCTCAATGGTAAGAACTTGACCTTGTAACCTCAAGGTACAAACTTCAAATCCGCTCAAAGACAATTGTGAGAAATGGTCATTAGTGTCGATTTAATAATAATAATTCATTGCAAACTAGACCGTATTATTTAAACAAAGCTTTGTACTTTGTAACCCTAATTTATTGCATAATAGAAAACTACAGCAGTCACTCTGCTTTCAAAGATGTAGACATAGTTGACCTAACTCCATAATCAATCGTTGTGTTCTTGTGCATTTATTTATCTGTTTATTTTAGAACCGATTTTACTATTCTAACATAAAGTATACAAATGAGCTTACCCTTCAATCGAGAAGCAACACTCCCATTGCACATGTAAGGATAAACCAAAAGCCTTTCAGTTGGTGTCATGCAAAATCCATAAAGTCTAAGAAGGTTTCTATGCACTGCAAGGCTAATCATTTCAACTTCAGTCTGAAATTGAATCTCTCCTCCAGCTGCATTGCCATCTTTAAGCCTCTTTACAGCTACAATAGTACCATCTGATAGAACTCCTTTGTACACATTTCCAAAACCACCTTTTCCAAGTATGTTTTTGTTGCTGAAGTTGTGAGTTGCAATCTGAAGTTCTCTAAATGGAAACCTCTTCAAGTTTCCAAGGTAAACTTCTTCATGATGCCGGTCTAAAACATTTAAGAATTTGTCATAAATCGGAGAAACTATATTGAACTTCAAAATTATACGGCTAAAAAAGGGTATGTACTATCGGTGTAAATTTGTTTTACACTGATAATCAATATGAGCTACCATTTTGCCACTTCGTACAAACAATTTCAAACTATATATAAAGGAGTTGGATGACATTGTAGAGTAGTGAACTCTTACTAGATATCAGTGTAAAATAAATTTACATTATTCATGTGTCATCTTTAAAGTTTCTAATGAAAAAGTACCTTTGACATCAAAGAATGGTTGTTGATTATGCTTGTGTCTCCACCAAAGAACAACTCCAAAACCAATAACTATCAAGCAGAGACATCCAAGACTCAAGCCAAAGGCGATCGCCATTTTATGAGTTTTCGGCCGGACTGATGGTAAAGCATCTAGGGAAGCAAAGATATTGCAATCAACATCAAAGCAATAACAATACAGAGTATCATTCTAAATTGCAGTCTGCAACCACAATATAAAAGTTGTATAGGTCTGTGCAATGACATTGCAACAACAATGATGGCCGCATTTCACCATAATATTAAGGTTTGCAACTAACTACAACCGTAATTTAGAACCATGATGCATAGTAAATATTAAAGTACAATATATAGAAAACTAACACAATGCATAATTAACATTTTCAAAGACCTTACCTTCAGTGTTGTTTAAGTTCATGGATATTGGCATTAGTGTCATTCCATGACAATTTGGTTCATTTCCAGTGGCACAAACAAGAGGGTTACCAACAATGCTGAAACAACAACAACAAAATTCCACTTAGAACTCAATTTTATGTTTTTCATTCATGCAGAAAAAATCACATACATTTAAAAAGAGATTTACCTGAATGATTTGGCCAAAATTCTTGGTACTGGTCCACTAAGATTATTGTAGGACAAATCACTGAATTATGAATCACAAAACAAAATTAACATCTTTTAACAACACAAAATAAATATAAACAAAATTAATGCATAATATATAAAAATAAAAATAAAAAAAAAAAAGAAGAGTTTCTGTATATTACAGAAAAGCAAGTTGTGTCATGTTAGCTAGTGATTCTGGACATTCACCAACAAGACTATTATTATTCAGCCTCCTGAAACAATTTCAATAACTTTTCAGCTTCAAACATCACAAAAATTGTTAATAAAAAAATAGCTTAATCTTAAAATTTCAAAATCATATCCTTACAAGTATTGGAGACTTCTTAGGTGACCAAGAGAAGGAGGAATTTCACCACTGAAGAAGTTATTTGAGAGATCAAGAGTTTGAAGCTTAGGAAGTTTGCTTAATTCTGAAGGGATTGATCCAGTTATGTTGTTATTCTGTAAAAGTCTGAAAAGTAATCAAAAACAAATAATCTCAGTTCCTTTGGAGAAGACTTTTAAATACGGGACAAAGTACTATTAGTGAGAGAGTAGCATTGCTGTCATGATCTATTGAGATTCAGCCCTTGTCACTTCGATTGGTTCAATAAAAAAGAACTAAGAAGCATCCATGTTGAGAATGTTAAATTGCATAGTGCATGTGTGAATTGCAGGTGAGTTTGGTTGAATAATGGTAGTCACCGTAAATTTAGCTTCAACAAAATTACGGCACCACCACAACTTCATCAAATTCATCGTCAATCCAAACATGCACGTAGTGTTTTCTGAGTTTTGATTACTTACACAATCTGAAGGTTGGTTAAATTGCCTATGCTTGGAGATAAAGTACCTGACAAACTTTGACTAGGGGTGCCCCTACACCAAACAAGACCATTTCCATACAAACATTTAAAACCAATTTACTGTTATAATAATTGTTGATTTTTTTTTTCAAATTTTCATTTTTCAATTTCAAAATACAATATTGAAGAAAAGCTTATACAACTTACAAGCCAATGACAAGATTTTCATTAGAACATGTGACCATAGTCCAACTACATGGATCAACTGCATCACCATCCCAATTATCAAGAACACCATGTGGATCCATTAAAAAGTCTTTTATACCCATTAAAGCTTGAACTGCAAAAAGAAAAAAAAAAGGTAGAAACCCAATTCAAAACTCTACATATTGAACTCATATGAACCTAGCAACATGTAACTTGTAAGTAAAAAATTTCAAATTTTACCTTCAAAGTTTACACCTTTAGAAGAAAGCAAAGCATTTGAAGAGCTCAAAAACAAGAACAATGCAAAACAAAGAAGAACTACTCCTCTTGGTTTCACCATTTTCAAAATGAAACTTATTTTCAAGAAACAGAACACAAGTAGTACTAATTTGAGAATCCTTAACTAACTGTAACTGATAATTATGATGTTTTTTTTTTCAAATGTTTGAAACAGTGTTCAAATGGATGTTGTTGTTTACATCACTTTGATTTGATGTTCAAAACAAGAAAAGAAAAAAAAACTTAGTTTCTTCTTTACATGATAGAATCTCATTCACCCAAAAATCTTGTGTCAGATTAAGTGGAGAGGAAGAAAAATAAAAAAGAAAAGAGAAAGATGTGTTTTTGTGCAGTATAAAGGGAACTAGCATGCCTGTCACTGACTCATGAAACTGTAAACAAAATATTATAAAATTGTAATTTTTGTTAACAAAAAAAGTTTAACTTAATTGCGTCTCACAACTTATCAAGTGTTGAATTTAATTTTTAGATTTAATTGTAGTTTTAGTTCTTTTATTTTAACTCAATCTTAAAAATAGTTTTTCTATTTTATTTTTCTTCAATTTTAGTTTTTTAAAATTTTAGTTTAAAACTAGATGAATTTTCATTTTTTAAAGTCACACCACAACATTTATGATCATAGATTTAAGGTACAATTGTTGCATTACAAGATCTTAAAGCATAATGTGACTTAAATAAATAAAAAAAAATGAAAATTCATCAAGTTTGGAATTAAAATTCTGTTTTGAGACTAAAATTCTATTTTTGGAGACCAAAACTGAAAAAAAAATAAAACGAGAAAATTACTTTCGTGATTCAGCTAAAATAGGAGGATCAAAACTACGATTAAGCCTAATTCTTATCGAATAGATTAATTTTTATTGAAAATTTTATATCACAGATAAAATCATCTACAATTTTGTGTTCATGATATATCAATTTAGCAGTAATAATTTAGCTTTGTAAGTTCAACAACAAAGTTAAAATCTAACAACAACAATTATAAAATAATCATTAATTCACTTTAGTGAATAATATTTCTTCCTTTCTTAATTTATTTTTATATATAAAAATTGAAAATTTCATATGTATATTTGATAGGGGTAGAATTGGAAATTCACGTTTGAGTCAATCATCCACAAGGACATAAAGTAGAAAAAGGATTTCATGACTCATTATCTATACATGCACTAGTACAGTAGTAAATTAAAAAAGTATTGGAAGTTGAGGAATATGAGGCATCATTAGATTTTATTTTATTGAAAATTAAGCATATTCATGTACAGTATTAAAGAATAACACCACAGTGATTTAATTTTTCTTCCCTTTTTAGTGAAAATGACCATTCATAATTTTACTTAAATTATTCAAACAATAGTGATTAATTTTTATACGCCGGTAATATAAACTTTTATTATAGTATAATATTATATTTTTGAACTTGTTTTTAAAAATATCTCCATAAAAATTTATATAAAATAATTTAATTCAATATATCATTAATATATACAAAATAAATAAATAAAAATATATGGTTGCCAAGATGGGCATTTAAAAAATTCTACATATACACGAATTGGATTGTGCTTGCTTGTTGGGGACTATAGAGAATCCTAAATTCTCTGTGTTAGCCATTCAATAAAGTCCTAAAATCCAAATATTTTTATATTTTTAATTATTAATTAAGGTGTAGAGAATGTGAGAATCTCGAGGAGGTGGAGTGTAGTGGAGGATGGAGATTGATGATGGATTTGGTGACCCACCATAGATGAACCATGAAAATCTCTGTTGGCTTTCTTATGTTTTATTATAAACAAACTTCTAATTAATATATTTGTGGATGTACATGGTGGTGTAATATTATATTAAAGTAAATAATATATAAAAAAATTTAGAAATTTACTATAAAATATTAATACAATTATAATATAAATGAAATTTTTGAAATGTAATTATTTTTTACATTTTCATATTTAATATATTCATTTATCTGTAGAAATATTATATTAATAAATATTTAAATAAATGTCATGTTTTTGTATTGATCATCCGTTTGTTTTGATTTTTGTATAAATTCATTTTTTTTTATCTGTAAATTCAGATGTATTTATTATTATTATTAAAATATGCATAGGTTTAGTTATATATATATATATAAGATTAATGATGGTTCTCCCTAATTTAAATAAAAATTGACCAAATTATACTCCTCCATCTACACCCTAATAATCTATTTTGTTTTTGTCTATTTTATATAAATTAAAAAATTGTATAAAAAAAAGAAAAAGTTTACTTTTACTAAATTATTATTAGTTAGTATTAATATATTTAACATTGTCATCACAAAAAAAAACATCATAAATAATAGATGTTATTCAATTGAAAACATGTATATATAATATTAATTATATAGTATAATTAAAAAATACAATTTATATCACTAGAGTTAAAAATATCAATTATTTTGATGATAATTTCATTATCAAATAGGTGATAAATTATTATAGAAAAGAAAAAGTGACAATAATTTAACAAAATTGATTTCTTTTGTGGTGTAAATCAAAGTTGGGTGATGGTGGCATGGGGTGTGCTTTATAGATTCCACAAACAACTTTGTGAGTTAACAATCACACACTTGGGTCTCTTTGGTCTTTTCCACATCAGACAGTCATTCCCTTAAAATTGTTCCAAGAGATTAATAAAAGTTTGAAAAGGAAAAGCTGCAAGTGCCATTCCTCTCTCTCTTTCTTTCTGTGTGACCCACACATCTCTTTCTGCAAATCATGTTTGTTACTTTTTTGTGGGCTTACCTTTACCTACCTTATAATTATTATTAAAGTTCTATTAACAAGTATGTTAAAGACATTTATTAAAAAAGTAAAATAAAAAATAAATTTTGAGTAAAAAATCTCTTTCTTTATTATTTCAAAATTTAAATTATACAAATTTTAAATTTTTTTATATTTATTTCTTTAACAAATATCTTAAACAAACTTATTAGAATTTTTATTATTATTAATCATGGTGTGACCGATTAGTAGTAGTACCATGTAGTTGTTGCACTACTTTTATTTTCTCGATTCTACGCTAACAAAGGCGCGTGCTTCATTACACTCCGTTTCTAGCAATTGCTTGCTACAAATTAAAGAAAACCAATCTTTCACAACTATGATTACTATGTTAGTACCACTTACTAAAGAGCATGCTTGACTAAAGGTTTGTGTTCAGGTTGTTTAATTTTACATGATATTTACCTCAAAAATAATTTAAGATGCTAATCGAGAATAGTTAGTAATTACAATGGATTTAACAAATATTTAAGTAGTCGAATGAAAGTAAAATAGAGTAAAAACAGTTAAATATGTGTTAAGTGAATTTTTCTCAAGTTAAAAAAACCTCAAGGATCCTATAAATGTAATAATTAGTCAAAAGTGCGTGAAACTTCACAATTTATAGCTCTAAGACTCGTGTTCAATATTGTTAGTTATACTAGTTGAAGCAATTATTTTCACGAAGAATGAACATGAGTGGGAATGCATGTGTGGATAAAGGTAATTGTTATGCCACGAAATAAAGTGTAACTGAAGTCAAAAGTGGGGCGCCATTTACACCCACTATCGAAAAAACACACATTACCTGTGAGATTAGCACAACAAGGCGATTCAAGGTTAGATTTGTAAGTCATGATGTTGTGGGTAATAGAATTAATTTTGCTTACAAATACATATTTGTACATTTTATTTGAAACACATAATCAATCAAACTTATCATTTTTCTCGCAATTTATACTTTATCTTTCTACTTTGCCATTTTATTTATTTTTTTATTAGTTTAGTAGCTCACAAAAATATTCAACTTTATACTTAACACTCTTTAGATTAGTTAAGGAACACACAAACAATGGAAAAAGTTCATTCTTATGTGTAATTGTTTGAAGCAAAAAGAGAAAAGGAATCATAAGTGAGGGCTATTATCCAATTCCTCGACTAATTTTCAGTTTCAACAACAAATTTGCCACGCTGAGTGGGACACTATGGCAAACATTGCTGAAAAGTTCAATTAGTTAGGTCATAATTCCAATTGACGTATGCACTAATGTTCTGACAAGAGCCTTAGTATCCTGGACCAACCATCATCTTCGGTACCAAAGAGGCCACGCCCTCAAACACCTAATGATCCACCACCAATCCTAGGAATGGAACATTTATGGTTCTTACTACTGATGTTGGAAATGTTATGGTTGATACACTCAAATAGTTAGTGGTAATGACCACATTCTTTATCTAACAACATATTGATATGGAGATACATGATATCATGTACCAGGTCTCTCAAAAACTTTCTTAAATTGTTAAACTCGTGGTTAGGTTCAACAAGTTAGATAGTTGGAGAACATATGAGCCAATTCTAATGATAATTATGTTAATTCCACCATTTAGAGAATTTAGGGGGTACCAAAGTCAGGTAAACACTACAATACAAGGTTAGTTGATCATCACAATGACCAATGACAAGACTTTCACATGTTCTGTTGAATTCTACACAACCCAGCAATATCCCCTTGATGATTTGTATCGGGAATAGACACCCCACCAATAGATATACCTCGATTTTTTTTCTCGCACCAATACTTGATTAGACACATGACTTGAACAATAAAAAGTATTCAATCTATGTTATAATATTGGATGCATGCGTTTGAGGAATGAGTTAAAGTAATCTTAGGTTCATAAATGTTTTGGAACATGATGCATGGAAAATATTGACTAATGAGAAATATTTTCCATGATAAATAACAACATTGTAGCTATCATAATTTCCAAAAATTAACTTTACATGCATGTTAAGTCGAATTACAAGTTTGTGATTCGAGTTACATGAGTTTGAAAACCAATTTTGAAGTATGCAGCAGTGTGAGTTGATTTACAGTAGTGTAAGTTGACTCATAGACCATTCTTACTTGATAGGGAGTCGACTGACATCATTGGGACATCAAAATTAGTCAATTCACATCCCTGTGAATTCTCATCCTATATATCAATTTTTGATGTCTACAAGTCCACTCTTAAGCTGATATGTCGATTTACAAAGTTAAACATCAACTAGGAAACCATACACTTACAATATAGTGATCCTTACTAAACTAACAAACTTTAACTAATACTAACAACCTTGTAACAATATTTAAAAAATTTCAATTATATCTAACAAAACCCTAATTATATCTATAGGCGACCATGGATTTCCCCATTTCTTTAAAGTGAAGTTGTGCATGGCAGCTACGACATTGCCTTTTTATATATAAAAATTGACTTCTAGTGGCATACAATGAGAAAAAAAAGACTATGCACTAATATTGTATATCAATTTTACATATAATCAATTATTCATATTAATTCGTGTAAAATTGTTTACACCATTAGTGCATACCCATTAAACATAAAGACAAAATACATTACTAGAAATTACATGTTCGCAAGTAAAGTTTAAGATAACATGTGATTGTGTATTTTTAACTTTTTTGTATGATCAAATATCTCAGCTCGACCTACAGTTTGTTCTGTCATAAAACAAATATTTATTTTATCTCATTATTAATTGTAATTACTAATTTATTAATAATGAGTAAATTAATTTTAAATTATAATTAATTTTATTGCATGTGAGTCAATATTGAAAGTAGGTGAGCTCAATTAAAAAATTACAAATTGATAGAATTAATTAATTTATATGGTATTAATTAGAAAATTACAAATTTATATTTAATTTATAGGTTATTCATTGTTTTGTAACAAATAAAATGATAGGAAGAGTTCAAATATTTGATCATTATTATCTATTTTGTCCATATTGGAAAATACTCTAGGTAGAAGTGGTATGTTTGAGCTCTACCAAAAGTTTTAGCTACATACAATGAGTGTAAGTAGAAGTTGAAAAAAAAAATCATCGCAGATGCAGACAATCTTCATCTTTACCTAAAGACATGTGATACCTAGCGAAAGATTTTGTTTGTCACTAAAAGTTCAGCTATTGATGGTTTGTTATTTTAAAAACATGACATTGCAATGTTAACATCTTCTTGTTCATCTTCATGTTGATCTTCAACAATGTTAACATCTCATTCTTCATCTTATTGTTGGTGGTGGGATTTGTGTTCTTTCTCCGTATATTATAACTGATCATACTTGTAGCATTCTATCTCGGACCTTCACCAACGTCTTTTTTGGGGGAAGATTAGTTTTCTTGCAATAAGTTCATGGTGGAAAAGAGTTAGGGTTTTGGTTTTCTTATAAGAATCTTAGAATAGTTTTGTTTTCATCATTGTTGTTCTTTCATTCGGCTAAATATATACCTTCCACAGGTTCTTTCTTATCTCATAAGTCGTCTTTTCTCTTGTGCCTCCAAAATATGTAACACTTCTTTTAAAGTGATCTTACAAGGATCCACTGTGTTCTCCAATGCGGCTATAGAAGCTTCACATCTTATTGGTATTTTTATAAGAATGTTTTCTAAAATTCTATAATCAAGAATTATTTCCTTGATTTTCTCATCTGCATTCATTCGTGGTAAATATTTCTTCCTTGTTAAATTAAGCATCTACGTTCTTCAAATTCTATCATCTCCCGCATATTCTTCCTTTTGGTTTTTGTTGTTTTGAGAACATGATTATGACACAATGACAAACATACATGACTTTGTCTTTTCCTTCTTGAATTTTCTTTCTTTAATGAATTTTCATTTGGGTCAGTGTGAGATTTAATAGTAGTGAAGGAAAATTTTATTAATCTTCTACAACTTCTTAAAGATCTAAAACATACAGCCTAAAACATGAAACATCAAAATAAGAATGCATTTAATCCTCTTAATAGTACAACAACAACCTGAAATATTACTATAAATAGTACATGTCCTTCAAAGACTCATAGTACTATTATAAACTGACAAATATGTTCACTGGTTCTATTTTCAAATGATATATTCTTCAATATTTAAAAGAAACAATTTGAATTTAAGAAGATGATGATGACTTTTATTTGTTATTTTTCCTTAATTTTAAAACACAACATGAGCCTTTTATTTAGACATTAAGATGAGATGGGTTGACTTCCTATTTTATAGGAAAAACCTAAAACATGAGTTGGTCCATTTTATAATGCCACTTAACCCATTAGCTGCACATTTTTTTGAGTAGCTACCAAATGTTAAAAATCAGCCGCATAAAGTGTTAGATAGTTTCATAACACTATGATAGATAGAGCTGAATAAATAGCATTGCTCTTCTCTATTTTGGGTCACTGAATCTACTGCTCTCTTTAGAAAATTATACCATCGAGTTTAAGTGAGTAAGGTCTTGGAAAAACAAAACAGTTTAATTTCTCCATAGTCTGGTTAGCTTTATTTTTATCAATAAAATTATAATAACTATTAAACAGTTCAATAACCAGCAATAGAACGGATCTGGTCAGGGATCGATCAAGGGATATAACAATTTTTTCACTTAACCAAGGATTGAACTCAGATCTATTTAAAGCTTAACCAACATGTTACAATAGTTTTCTTGTCTGAGTTTATGCTACATTTTGTGTATATATATATATATATATATATATATATATATATATATATATATATATATATATATATATATATATATATATATATATTTAAACATTCAGTAAATAATATGTTAATCACTACATATTCTATTTAGTAATTTTAATATGATTTATTTATTTCAAATAAATTGAAGGATTAAATAAGTTAATTTAAGCATGCAATATTAAGTTAAATAATGTGTGCATATTAAAATTGTTTCTTTAAAATTTTAATGTTAGTTTGTATAGTTTATTGTTATTATTATACATGAAGTGTTGTAATTCAATTGATTTGCATTATTCATGATACTATGCAATTATTAAGCTATTTATTAAAGGATTATAATACTAAATAATTAATATAATTCTAATTAAGCCACAACATCTTTGATCAATTAGGATTATATATTAAGAGTTAGAATCATGTTAAAACATTAGTTGTAATTAATTGCTTGTGATTAAATAAAATCTATGTGCATGAATTTTGTTGTATTTCTCATGGTTAATTAGGATAAAATATTAGGTCATATTTCTTGATGTACCAACAAAAATTAAGAATTGAAACATGATTTGATAATTTTGTCAACATGTTAAGATATAAATTTAATTGAATAAAATTTTATCCTACATACAAGTGTTATGTCGTTAGATTTATATTTTAAAGCATGATTTGCATTGGTAAAACTTGTAATTTACTTTTTTCTCAATTATGAATAATGAACATGTAAATTTTAATTAAGGAGATAGTTCTTCTTCATTTAGGCTAGATGCACATCGACTATGCCATTAGGAAGGATGAGCCAATGGGTATTACTGAAACTAACACTCCAAATGCATTTGATCTTTATGAAAAGTGGGAGAGATCTTACCATCTCTTCGTAATGTTTATAAAGATAAAAATATATGTTGGTGAACAATTTGCTTCATCTAACAAGATCCTTGTCAGCACTTTGATCATAAAGTTCTCAACCATGAAGCTCACATGAATGAAAGGAGTGCGTTATCATATCTTGCGCATGAGGTATATAGCGGCTCAACTTAAAGATTTAGAGGTGACCATGTTTGATTCTTTTCTTGTTCACTATATTTTGTGTACTCTACCTCATCAATATGACATTTCAAAGTCTCTTACAGCACACATAAGGATGAGTGGTCAATCAAGATATTGTTTATTATGTGTGTGCAGAAAGAGAAAATGTTGATGATGAAAGAGGGTGAGAAAGTGAACTTAACTATTCAAGGAAAGAAAAAGAAGGAATATTCCAAGAATAAAGGCTACACTCTTCCTCAATAAATCATAAAGAAAGAGTCAATGTGTTTATTTTGCAAAAAGAAAGGGAAAATGAAGAAAAACTACTTAAAGTTTAAGAGTTGGCTTGACCAGAAAGGTACTCCATTTGATTTTGTATGCTATGAATCTAATATGGTTAATATCAATCATAACACATCATGGATTGACTTTGGTTATGTACAATCCATGTTTTGAATAGATTGCAAGCTATGCAAAACTTAAGGAAACCAATGGGAAGTGAACAATACATCTATTCAAAAGGGCAAATGCGTTTACATGTGGAGGCCATTGGGATGTGAAGTTTCAGCTTGAGCAACAATTTTACTTTAGTTTTAGAAAAGATCATTTATGTTCATAGTTTTTAGAATAATTTGATTTCTCATTCTAAACTAATTGAAGTAACAATGTCAATTACAAGGAAGAGGTATTTGAATTGTAATTGTCATTTTTAAAAAATTCCTATTAAAACGCAAAGTATCTAACTCAAGATTGATCTTGGTTATAAACGAATAACGTTCTTAGTAAGTGAAAACACACAATTTTAACTTATATATATATATATATATAGATAGATATATAGATATAATATATGATTAGAAGATAAAAAGTAAATAGAGATAAGGAAAGAGATACGTTCGGTCCTCACAATTTTGAGACTTTCAATTAAATTATCAAAGCAAGATCGTTCTTGGTTTTCACACAACCTTTTCAGATCAATCTTGACCTGTTACAAATTATTACCTTTCAACCTAGAAAGGATTTCCACAGGTTACCTGTCAATCTTTAGAAAAGATTTTTATACATTACCTTTTACTCATTAAAGGATTTTTACAAATTACTCAAACTATTTCAACACGATAGTCTTGAGTTACAAAGTGATGATTTAAAAAAGTTGGTAGAATCTAAGTATGCTCAATACTTGTTTGAGCTTAGATTCTTGAATTGGGACTCAATAAAAGTTATTATGATATCTAGTTAAGAACATAACTGACTCTTTTGAGATGATTGAGAAGTTTAAGAGATTTCGAATATGATTGTATGAGTGATGTATTACTTTGCACTTGAAGCTCTGCCTTATCCTTCATCTTGAGGGTTATTTAATAGGCTTCAAGAAGGCTTATGACAACTTATTTGACTTTTGAAGGTGGTCCAGCGGTCATGTGTCGGTTAATGGATAACATGTGCCTTAAAGCAAGAAAGATCTTCGTTTCTACTTTAAGGGGTGCTGAGGTTTAGGCTTCTTTTACAATTCTCTTGAAGTGATTATTTGCTTTTTATCATGCCTGCAGGCTGCTCAGTAGTACATCTGAAGTGTCCAATCAAATTTGTCAAATTCGTACTTGATGCTTGCTCAAACTTGGAGAATGATCTTGCTTGATAGATTATGAAGCACAACTTTTGCCTTTGATCTTTGAAGTGATTCTTTTACTGAAGCGATCCTCGTATATTTTTGGTGAAATTCTGGAAACAGATTGTAAATAATAGAACTAGTCTTTTCTTTAAGAATCTAAACATTCTTGTTGTTTTGGAACTGTGAAGAACGTTTTTCATTTTACAAAATTTTGTCAAGAATGTTCTTGGTTTATCTGAATGTACTTGTTCTTTTTAATATGATCTTGCTCGACATGCTTAGTACCTATCTTTGATTAACACACTCAAACACACATGTTAAACACCAAAACACTTAGAATTATAATTAGAAGTCTTATTTAACTTTTGTTTGATTATCATCAAAACATTAATTTGGGATTTTTGTCTCAACACTAGTGCCTTTGGATTTTTCATTTTATTTCATGGATTTTGGTTTTACTTTAGCTAATAAATATGGGATTGTTGGTTATGGTGAATTGTGTTATGGCCTTTATTATATTAATTTACAAAATGACAATGCTCATAATTCAATGCATATTACTACTGGTTTGAAACGATGTGTTGGGAATGAGAAATCCTCAATGCTATAGCACCAAATATTTGGACACATCTCAATCGACATAATGAAGATATTAGTAAATGAAGGAATACTTAGTACTCTTGATTTTGATACTTGTGTGAATTGCATGAAGGGTAAGTATTGGAATTCAAGTATGAGTTATTAGTTCCACATCGACAAGGAATGGAGTAGATGTTGGATATATAAGAGAGGTGACCCATAGACCTAATGTCTTTAGGTTTTTGGTGAAAATGTGATGTCAAAGTCACTTGTCTTTAGAAGAGGTTCCTACAGGAGTTCAAATCTATTAGAAATCGTACATATATTTGTTGTCCATATATAGATGCAAGTAGTTCAAAATACTTTATCGCTTTTATAGATGATTATTTGTGATATATATGTCTTTACATAGTTCTTTCTTTGGATGAAGCTTTGGATGCCTTTAAAAAATTTAAAATGTGGGAAATAAATTAAAATCATGAGATCTGATATACGTTGATAGTACTATGGTAGATACATTAAGAATGGACAAGCATTTGGTCCATTTGTGAAGTTTCTTATAGATCATGGGATTGTTGCCCAATACACTGTGTCTGGTTCTCCAAATCAAAATAGTGTGGCAAAAAGAAGAAACCGAACTTTAATGGATATGGTACGAAGTATGAGAAGTAATGAAAAACTTCCTCAATTTTTATGGACTGAAGCACTAAAGACGATTTCATATATTTTAAATCGAGTTTGAATCAAGACTATCCCAAAGATACCTTTTAAGTTACTCAATTTATAGAAACCAAGTTTGCAACATATACATGTTTGAGAATGTCCATCTGAAGTGAGAATTTCAAACCCATAAGAGAAGAAACATGACCCAAGGACTATTAGTGCATATTTTATTGGATATATTGAAAAGTCTAAAGGATATAGGTTATGTTGTCCATCAAATAAGACTGGAATTGTGGAATCAAGAAATGTCAAATTTCTTGAAAATGACTTGATTATTGGGAATGATCATTTTATAGACAATGCTTTTAATAAAGATCACTATGAGGCTGAGCCTTCTAGATCAAGTGCAATCATGTACTAGATGGCCAATAATTCAAGTTCCACAAGTTGTTGATCATGATCATGTAGGTCAAGTTGTTAATGAAGAACATCAAGATAATGTTGAACAACCTATTATTGAATTACTCGATCAACAAGTTCCTCAAGAAGATAATGAGACAACATTAAAAATATCTACTTAAGTAAAAAAGTTAGAAATTCTTAGCGAGTTTGTAGTACATCTGCAAGAATCATACTACAACATATGAGCCAAAAATGATCCTAAAACATTTTCACAAACCATGAGTTCTAACGAATTAAATTTTTGGCACAATGCTATGAAAGATGAGATGAATTATATGGTATCAAACCAAGTCTGAGATCTTGTCAAGTTTCCTAACGGTGTAAAAACCATCGAGTGCAAAGGGGTATTTAAAACAAAAGGAGACTCATAAGGCAACATTGAATCACATAAGGCAAGACTTGTTTCCAAGGGATTTACTCATAGAGAAGGAATCGACTACACAAAGATATTTTCTCATGTATCTAAGAAATATTATTTTTGAGTTATTATGAAATCGGTAGCTTATTTTGATTTGAGTTACATCAAATGAATGTGAAATCAACATTGCTAAATAGTTCTCTCGAGGAAGAGGTTTACATGAAACATCCTGAAGGATTTTCATCTGGCAAAGGAGAGAACTTAGTCTGCAAACTTAATGAATCCATATATGGATTGAAACAAGCCTCTCGTCAATGGTATTTAAAACTTCATGAGGTAATCACTTCATTTGAGTTTGAAGATAATGTCATGGATCAGTGTATATACCAAAAGGTCAATGGGAGCCAGATTTGTTTCCTTGTGTTGTATGTGGATGATATTTTGTTTGCGACAAATGATAAATGTATGTTATATGAGGTGAAACAATTTCACTCAAGAAACTTTGATATAAAGGATATGAGAGAGAAATTTTATGCCATTGGCATTAATATCAATAGAGAAAGAAATTGGGGCATTTTAGGTTTGTCTCAATAGTCCTATATCAATAAAGTTCTCGATAGATTTAATATGAAAGATTGTTCTCCTACTATAGCTCCCATTGTCATGGGTGATAGATTTTAATTAAGTTAGTGTCCACAAAATGATTTTGAATAGGCACATGAAGAATATCCATTGTGCTTAAGTTGTAGGAAATCTTATGTATGCTCAGGTTTGCATTAAATCTAACATTGGATTTGTTGTTGGAGTTGTGAGAAGTTATCAGATTAATCCATGTGTTGACCATAGAAAGTTGCAAAGAAAATGATGAGATGTCATCAAGAAATGAAGAATTCTATGCTCATGTATAAATGAACTTATAATTTGGAAGTAATTGGCTACTTCGATTCACACTATGCTATCAAAATTGATACTTGAAAATCTTCATCAAATTATGTTTTTATGCTAGCTGGTGGAGCTATATGTTGAAGAAGTACAAAGCAAACCTTGATTGCAACTTCCACTATGGAGGTTGAGCTTGTCTCTTGTTCTGAGGCTACCTTTGCGTGGTGTCTGGTTGAAGAGTTTCATATCAAGCCTTAGAGTTATCAACTCTATTTCTAGGCCATTGAAGATGTATTGTGACAACTCTGAGGCGGTATTTATGGTTACAAACGACAAAAGTAGAAGTCGAAGTAAACACGTCGACATCAAATATTTAGCCATAAGAGAACATGTTAAGGAAAATAAGGTGGTTATTAAACACGTTAACACAGAGTTGATGGTTGTTGATTATTTAACTAAAGGTACACCACAAAAGAATTTTAAGGATCATATAATACAAATGAGACTTGGTTCCGTAAAAGATTGTCATTGTATGAACATTTATTGTTTTAATGAAATTCTTATTCAGTTTGATTTTTCCTATATATTTTGTGCACATATTTGTTTATTTTGAGAAAATTCATTTTATTTTGACCTAAAATAAGCATATGATTTATTCATTAAGTTAGCGACTGATATTAAGAGACTTGGTGTATTGTACTACATGGAAGATACTACTTGTTACTTTGAGGACAAACTGCCGTAATTCATATTTTAGTTTCTTGTTGTGATTGATTATGGGTTAAATGGACCAAGTGGGAAAATCTTATTTTTTGCTATTATTAAAACACCATATGAGCCTTTTATTTAGGCATTAAGATGAGAGTGGGTTGACTTTCTATTTTATAAGAAAAACTAACTCATGTATTGATCTATTTTCTACTCCCACTCAATCCATTATGTGAGCTTTTTCTAAGTAATTGTCAAATGCTAAAAATTAGTCCCCATAAAATGTTAGGCAGTTTCAGAACTCTATAAATAGCACTGTTCTTCTCTGTGTTGGGTCATTGAAAAGCAAAAAATTTAGTTTCTCTATAGTTTTTGTCTTTATAATGTTAATTCAAAATCCAACATAGCAATGTCAGGTGGTTAGTGCTTAATTCATTTTTGCTTCTACTATATTGATTTAAAGGTGTTGTTTCTGATTATTTACATGTTTAAGTCGATTTAGAAAAACTAACACCATCATTCATGATCAAAGAATTATTCAAAGACAAATGAGTTCATAGAACTTTAAAAAATGACATAATGTTAATCTTCTGATATTTGATCATTTAAAAAATTAAAATAAGATTCTAAAACGTTTTGAACACGTCAAAAGAAAGATTGAACGGAAAATCCTCTATGATGAGAGTTGTTAGAAATTGATGTAAATAGATCAAGTTGTTTTATACACTTGAATAGATATAAGATTGAATCATATTATCTCAATGAAAGTGAAACTCCTTAGAAAGATTATGTGTTAATTCAGACACATACTTGAATTAATGTAAGCAAGTTTGATAGTTGCCTCAACGATAGTTTTCCAAAAATATTATGTTTGCTATTTGATTATAGTAGATTAAATATTCGACTATACTGAGATAAAATCTCTTTGTAAGAGAATGACTAGATGTAATAACATTTTATTATAAACTAATATAAAAATAAATGAACTTTGTAAGAGAATTCTTCTTCTCTTTAATTTTACTAATTCTTTATGGTTCAACTTTAAATTAATTAAATGAATTTATAATCAAAGTTAAATGTTTTACTAAAAAATATTTTTTTAATTTATAAAAAAAAAAAATTTAAATGATTAGCACAATTCAAATCCTCGTTTTTATGTTTAACACCTTGTAATTGATTACTAACTATCATGGTAGATAAAAGTTTAAATTATAAATTTGGTATTCCTAACTTTACTAATTAATTAAGGAAGATAGAATAGTGGCCTAATTTATGTGTATGGTAGAGAACACTGGGGTAGGGAAGAAAGACTAGTGGCCAATTGTAAAGAGCAATAAAGGAAAATAAATTGACTAAACATAAGAAAAGAACAGAGCACTTAAATATTATAAAGTGACAAAAATATCCACAAATTAAGGACCAATTCGAAGTGATAACAGCTAGGATGATATTGTCCTTTGTCCACACCACCTCCACACCACAAGGTAAATATTTATGGCTTCTTAGTTAAGTTAGCAACATATTCAACCTTTGATCAAATTATTATTTACAATATGAAAATAATTTTTATTGTTTTAAACAGTGCATCATCTCATAAGTTTACTTTAACTTGAACATGTACTCAACCACTTATTTAAAAAGGTAAAATAGGTTGAATTCATTTACCGTTCAATTAATCTCTATTTTAGGTGGATTGAATTTGATTATTAAAGTTGACTGGTCTTGTTTAACCCGTTACAAATATAGGCCAACGATGAAGTGAGGTAAGTTTACTTGTCGAGTTAGTTACGTTTTTTTATAAAAAAAAAAATAAATTGTAAATAAATTTTATTTATTTTTTGTTATTGATTTCCATTTTATATAAAAATAAAATAAATGACCAAAATACCAAAGATAAATTATCAAAATACTAACACCAAAGAATCATCCTCAAAATTGTTAGCAGTGTTTTTTAAAATTAATCTTTGACTCATTAATGTATTCATATAGCACGAGAAAAAAAAATTCTTATTAAGGACCAATTTTTGCATTACAATTGTTAGTTTGATGTTGTAATTTTCTTTTTTATAAAATGCGAATTACAAAAAAATGCAAGGATGTAGTAGAACATACCAAATAAGCTGGACTCTGTCACTTTGTCATCTCTACTCTTATCTCCGTTGTTAACCAATAAAACTAACATAAATTTTCAAATAAAAAATAAATAAAAAATGTTTTGAAAACGTTAACATCCTTGAATCTTTCATTTCTCTCATTTTCTTTCTTTTCTAACCTTGGCTATAGATATCACAATATGACAAGTAGTCACTGTCACACAAAAATGACAAGCAATACAAATATGAGTTATAACACAAATTTTCTTTGATTAATTAAAATTTATATAGATTTCACTAAATTCTTATAAAATTTACATAATTTTATGAAACTTATATAATTTTTTATTAATAAAAAAATATATTAAAAAAATTTACGAGTGTATTCTTAGCACTTCTAAAAAAATATATATGACATAGAAGCTATATATAGGTGCATGCAATATTTGGACTTGAAACAAGGCCTATTGTAATGACTCATGAGAAAGCTTATCAGAATTTAATGGAACAAGGTCATTACCTAGTTCGTATAGTTTGTCCCAAATGTTACAAATAAGGTTATTGCAAAACAAATTTAATTTTTCAGTAAAAAAAAATTAATTTTAAATAACTAAACATATATATAACTTCTTTGATTTTACCGTAAAAGAAAACTACTTTGATTTTATATAGTAAATAGTAATTGTTAATTCATAATTAACTAAATACTAAAAAAGTAAATATATTTTTAGTTTTTAAAAAACTTCAAATTCTAGTATTTAGTCTTTATAATTATGATTTTACTTGTAGTTTCCACAATATTTTTCGTAAGCACTATTTGTCTCTATTATCAAAATAAATTGAAGTTTTATTGCAATCATACTATACTTTTAAATATATATTATATATTTTATGTGTTATGCCAGAAGTATATGCAAACGGCTTTAAAA
>JBBPBR010000006.1:6776774-6787229 GCA_037974775.1 Cicer pinnatifidum
GAATAATAAATTTAAAACTAAAAATTAATTTTAAAAACAAAATTAAAATTTTAAATATAGTTTCAAGTTTAAATTTAAACTCATTTCCGGAAACAAAGTCAATTCTATTAAAAAATAATTAAAATATCAAAACTAATTCTGTATTTTCATCTCAACAATTAATTTTGTCTCAAAGTGACACTTAATATATTTTTATTTTTTTAAGTAAGAACAAATGCCATCACACCTTTATTATAAAACTACAACATGTAAACTTCTTAAAAACTATTACTTAACAACAATGTTACGTGAAAATTTGGTTTTAACAAGAAGCCGTTACATACATGGAACATTTAAATTTAAATTTCTTTCCATCCAAAAAGCAAACTTCAATTCTTCAGTTTGAAGCAACAAGATTTGAATAGACATGTAAAGCTATGATAAATTTCACTAAATATTTGTGGCTATCTAATTTTAAATGAATTTGGATTTTTTTTTTTATTCTTTCATTTTCTTCTTATGATATGCAAGAGATGAGACACAAGTGAATTTTTTATTTGCATGTAAGATTTATAAAAATAAAATAAATACTTTTAATTTTCAATTTTTTTTCTTCTAATTCTACTCTTAAATTAATACTACTTCCTATATTTTAAATTCAATATTTTTTTACTATGAGTTTACATGCATCAATACTTAATAAAAATGATTTAATAAAAGTAATATGTTCTCTTTTTGATTTATATAGTTTTTTTAATACTTGTAAGATATCAAATTAATAAATTATTTTGGAACGGAGCAGTAGATGAATATATCTAGCGGCATGAAAAATAATGATACACACTACGCCAAAAATAACATTTTATAGCGCGCATTTTATAGCACTTATTAAATACAAACAATGTTGTAAATATATTTTAAAAATAACGGAGGATATAACAGTACTTTTTTGACAAGCGCTGTTGTAGGGTCATATAGGGTCACATAGCGCTTGTACATAATCTTTACAAGGCTTTTACAGCGCTTGTACACAAACGATGTAAAATGAAGTGCCCTCACATAATGTTTTACAGCACTTTTGGAGCGCTTTAAACACAAGCACTGTAAAATATAGTGCTCTCACCTGATGTCATATAGCTTTTAAAGCGCTTTTTGGACAAGCGCTATAAAAGACTTACACTTTCACATAATTAAATGACCTATTAGAGGGTTTTTTTTACAGCGCTGTAAAAGTCTTGCGCTTTTTTTACATGTCTTTTCTTACACCGGTTATGTAATTAACGGCCACACATTTTACACCAAAGAACAAGATGATCAAACCACTATGCAAAATAGCGGAGTCACTCTTGTAGCTGAAGCGATGCATGTCTCAAGTGCAAAAGACAAAAACCCAATATATGCAAATCTATCATATTTTGAGGTTATCGAGCGCATATGGAAATTAGACTACACAATGTTTCGTATTCCTATATTTGGTTGCAAGTGGGTCAATAATAATAATAGCGTTCAAATTGATGATTCAGTGTTCTTGCTTGTCGATTTTAATAGGGTGGGATATATACAAAGATGAGCCTTTTATTTTAGCGTCGCAAGCTCAACAAGTGTTTTATGTCGCTGATCCTACTGATGATAAATGATTCGTTGTTCTAACGACCAATAAAATAAGTGATGACAACAATAATGATGAAGATGTTGGTAATGATCTTTTATTTGCAACATCACAACCACATGAAATGGATTCCACTAATGATGGTTTATATCTTAGAGATGATCATGATGAGGGAATTTGGATTAATCCATCGTTTCGTATCGTTAATGGACAAACAAATGTGAATCCCATTAGGAAAAGAAGAAGTGCATCTTAATGTGTTTAATTGTTTTATATAAGCCATGTAATCTGAACTGAGTTCATGTAGTTTAATTGTTTAATCTACCAGAATTGAGCATTTTAGTATTTAGCTTGAATTGTATTTGATTTTCTGCTTATATTTAGCTTGATTTTAGAGTTTTATACTAAGTTCATGTAATTTAATGTACGTTTGACCTGCCATAACTGATTTTTAGCTTATATTGAACTTGAAAAAACTTTATTTGAGTATTGAAAATTTATCTTGAACTGATCATCCCAATATGAGCTGATCATATAATTTAGCATTGATATATATATAGGTATTTAACTAATTATTTGGAAGAAAAAAAATCCAAATATAGGTATTTTACTTGAACTGAGTTGAATATAAACTTGTAATTTTACAGCGCTTTTGTCTATAAGCGCTATAAAAGCCTTTAAAATAAAATAAGGAGGTCACAAAGCTTTGTTTTATACCAAGTTAAAAGGGTCTTTTAAAGCGCTTGATGTCAAAGCGCTGTAAAAGGCTTTTAAAAATAAGGCTTTTACAGCGCTTTTCCAACAAGCATTGTATAAGTCTTTTAAAAAAAACAACCATATTACATAAGAAAACAAATAGGCATTTTAAAGCGCTTGTTGCTAAAGCTCTTTAAAATGACATTTAAAAATAAAATAAGGAGGTCTTTTATAGCGTTTTTCCCACAAGCGCTGTAAAAGGCTTTTAAAAGTAAAATAAGGAGGTCTGTTACAACGCTTTTCCAACTAGCGTTGTAAAAGACTTTTAAAAATACAGCCATGTAACATAAGTAAACAAAGAGTTCTTTTAAAGCGCTTGTGGACAAGCGCTGTCAAAGGCTTGTAAAAAATAAAATAATGAGGTCTTTTACAGCGCTTGTTCACAAGCGTTGTAAAAGGCTTCTAAAAAAGCGCTGTAATAGAGTTTTAAAAAATAAAATAAGGAGGTTTTTTACAGGGCTCTTTCAAAAAAACGTTGTAATAGAGTTTTATACATAACTGAAAATCGCTTTAGCTTCCTCTTCATTACGTAAACTTCACTACGATAGTGTCCTCCTCCTCTTCATTATTCTTCTCATTGCAAATCATATCATCTGTGTTATTATCCCATAGCGAGCCATATTTCCAATATCATCTCCATTACTAACCATCTTCATCTGTGTTATTATCCATTGCAAACCATACGAACCATCTCTTCTCATTGAAATACGTAACCCTCATTACGTATTTCTGCGAACCATACTCTGTCCGTTCGTATTTATGCGCATTATCGGTGTTCCTTCTCCTACGAACCCTACATATTTCTGTCCGTTCGTATTTTGTCACTAAAATGCATGTTGAACTTATACTACTACATACTTAGACTACTACATGTTGAACTTGTTGAAATTATACTGAACTGCATGTTGAACATGTTGTAGATAAATGGATACCAACAAGGATTTAGATCGTCAAAATGAGGAAGTTATCAACACTAAGACTGATGAAAATGAAGTCAAACATGGTGCAACCATCATGCAATTTGTTCGTCAGGGGTTGTTGTTCGTCAGAATATACCCATCACAATTGACGATTGGAGAGATAAGGCGTTGAAGGATGCGAAAGATATATTATGGATTGATATACGAGTAACTTTTTTGATCCACTTTTTTGTTAGTTATAATTTTTCCATTGAAATACTTTACTCAAAATATATCTTTATTTGGTTTGCTGCTTTTGCTGTTGACGAGGTGAGAAAAAATTACGTGTTGAGAGTTGCTGAGAAAATACACCGGGGTTTTAGGTCTCACCTCTCAAATTGCTATCTAAAAGATCATGAAGGAAATATGAATGTTGAAGCTTCAAAAATATATAAACATTATATATCAAATGAAGAATGGAGCTCATTTGTAGCAAAACATTCAGACCCCGCGTTTGTGGTAAGTGATCAATTTATTAGCATTTGGGTTTTATTATTCATATTCATAGCATATTTTAAATTTTTACATGATTGTTATTTTTTTATATAGAATATAAGTAAGGCAAATCGCGAGAGGGAAAAAAATCCGACGCACCCATACAAAAAATCTCGTATGAGATATGCACGTCTAGAGCAAAAACTTGTAAGTAATTAAACATCACTTTTATATAATGTGGTACATTATAAACTATAGTTTCTAACTAATATTTTGTTTATAATCTTAACGAATAACTACAAGACACCCAATCCGATCAACCGGCGGCTCGTCATATCTTGTGGAAGGAAACTCGTGTAAATAAGGATGGAGTGGTTGATAACGAAAATGTTCAAAATATAATAGAACTTTGTGTAAGTATATTATCACTTTAATATTTTTTAATATTGTATTTTAAAAATGATATTGAACTTATCTTTTTAATCCTACGTGTATTTTAGGAGAATCTCAAACAAAGTTCGGAAAATCAAGAGGACAACAAAGCTAGTTGCAGGGACATTCTCGGTAAAGTGTTTAATGTTCCTGAATATTTCAGTCGCGCGAGGGGCAAATGATTTGGCGTAACTCCTAAAAGCTATTTTTCACAAGAGAAGCGCCAAAATCCATCTAATGAGGAAGTATTAGAGAATGTAAAATTCCTATCAAAGCAAGTGGCACTCTTGGTGAAGACGAATAAAGACAAGAAACTTCCATATCAGCTCCAACGTGAAAACAAATGGAGAGTGAAAATGCGAGTTGCAACATTGGTCTCAAAAGTCTTCCCGAGGTAATTAATTACTTAATAAAATAAGAAATTCATTCAACCTAATTGTTTCACATACTTATGTATTAATCATTGATTTAGGGTGTCACTCCTTGCGTGTTGTACTTATCCTCCCCTACTCATCACAAGGTCGGAAAAGGAACATTTTACAATACTTTGATAGAAGTATTGCACAACAGACCGATCCATGCGGAACATGTCAAAGTATCATCAGTTATTGCTTTGGAACCAAATGCACCATTGCCTATACCGGACAACGATGCAAATATGAAGTATTTGGGCAAAGCAGTTGGTAGTTACATGGCATGGCACACACATCTTGTTGCCCTTGATATGGTATGTTTAATTAATTGAAATGTATGTTTAATTGATATGTATATTTAATTGCACGATATATGATTATGATTGATTATATTTAATTGCTAATTTTTTTTCGCTGTTAACTTCAATTTCACATTTATTTAGATTCAGACAAAGCCTAAAGGGAATGATAAGAAGATTCCCATAAACGAGTCAGTTACATCACCGAAAAAGGTTTGTCACATTTATTTTGTAAGGTTTGTCATTTTTTCAGATTCAATAAACTAACAAACTAATTAATCTCATTTTTTCAGATTCAATCCAATAAATCACCCGCACAACAAACCTGCCAGAATAAACCAGCTGCCGCACCACAACTGGATGTTCGTGGTAAAAATAAACCCGACAAACTTCAAAAATTGGAGGGTAATAAAGCTGACAAACTTCAAAAGCTGGAGGGTAATAAAGCTGACAAAGTTGCTGCTCAAAAACTGGATCGGGAAAAATCAGTTGCTGCTCCTGCTCCTAAAATAAGTCAGTCATGCTTTGCTAAATATGGGTTGTGTCTTGACATACAAGTAAAAATGAATATGGGCAGCAACAACGATTCACGCATCATAAGCATGGATAAAGCTATATTCGGAGATGAGTATGAAGAACTACTTGAAAAAGAGCACATATACGAACTTCTCAACCATAAGGAGCTGAGTGCTACTGTCATCAACTTATACATTAAGTAAAAATTATTTTTAATTGCATTTATTGGTAATTAATTTAATTTATTAGTAATTAATCTAATTTGAAATTTTCATTGAAGGTTTTTGTATGAGAAGTTGGTGTGCACGCGCAGATTGTCAAATAGATTTCCATTCTTGTCTCCGCATAAGCTTTCGATGTTTAAACTCGATCCAGTGAATGTAAATAAATACGTTGTAGATATTCTATTAGGAAATAGAGAGAATAATAAGTTGTTCCTTGCACCATATAATTTAGGGTACGTAATTATATATTCTTTATTTATATCTTTTTTAATTTATAATGCATCTATTGAATGTACCTTTTACAGCGCTTTTTTTAAAAAGCGTTGTAAAAGGTGCATAACAAGCGCGCAATATATCTACCTATTTTATAGCGTTTTTTTTTTAAAAAAAGCGTTGTTGTATCTTTTTACAGTGCTAGATACTACAGCGCTTATTTTTTTGAAAAAGCGCTGTAAATGACTTTAAAAAAGCGCTGTAAAATTCTATTTTTTTGCGTAGTGTACACTTCTCTAAATTCTATAAAACTATATAATTTTCTACTTACATGAAGAGACTTAATTAGTAAATTCATGTCGCTAAAGTTTTAGTCACTTGTATCTATTTTAGTATTTTTGGTTATTGTTGAAAATAGTAAAAATATTTTAAAGGTTTGATTTAATTGAAGCTTTGATCTTTCTATTTTCATCAATTTATGAAATTTGTTCATCTATTTTAAAATCCAATTATTTTGATCTCTCTCTCATTTTTTTAACTAAAAAAATAATGATGTGGCATACAATCTTATGATATAGAACTATTTAGGTACATTGAAATTATTCATGTATCATTAATTAAATTACAAAATGAATAATTTATAGGGTTTTATTACAATTTAATGGCGTTAATCATTATACATCGTTATACTTAATGTAGATCATTTAAAATATGTCACATCATAATTTTTTAGATAAAAACATAATGAGGACCAAAACTTAGATTTTAAAATAGGAAGACTAATTTCATAAATTGTTAAAAAAATAGGAGAATTAAAACTGTCATTAAACTTAAAGATTTTAGTAATACTAATTTCTATTATTTTATGAGATTAGTCAATAATTAAGCACCAACTAACAAAAAGTTTTGCATAGTCTCCAATCAGATTTCACCATAGTCAACTTAGTTATATTACTACGAAACTACTCATTACGCCAAAAATGACATTTAACAGCGCTCCTTTTACAGCGCTTGCTAAACACAAGCCCTGTTGTAAATATTTTTGAAAAATAACGAAGCCTTTTACAGCGCTTTTATTGACAAGTGCTGTAAAACAAGCGTTGTTGTAGGTCATATAACGTTTGTGCATAATGTTATAAGGCTTTTACAGCGCTTTTCAAAAAAGCGCTGTAAAATGAAGCGCTTTCGCATATGATTTTACAACGCTTTTTTCACAAACGATGTAAAATACGTGCGCTTTAAAATAATTGAACCATTTATTACGTGCGCTTTAAAGTACTTTACTATATATAACCCTAAAAAACATATGAGATCCTTAAAAGGATTAGAGAAAAAAATCTAAAAGTGTGTGTAGTATATTAATCAAAGTGAAAATGATACAAATGATCCCTTAAGAAATTTCTGGTATTCTCTGTAAAGAATTTTATATTTTATTTTATTTTTAATAATATTTTCGTGTTAATTATGTTAGGAGTTTACACTCTATTTAAGCTTTTTTTTTTTCAATACAAATGAAAAAAGTTGATTAAAATGATTACATCAAGGTTATTTATAGGTAGGGGTGGGAATAGGTCAGGTCAGGTCAGGCTTTGAAAGGCTTTGAGTCTAGCCTACGATTTATTTTTTAGGCCTAAGTCTGTCCTACGACTTATCATAGACTTTTTTTCGGTCTGATATGTCCTTTTTAAAAGTCTGGTTTGGCCTGTAAGCCTATTTAAAAATCTTATTCACATTAAAATATTTAAATATTCTACTAACACCACATGATGTTCTCCATATACCAATATCAATGTACATATCTATATAAATTAAACAAAAAATAATTTTTCTAACAAAATAATTTTTTAAAAAAAAAAATCTGAAACAAACATCCTTTAAATCCTAAAAAATAAATTTTGAATGATTACCGAATATAGAGCGACTACTGAATATGGAATGACTACTAAGTGATTATCTAATTGATAAAATTTAAAATAAGAAATAATATTATTAATATAATAATAAAAAATAATATTAATAAATAATAAAATATATATAGGCCGACCTCTCAGGCCTAATAGGTTTTTTTATAAACCAGAGTTTGACCTATTTAAATAAATAGGCTTTAAAAACAGTCTGAGACTAGCATTTTTATTAAATAGATCAGGTCAGACCAAACCATAAATAGATCAAGCTATAGGTCCCTGACGGACAGCCTAACCTATTCTCATCCCTATTTATAAGCATTCACTAGCTACTAATAAATATTTCCTTTCCTAGTTACCAACTTTGTATCTTCAATACATTATTTAGAGTTAGTATGCAATGACATAAACCATTTTTAGTCATGCCAAATGGAAATTTCAGAAACAACCAAATCTAGATAGGATGACATATATATAAATGATCAATTATAATTTATATAAAATCAAACCTAACCAATATTAGCATCATTATTCACTTCAGTGTTTTGATGTACACATTTTTTTCTTCACATGTTTGGTCCCATCTTTTCGTTGAACTGATCGATATGTAATAGATTCGGACGGATATATAGTTACTAATCATAAAGAGATGATGGCATTTTTTGTCACATTATCTGTAACAATTTAATTTGTCTTATGTTACGTATCTATGGTTCTCTAATTGTGTCACAGGGGACTAGATGTGTAACACCAGAAAGTTCCAAGAAACATTTAATTCCACATGAAAAATTGATGGAAAGAATTGGACTCGAATTCCTCTGTCGTAATCATTCGATTTAAATGCAAACTTGTCATTTTTTAATAATAAAATGAAGATAATCTGAATTGTTTTGAATAGTCTTATCTCAATAGAACAATTCATGTAGTTTTGATTGTGTGAATTCAAGAACTCTTTACTACAAGAATTCAAATTTGAAAGAAGTACTAGAATGATAATTTAATTTATATACATAATCTATATACCGTCAATCAATCACAATTCTTAAATTATTAGTAAAATCGGTGTAAAACTTTTCATACTAAGAGTGCATAAAAATTAAATTAATAGAATATTAAAGAATAAATAAAAGAGTGCAATGTACATACACTCTCGGTATAAAATTCTTTTGTACCAACGATTAATAAAAATTAATTATTTTATCATGTCATATAATTCAAGCAGCGGAAAGTTAGATGGTTTGATGTATTAAAAAATTAATAATTTAACAGAATATATAATTGTAGTTGAATCACAGTACTATAAAACTTTTTATAAAAAATATAAATAAAAAAGAATATAAACAATTATAATAGGAATAGGAATACATGTCCTTTATTCTCTAAAAAGAAATAAAAAGAAAATATAAATACAGTATTTATGGTTCTTTTGTCACACTCAATTCTTCAGTCATCACGTTTTGTTCGTTGTTAAGTCTCACTCAACCCTTCTTGCAATCAGAACAGTAATGCTGTCATGGCATGAAAGTGACTTTATATTGAGCAAAATCATTCAGATTTCAGAGGAATGAGGCATTTTCGAGCAAATGATGAAAAGTATGTTTATTTGATATAAGTATATCATTTTTTGTATGCAACTTAAAACAATATAAAACATGCTAATATATGTTCTTTGAAAATTAGTCAGCTATATGAAACATTTTTTAAAATTGAAATTTATAATGTCAAATTAGTTATCAACCTCAGCTAGAGGTCCTTGCACCAAACAATTGCACTAGTGGATTTTAAATTTATGTTTTGTTGTGTATTATGGTTTGACATAGAGATCTTCTACGTTCATTATAATGTGCAACGGTCTCTAAAATTATTAGATTAAGAAATATTAAGTTCTTTTTTAAATCTAATAGTTTTAGATGACAATGCATCGTGCAATGATTGTTGATGCACGTGCAACGATCCAAAGTGTTGTTTTTGTCAAAATTAAAAGATCGCTTAATTAGTCGCATATTTTTGAAGATAATAAGGATAAAAGAGCACAAGGCTTATAGAATTCTAATGGATGAAGTTAAAAATGGTAAGCCAAATGGCATTAAAACACCTAAGACATTACAAAGACCACACAAAAGCATGCAGCGTGCAGCATGGAAAGACAAAATGGAAATAAAAGTGAATTTTAAAAATTCCTTCCCTCCCATGATAGACACTTTACAAGACTCAAAAATGTTTTTTTATTTTTTTGGAACAACAAAAAGCATATGCTTTTGGTCCCCCCCTATACACACCCTTTTGTTTTTTCACTCTCTTCTTTGAAGGCTTTGATAGGTACCAAAATTACTACCGTATATCAAGCAGCATTTTATGATCTAAAAGTAAACCCAACATTTCCATTACTTAATGTTTTCATTGGGAATGTATCAAAGTTTGAACTTTGTAGTTGAAAAACATGTTTTAAAACTATCCAAAATGTCTTTGTCACTAATTTGTGTTTGTATATGAAACAGTAATTATATATTGTAACAGTTGTATGCACAATTAGATCTCTCTAGATCAAACGATTTAGATCTAATTATCATCTATATATGTTGTATCGTATAGTTGTTGTATGAGATATTAGTTCCTCGAATTTACTATAATGACAAACTAATTTGTATGGATCTCTTAAAAGCGTCTCATCGTACATTTTACCTTGCAACAACAATAGATAATCTAAATAATAAAA
>JBBPBR010000006.1:6787363-6813750 GCA_037974775.1 Cicer pinnatifidum
AAAAAAAAAAAAAAACAACTATTGTTGGATTGATTTGTAAAATAGAAGGATAAATATGTAATTTAAAAGGACATTGTTTTAATTTTTATATTTGAGAAGATAAAAGATGGAGGAATTGTCACAAGGTGTACCATGGATGATAATATTGTGCTTTATTAGTCGTGTATTGATCTTTTAAATAAAAATTATAGTATTGAAAATTAAAATTTTAGAAATTAAGTGATAAGTATGATTTTAATTGGTGCTTAACGAATAAGGAAGGTTCCAGTCATATTATTATATTTGTTTGATTATGAACATTTTTAGCTCGATTTATTAGTTAGGGGAACCTTCAATGGCCAACCACATCTTGCTTTACTTAAGAAAAAAACAATTCCCCACGCAATTTAGAAAAGAAAGTGAAAACAAAAAAGAAAAATAATTGTATGTTATGAAGGTTAGTTTTAGATGTTGTGATTAGTTGTACAATCATTCCAAACCTGAACCAAAATAATGTCTACCATGAAAAGGGAAAACTCTACTTTGCTTTCAAATAAAGGAATAATGTCTACATAGAAAATAGTTTGTGTTGTTATTTAAAATTATGATATTTAGGGTGGTTGGAAAAAGAAAGAAGAAATACTTATACTAAGCAAAAAGAGACACACACCTCACGGTTGGTAATAGCTAGCTGAATTTTCTTCTTTTTTTTGTTAAAGAAATTATTTTATCAAGCAAACGTGATTGGGACATGGGAATTAGAGAGAGGAATTGAATCCATTTCATAGATGGTCCTAAATTTAAGTTGTTATTATCATTTTACATTTTTGTATTATTACATTGATGATTTTCTTAGCTTTGTTAAATAAATCTCCTAAACTGATCTTATATTAAGTCAATCACTGACATTTTAAAAACTAATTTAGAGAAACATTGATACATAAGCGAATCTAAAAATAATATTACATTGTTTTAAGAAATACATGTTCATACTCAGAATTATGATTCGGTTAAATAATATATAAATAAATAAATAAATAAAAATTAGGACAAATGGGCTAAAGCCCATATATTCTCCCGTTCATTTCTGGGTGGCCCAACACTTCTTTTCACAAATGGTATACCCCACACATTATACTAATGTCTCTTACAACTAGTACAATTGAAGTTGTTTTTTATTTTAGTTTTATTTTTTTAAAAACCATAATAATTTTTTTACTAATGTGGTTTAAGCAAATTCTTATTCACAAAGGCAAGGACAATGAAAGAATAAAATCTTGATTCCTCCTCAAAAACAGAACATAAACAATTTATTATCTCATTCCAGAAGACAACATAAACAATCTGATTTTATGGGATCCATCGATAGGTTTATGCTGTAAAACCGAAAAAAAACATGCAGTATTTTTTAGTAAAAGGACTACAATTAAAATTTTTAGAAATTAGAAAGTCGAGTATTGTAATTAATATCACTAAATCCTAAATCGCTATTATTATCAGATAATAAAAGATTCATACATAACCTCTATCAACAGAATGAACTTTGAAATACAGAGTAACCATAGCTGTCATTAACATCCGTAGTTTCAATTACTTTGGTTCAAACAGTGTGAAATAGTGTGACTGCTCCAGAAACCTAATTAATAACTAACAAAGTTTAGCAACAATTGAACCTGTTGCATTACCATTATCCAGACTGAAAAACTGATTATCCCATCTGAAAATTTTACTCCAAGACAAACTAAGTTACATAGTAAATTGAAGGCATCGATCTCTGATAATGCTGTTCAAACAACACATAATAAGCCTAACCTAGAATGCTGCTCGTATAGCTTCATCTTGATCTACAATATATATTATTAAGAGATTCTAAACTAGAATGCTGCAAGAACCACATAGCCCAATGAAATGAAGCACCAACCAAAGCATATGTATGTTGCCCTTCAATCAATAATGATGCTTGAGGCAAGAATTACAAGGTACATGTGAAAAACACATATAGAATGGAGGGAAAAAAAATCTTAGAATGTCAAATTTATTTGGGATATTTGGCCTTATTCGAAGCTAGATTCAACTTCTCATATTAATAACTTAGATCAAGGACAAAGAATAAACTCTCACCAAAAATTCCAAACAAATGTCATTGTACAATCTTCTCAGAAGAGTACAATACGAGATACATTATGTAAACTTAAGCAGCCAAAATACCAGAAGAAGCATCAGCTTCTTTGGAGTTCATGGAACAAAAGAGTTCCAAGACATCAGCATGGTCACGAATGTAACGTGGGCATTTCGAGAGGAAATTTTGTGCTTCTCCATGCCTTCCTTGGTTGAAGAAGGCGTTAAACATTACAAGGTACATGGATGTCGATGGAAACTTCTTTGAGGTCATTGCCTTGAGAAACATAATGGCATCGTCGCCGTTTCCACGCTTCGATATGTGTTTGATTAAGGGTTCGGTAAAAGGAGGGAATCCATGGGTTCTCATTAAACCCAAAATATTTAAGGCATCTGCAAATCCTCCTTGAGCCAATAATTTAGTTACCAGCAGCTTGTAAGTAGAATGACGAGGCTTTAACTCTTTTTCGTTCACCCATTGACTAAGAACCTTGCTCGCATCTTTAGCTCTATTCATTTGGCAATATGAATTAATTAACAAATCAAAAGTATAGCCCGCAGATGCAACTCCCTCTTTTTCAACCATCTCTTTGAAAGATTCAAAGGCCTTATCAAGGTTCCCACCAACACAATGCCCCTCAACTAAAGAGTTCCACAACTTGTGATCTGGATTAGACCCAGATTCTTCAATTCTATTCACAAAATCATTAGCCTGTTCCTTTTTACCGGTAGCGCCGAGTCGATATGCAATTTTACTACGCAAACTACCACTAGCAACAAACCCATAATCTTCCATTACTTTCAAAACCTTATTCCACTCGTCAATCTTACCGACACTGGTTAAAGACTTCAGTACAGCATCAGCCACAGAATCTGTCAAAGCATTACCATTTCCAGTAAAAACCTTCAAAACCCTAGAAAACAAATCCATATCCAACTCCTTAGAAGAAACAACCTTTTTTAACAGAAAAGTACCACATGGCGGCGAAGGCTTGTCATCACCAGCCATAGCAAACTCATATAGCTCAACAGCATCCTTAATCATTCTCCTCTTACAAAACCGTCCCAGAACCTTAACAAAGGTTTCTACTTCCATCTCAAATCCAGCATTCCTCATATCACCAACAAGCTTCCAAAACCTATCAATCGAATCCTCCCTTCCGAGCACTCTCGCCATCGCATTATAAGTACATCCATCATGCTTAAAAACTTCACTCTCCTCCACCCACCTGAAAAATATCAATGCCTTATTCGGCTCTGAACCTAAACTCTCCAAAACCATCTTAACCAATTCACTATCAAACCCAACATTCAAATCCCTAATTTGCCCCTCAACCTCATCACTCCAAACATTGTTCCTCACAATCCTACACAAACTAGAAAACTTCCTCTCAACAGTATCGTTATCAAACAATTCTTTCAACTTCACAACATCACCATCCATTCCACCTTTTTCGAAAAACCCCAACACTCTCTCCCAAACCCATTTCGAAACACCGTAACCCTTTTTCTTCATAACACTAACCAAATCCCAAAACTCTTCAACAACTCCATTCGTTCCCAAAACGCACAACATCGCGTTATACGATTTTGAGCTCAACCTTTCCGGATGATTTTCCAATACCCATTTGAAGAATCTCCGCGCCGAATCGGGATCAGATTCGAACTTCCCCAAAACTGCGTTAACCGCGTCGTGATTAATCGAAACGCGATTCGAATCGAGGTGTTTGTTAACATCGTTAAGATCTACAGTTTTCGAGAATATGTCGACGATGACGGAGTGATCAGGATCAACGTTTGCGAGAACAGGTTCGGAAGAGAAATGGCGAAAATTAGGGTTTATAGGGAATTTGGAATTGGAATGATTGGTGTTGAAACGAGGTGGAATGGAAGAGAAAGAGCGTAGTACCTGAGGGTGATTGGGAATGTTGTGGTGAGTGCGAAGAAGAAGATGAAGAATTCGCCATTGTTGATGTTTCATTGCTGAATCGAAAGATTGAGATTTGAAAATTGAAAGGAAATGGAGTGAGATTTTTGAGCGAGAAGAAGAGAGAGAGAGGAATGAAAACTAGGGTTTTAGGTATTTGGAATTTTTTTTTTTTTTGGGCCTTTTGAATTTGGACTTTGGTACAATCTTCTACTGCAAATGCCGTAAATTGGCTCGAATTTGGATTTCCAGAAAGTCCATGCAATCACACATTTTAGACTTTTGGATTTTGTATCGCATTTAAACTTATACCTCTATTTATAAAACTTATGCCTAAACTCAGTAAAATATTCTTAAGCCTTACATTAAAAACAAAAAAATACTTGATCCTACCCTATAATCTGAATTTTTTTGGAAAAGTAATTTTTTTTTCTTTTTGAAATTCTATTACCAAAAATTTCAAGAACGAAACTTCCAGTTGAGACTTCTGAAAACTCCATTCATTCATGAAATTTATGGTACAGGTGTTGTTTTTAATTTTTTTTACATTTTTTCATTCAATTTTTTTTCAGTGAGTACCAGAGGAGCAAAAGAACATTGTTGAACATTCTCGAGTTTGATCTCCTACACAATTTAATAGGAGAACCATCATTGAGAAAAGGAGAAAGAGGAATGAAGAGATGACATAAGAGGATTATTATTATATTCAGTTTGAATTTGAGCAACAGGAGCAACAAAATCATGCATTTGATGATCAAGACGAACATCAACAACACCAGAATAACATGCATCACCATCAGCAACTCGAATAATCTCTATTTTTTGAAGGTCCTTACGATATTTCCATCCTTAAAGACTATGAGCATCCTATTGCAATTAAAGTGTGGAATGAACATGTTAGTAAATATTTTTTTTATTACATAGTATAATATAACATATGTATAGTTTAATATATTTACAGTATAGTTTATTACAAAGCTGATTTTAGGAACTCGATTTATTCGAAATAGTTAATTTATTGATTCATTGGTTTTACGAACTCATTAGAGTTTAATTTGATTTACTGATAATGGTCAAATAATAAAATGTATTAATTGAAAAAGAGAATAAAAACTAAAGAAAAAATAAATAATTTTTAAAAGAATTATTTCAATAGTGAAATTTCTTAGTATATATATAATTTAATCGTATAATTTATTGTGTGTTATTTTAATTAAACAGGATAGACATGTCTTGAAAGTTGTTTTAAATGACAAAAAAATAAGATAAATCCATTTATATCAAATGTGTTTTACCTACTCAAATAGATCAATGGATTATTATATCTAGGTTACGTCCTCTACAACGATGTAGGTTGCAGATGATTGACAATAATTTCATATATGTTTTTTCTAAGAGATGACACATATAAACTAGCTTATTTCACCTGTCATTTGGTGAAATGACTATTATTCTTGACGATGTTAGGAGTCTTTTAGGCATACCATGTTATGCAGAGTTTTTCAAACCTCCCGCAAATGTGAATGAAAATTTTGCCATTGTTGCTTTATATAGTTTTGAATGGTTGAAAGCTATATTCTTTAAGAAACTTCATGAAGGAAGATTCGACTGTGCAGCGAGGGCATACCTACTTCATTTGGTAGGGTGTATCATACTAGCTAACAAACGTTTTATCCTTGTATCTGTAAAATATTTATTTCTTTTTCAATACCTTGATACTTGTGGTAAATGGGCATGGGGACTAGTTGCTCTTGTTGTTTTATATGATTATCTTAGAGATGGTACACTACTTGCAATGAAGCAGATTAGAGGATAATTATCTCTATTCTAGGTATTATTACGTTATTTTTTATACTTATTATATTGATATTTGATAAGATGCTTATTTAATTATTTGTACTATTTACATACATGAATTTGTGAATATTTTCTTGACATTTTTAAGCGGGGTATGACTTAGCATATATTTTCAATGCCATAGATATTTTGATGGATTGCGAAACAAACATTTTAGGACGTTGCATACTACAAAGCGAAGTTGGATACTTTGGGAGCTACTAATATTATATGGACATCAAATTATGATGAGGACTCTATGACGAAATTTCAGTTTGTGTCGATTTTTACAAGGTACATTTGTTGGTGTTCCACGATAGTACCGTACTTACCAGAGATGTGCATATAGCAGTTTGGGTATACTCAACACATCTCTCTTATACCACTAATCCTAGTTGTACGTGATGTTAATATTGAATGGATTATGTACAGGAACTCTATATGAAATGCATGATTATTAGAGAGAGCTTTACACATATCTAGAGGAAATGATTATCATTAGTATTATAGTTGTATTTTGATTGTACTATTTTATTATTCAGACTTATTTATTTAAACTTATTTATTTAGACTTATCTCAATTGACTTATTATTCAGACTTTTTGTTGTTGTTGCTTTATTGCTTTAGAATTGTTTTGTTAAAAGTTGAAATAATTTAATTTTTCGTATATTATGTGAATGAATTTTGTTACAAAAAGGAATGTGAAGTGAAGAGGAAACAAACTAACTAATTGAAAAATGCATATATATATGAAATAAATTTTAAATCAAAAGTATCAATCATCTGCCAAAGACATATAATCTTATGTACGTTCTAAATCTAATGAACCCTAATATTGTAGACGACATGTATAAGCTATAGTCTATGATGTAGACTCATCATTGCAGTGCTTCTTCCAATGTCATGTAAGTGGAGGCAACAAACATGTTGATTTCGATTTTACTTGAATCCAATGAGTCTCATAAATAAAAGCAATGATGATAATACAATTGTGTGATAGGTCTCCATTGTGTGCACCCCTCAATGGGAAAAAGTTAAAGAAAAAGTTTTTCACAATGTCACAAGAATGAGATTATATTTTGTTGCTATCACGTAACCCATATCTAGAATACTCATACACTTCTTGTTGGGTTGGTTTCCCAAATCCGTTACAAGTAAAGAGTTTGTCACTTCTTATAAATGTTTCTTGAATAATGCATCATATAAATCAGGTTTGGACTTAACATTTGTATACAATTGTCGACGCAAAATATTCTAATATTCTTCACTATGACCAAGTAAAGCAGCAATAACATGATATCCATAGTTTCCATCTACTGTAACATTAAATATGTCTTCAATATATGGATGAATTAGATGAGGAAACTTGACTAAATATTTTCTAACTTCACTCGTCATAGGTGTTTGCTAAGAGGTTTGTTTCTATGCTTATTGGGAGGTTTGTTTGGATGTTTGTTGGGATACTTTTTGGGATGTTTTAATGGATCCTTGTCGAGAGACTTGAGTAGTTGCATTATTAAAATAAAATGCATCAACATGCTCAAAAAATAAAGGGTCACGATATACGTCAAATTCCTTCGACTTTTTTCTTTTTTTCCTCTTCACACCACCATTTGTTTTGATCTTATTTCGTGGTGCACACATTGATGTTGTCTCTGGATATGCTATTTCGTGCAACTTGTTCCTCAATGCCCTTCTTCCAACAACATTAAGTGTTTTCCATGTTTTCTAAATTATATTCATCTTAGATGTAATTTCCAACTCTGATTCATTTTCTAACTTTTATTCATCTGGACCACTATTCATGGTTAATTTCCTCTAATGTATATGAACAGCATCCAATGACATTGGAACACCTTCTAACTTGTATCGTGCCAACTCACATACACAAGATAATCCATTAGTGTTTTTAAGTATACAATAACACGTAACTTTGTCATTATCGACATAGCTGACTCTCTTGTATTCATCAACAATATCAGGTAAAGCTTTATTGGATACAAACCAAGTCAAATTCTCATAGAATAGATTGTTGTGTATATGCTTTTTGCGACACTTATTTATCTCAAATGAACATTTTATCTTAATAATTTGAAACTTCAACATGTCATTCATATCATCTCATGCCTTACATAAATCTCATTTACTGGGTTCCAAAAATCTCTTCAATGATCAATGAGCAGACTCAACCATAATATTCAAACATAAAAAAGGTTTGATATTATTTAAATAAAAAATCTAGCATGCATGTTTAATCCTATATAAGTATAAATATAAAACAAAATGCAAAGTTTTAATGACATACACATTAGTTATAGTGTTTCCTGGATGCAACACTTGATTGATTTATGCTTCAACAAATTTTTCCTTGTGAGGAGTCAACCATGTGTTTCTGACGTAGTCAAAGAAAATTATATTACCGACACATGCTTGCTCAAAGATTTGCAAAAGTTCATCGTACTTCTTTTCTTCAGAACAATAAATAATTTTCATTCACAACTCTAGAATGGATTATGCAACACCCTAAATTTTATAATAAATTATTTTATTATGAAATATAATTTTTAAATAATTAATTGGGTGTTAAAATTATTTTAGAATATAGGTTGATTATTTTGAGATTAGTTTTCTTTATATATGGGTTTTCTATGATGTACTAATCTTGTACATATTAGACTAAATGTGTGATATAAATAAAAAATATTAAATTATTCATTATGTTTTTCTAAAATTAACTGTGTTTTAGTGTAATACATTAAAGAATAAGATTTTATGCAATTTTACGTGTATATGTGAGTTCATAATTAATGTCATATTTCTTTATATGTTTGACTAATGTTAAGTGTGCACATATTTATATTTTTTATTTTAAGTATCTTTTATTTTAATTATTTAATTTATAAATAATTATCTTAAAATATTAGTAATTTTTTATTAATGAGATTGTGTTAAAAAAATGTTAAAAAAAAAATTAGTTTTAATAATTGTTCTTTTATATAAAAAATAAAATATAAGAAATGTGTAAAATGTATTTTATGAGGTATGCTCATATGCAAGAAAAAAAGCGAATAATAATAATAATAATAATAATAATAATAATAATAATAATAATAATAATAATAATAATAATAATAATAATAATAATAATAATAATAAATAAAAGAAAAAAAAAACAAAAACAAAAAAAGAAGGAAGACCATATATTGTTGCAGTCTTCTTTATAAGCTGCCTCCATACCTATTTCCTCTCCATCTTCTCTCTTCAACTATCATCTTCTGTCTTTGACTATGACCATTACAGCAGGTGTCGTACAAAACTGAGACCATGATTATGATCGTTTTGATCTTCTCCTTCATTCCCAACCTGAATCGCAAATTGAAACGCTCAATTCCTCTTTGTCAAAAATCACACATCCACCTTTTGATCAAGATTCTGACCACCACGACTATCACCAACGAACACTGAGGCCATTTTTGAACTCCACAAAACACCCTCTTCCATTACCTATACTTGAAATTGCTAATTGTTACACTTCAAAAAACGGGTTTCCACCATTGTCGCGTTTATTTTCTTGAATTTCGACCAACACGTTCATCGTCTTGAAAAATTGATATCGTTTTTGGACTCTCCTCATTGAAACCTTCAAGAAGCACTAGTCATTTGCGTGTTTCGGTAAAGTTGATGTCAGACCCTGTCGACGCGTCGGTGAGGCTTTTCCTAATAATTTGTTTCACTTCGTTTTGAATATGTTTCTTCTCATAACATTTTTATCAATTATGTAACACTAATTTTCATGCTATGCATAAATTATCAGTCATGTTTCATTGACTCTGCAAATTCGTCAATGCTTTTGAGCTCGTCGGTTGCGCGTTGTCGACACATCATGGTTGCTGAAAATTGTTCCGATTCTTATATCGCACGAAAGCGTCTGTGACACCCTAAACCCCAAATAAATAAAAAAATCATTTTCTTATTTTTAAAACAATGAAATTCTTCAAATAAATATATATATAAACTTCCAAACATTTTTTTTATTAAAGTAAAGAATATCACGTAATCATAAACATGTCATATTAATCCAAAATTTCCATCAAACTTAACAACTCAAAATCATAAGAATACTCAACAAAATCCTTTTTGAAGTACGCGTACATAAATTTAATGATATATGTAAATATAATCCCAACCCAATGTCACTATCAGAGCGGAAATTCTCAAACTTAAAGACGTCAACAAAAGAAAACATATAATAAAAGTCTTCAAGACAAGATGGTTACCGCCACTCTGATGGTACTAGTAATCACATGTTGCTTGCAACTCGTCTGCGTCCATCGCAAACTCCAAATACAAACAACGAAGGTGAGTATTGAAATTATGTAACAATATAAGATAAACAAGGATAATACACAATTAGTCAAATTATCACAAACATGAGAAACACTCAAGATCATAATATCAAATGTTAATCTAAATCAATCACAATCAAGTAGTCACAAAGATGAAATCATCATTTGGTACCATTCTACTCTGAATTACTTGGTTAGGAGGCCTGATATTATGCCACTACAAAAGTGGACAGACAATTCATGAATGGCCAAGTACTCATAGATCCCCCAACTCAACTTGAGACAGGGGTACTCTTGTGTTGCACGGTAGCTCCTGACCTTAGATAATAACTCACTAATCCACTTAGAAATTCCCCACTAGAGGTACCCCATGGCCTATCAGTCTTACCTTATAGTTCGACTGTAGCCTCCACGATCAGACTAATTCAGTTGTACTTCCCTGAATCACTAGGTTAGTCAGATCCTCGATATATGATGACAAAATAATCCTAACTCCAAAATCTACAACACATATCTCAAACTTACTCGATCATCACAACTCAATACGTTTCAGTTTGACTTCACAATATTCATCATTATATATCTATATCAGTCAATCACAATAAAATCCCAATATTTGGTTTACACTACACACAATACACAATCTAGTTTCATCAATCACATAATAAGGAATCCAAAAGGTGACACATTCAAGTAATACCACTAATTCAATCAAGTAACAAAAACACTCAAGTACATATCATTCATACAATAACAATCAACTTAAGATTTCATAAAATCAGACAACATGCAATCTTTGTATAAATAAATCCACGACAATTCTATAGGTTGTTAAATCATATTTTAGTCCTCATAATTACCAATTATATATTATTAATTAATTATTATTACTCAATAGGGCTAGACCGTATGTAGTAAGCCTCAGATGAATCTCTGGAAATTTTGGCATACACGTTCATCCCACGTTACTTTATACTCATAAAGTTGAACCTCATCTCACCCCTTACCTTGGCTGAAGATTTTTCCTAACAAAATTGATCCGCTGATTTAACGTGTCGCATCTTCGCCAACCACCATCTCTAAAAGTCCACAAGCGAGAATAGATCAACGCAACAATCAAGTACAAATTAATTACTTGCTCCAATAGGTAAATAATTTATTTATTAATAATACATAAATAATCTATATGTTATTGTAATATAATTCAAAAATACCATTATACACACATATTACTATAATCAGATTTTATTTAAACTAAGCATGATAGAAGAAATAAATAAATAAATAAATAAATATATTTGTGGTTCTTAAATAGATTTTTATATATATCAAACTGAATTTTATTAGTTACAGCTTATTATCGACTATCCTGAATTTTACAAAATAAACTAAACCCTTTAAAACCAACTGCATCTCAATACTGCTAATAGTTTATATACTAACTTATCTTCTAGAAATTTGTATGACAACAACTCGTAAATAACATAGTGCATCTTTTATGTATTTTTCTGCATTTATAGTAAACCACTAAGGTCCCTTAAGTATGCAATTACTACTACTACTACTGAGAAAACTTGAATTTGGTGAGGTTAAACTTTTATAAGTGGTGTTTGATTTGATTTTGAAGACCGTGTGGTAGTTGAGTTATTGTATAATTGTTTATTTGACGTATTATGTGTTTTATTTATATCCACCCTTGATATTGTTCTATGATATAAAATACGACAAATTGTAGTTATTTGCATTGCAATTGATGTGGTGTGTGTGAATGATCAAGTATTATTATATGTGAGTGAAAATCTTGTATTTGTTGGAGCTTTGTATTATGATGATAAATTTTGAATGTAATATATGACTATGAAAATAATGCATTGATGATATGTACTTTTTGACTTATGATGTTACCACCTTGATGAATATCATGAAATGCATATTGGGTTTAATTCAATAATTGTTCTCTTAATGAGCGAATAGCCTAGGAAAACGAGGGGAGAATCTGGATTTTACTTGTTTGAAGTGGGGATTATCTTGTCATCATATAGGTAGGGTCTAACAAGCCTAGTGATTTCGAGGAAGTACAACTGAATTGAGTCTGATCGTGGCGGTCTATTGTTGAGCCTTAAGGCAAGATTGTCAGACCTTGGAGGTATTCGGGTTGGAAATTCCTAGGTGACTTGGAGGTAGCACTCCAAATATCGGGAGCTATCACGCAACACACGTTTACCTTGACTGTCATGTATATGTGTCTCGGGTTGAGTTTAGGGGATCTATGAAGATAGGGCCAAGTTGAATTGTCCATCCACCGAGATGGTGGCATAGTATCAAACCTTCTAACCATGTACTTCAGAATTAGAATGGTACCAAAGAAAGAGGACGAGTCTAGATTATAAGATCATGCATAACATTACTTGACTTGTGTGTTGACTTACTTGACGTTGTGGATTGTATCAATGTTTCACCTTGATTAATATTGTCAATTGTGGTTTGATATGATACAATGTTCAATTAATGTTTTACGTGTTCTTATTAATTATTTTACACTATTACATGTTTTCAAAGTTCACCCTTCGTTGCTTGTGTTTGGCGCTTGCGAGATCACAATTATTTTAGGTTATCGGTTGGTGATCAATGTTGAGATAGATGATATTGGGTGGGAGTAATTTGTTGTGTTTTATCAAGTTATGAACTAATTTTTATTTTGTAAACTCTATCGGTCAATTGTATTATATTCGATCTTTCATTCGAAGATAAAATTAATTGTCTCTAAGTTTTGAACATGCTTTTATGTCAGAAATATTTGTTTAATAAACCTCAGTTATATTCAATGTTAAACAATTTTTAATTAAGAAATGTTATGCAATGGTCTTTAATATATATTGTTTGCATTTGACTCAAACACTTTTGTTGATATGTAGTTGGCAAAGTAAACTTTTTGAAGATGGAAATACAACTTTAATTGCACTCATTAAAACAAATTCTCTTTTAGTCACGATCACCTGAGAAAATGAGGTATTTTAATCTGTAATACCCCAATTTTGTATAACCAATTAAAAATAATTATAAAAAAAAGTAACAAAATATGTTTAAAAAATATTTTGCACTTATTTTTATTAAGTAAAAAAAATTATCATTTTATAAATAGTCCAAATTTTGAGTTTACATGATTCCCATTAAACCCTAAACCCTAAACTCTAAACGAATTTCATAAAGTTGGATCCAATGGGCTCCTCCACCTTTTGCAAGAAAAATTATACATATACCCCACATTTGTATATCTCTACCTCTAATTAAATATGATTTACCCATCAATACATTACTCTCTTTGAAAGGGTTATTTTACATAATTAACTGTAAACTCCAATAGTTTGAAGGGTTATTTTACATAATTAACTGTAAACTCCAATAGTTTGAATAGTTTGATCTAGTAGTAATATTATAGACATTGGATTGGTATTTTGTAGTTTGATTTTTATTATTGTTCATTGAAGAGAGATAAATATACATTTATTTATTAGTACTTATTAGTACGTCAAAAGATATTTTTTATTTCTTATTTTAGTTTGGACATTATTTTTTTCCCTTAAATTTTTCGATAAAAAAACATGATTAGCAACAAATCAAATTAAATTTTTATTTTTAAATGTATAAAGAGTTATTTAACATGATTATCATTTTTATATTGTCAATTAATCATAACTATTAGATTATTAGTATGTTTGATTTTTGTCATAATTACTTATAAAACCATTCATATGATTGATTATGATTTATCAATTATATAAAAAAAATTACACCAACGGTAGAGACAAATTAAACTCTTTAATATATTTATTTGTTCATGAAATGTTACACCGCAGTATAATTTGATATTATTATTTATTAAGATTAACATAACTTGCCATAATATTATTTTGCTCTAAGAAGATTCATTCCATCAAAAGTTTTTTCTATTTGGAACATGACATTTGGATGAAATTAGAGGAATAAGGAGCTCGAAGTCCAGAAAATAAAACTAAAAAAGAAAGTAGAGATTTAGAAGTAGTTATAAGGTACAAAAAGCATGTTTGTTGTTTACATAAAGAACAAAGCATTACTTAAGCATATTTTTTTAACTCAGTACTATAAACATTTCATTATCAAATAATAGAGCTGAAAAAAGGTCAGATTGCAGGAATAAAATGGAGCCACATGTAACTCAAAATTCAGCTCCAACAAGGTTAGCAATAATAATTTTATAGATCAAAATTTTAGAATGTATTTTAAAGGATTTGAGATATGTTTGGGTGATAGGAAATTAGTAATGAGATAGATATGAGATTTTTGAGGGAAAATAATAATTTTTATAATAAATAATAAATGATAAATTTTGGTAGAAATTAAAAATATATTCACATTACAATAACTATACATTTACCTATCATGTGATAAAAATAAATCAACTATAATAATGATTGAAATATTTGTTGTGTAATTAATAAATTTTTCTCTTCTTTTGATATTTTGCCTTGTTTTGTTATAAGGCTATTGGATAAGGTTGCAGTTATAACTGGTGGTGCAAGAGGAATAGGTGCAGCCACAGCAAAACTATTTGCACAAAATGGTGCACATGTAATAATAGCTGATGTTCTAGATGATGAAGGCACCAAAGTTGCTGAATTAATTGGAGGCCTCTACATACATTGTGATGTGTCCAAAGAATCAGATATTGAATCAGCAATTAACCTTTCAATATCATGGAAAGGACATTTAGATATAATGTTCAACAATGCTGGAATTGCTGGCTATGAAGGAAGAAGCATAACAACTATTGACATGGAAAAACTATCTCATTTACTTTCAATTAATCTCTTTGGAACTATACATGGAATCAAACATGCTTCAAAAGCAATGATCAAAGGTAAAAATTATTAGGTTTTAATATTTTTTAGTCCATGTATAGCATTTTTTTATATTTTACAAAAATATTTTTTTTAGTCCATAATTAAATATACATATTTTTATTTTTGGTTTCTGTTGTTTTATTTTAGTTCTTGTAATATTTATTCAGATTGAAATCGATCCTATAATACGTATAATATTTGATATTTGATTTTAGTCTCCCAAAATAAAGATTAAAATAAAATTATAGAAATCAATTTCAGTATGAACAAATTTTGTAAGAATCAACACGAAATATCAATGACCAAAAACAAAAATTAATAGGTTTAAAAAAAAATTGGACAAGGAGGAAATTTTATTAATCAGCACAACACTGATGAAAATTTTACAATTGTTTTCGAGGAAATTAGTATAAATTAAAAACAAAAAATAATAATTTTGTAAATATTAAAATAAAAAAAAATAATATATTTACGAGAACTAAAAAGCATATTTCAACTAAAATTTTATTAAATAAAAATTTCTCTATGTTATTGTCTCTTTTTTATATCATCAACAAAATTTTATTTTTCTTATAAAAAAATGATGAAAGGTAAAAAAGGAGGTTCAATTATATGTACTTCAAGTCCAGCTTCAATAATGGGTGGATATGCTTCACATGCTTATACAATGTCAAAAGCAGCAATGGATGGATTAATGAGAAGTTGTGCTTGTGAATTAGGAGTACATTTAATTAGGGTTAATTGCATTTCACCACATGGTGTTCCTTCTGAAATGCTACTTAATGCTTTTAAGTGTTTTGGTGAAGTTGATATTACTTGTGAAGAATTAAGTGAATTTATTGGGAAGAAAGCAAGTTTGCTTAAAGGAAGAGGTGCAACTATTGAAGATGTTTCACAAGCTGCTCTGTTTTTGGCTAGTGATGAATCTGGATTTATAACTGCTCATAATCTTTTTGTTGATGGAGGGATTACATCTGCTAATAGTGTTAATAGTTTCATCTACCAAGATCCTAAATGAAGTGAAAAGTAGGTTGTTTTTAAATTGGAATTGATGCTCTAAAATTGCCTTTAATAGTTATTTTGTTTTCTTTAAGATATTCAATACATAAGAATAATATATAGTTGCATTATTAGGGGTGCCTTGCGATATCTTGAAATTTAGATATTTTATTTGATCATTACTCTAACTATTTATATTTTGACAAATGTTTTGTTAATGGTTGTTAAACTCTTTCATACTCTTTATTTCATAACACAAATTAAAAATGGTCACATAGCTAACAGAGGCCAAGATTTCATCTTCCATAGTTAATGACCAGCCCAATACATATAGAGGTTTGAGGTGAAATTACTAAAAAAAAATTATCAAAATTTATTTTGTATAATCAATTTTGTAATCAATTTTTATCAAATTTTTTTAATAAATGATAAAAATTATTTTATCATTTATTAAATTAATATAGTCAATTTTGTATAATATTTTTTTTTCAATTGATAATAAAATCAATTAACTAATATTTGTTAAGACAATATTAATGTTAGATAAGATTTTATTAATTTTAATTTTAAAAATAATAGAATATGAGATTTTTTATTAAGTATTTTTTAAAAGGCCTAATGAGATTCATTATGTTGGTACTCGTCTAAAAAAAAATCATTTAAAAACACAAGTTAAATGATAATATAATTAGAATTAGTAATTTAATGAACTATTTGATTATCTTCAAAATAATAATTAGAAATTTTTTTCTTGGCAAAATCATTCCCCTACGAACTTTAAAATGCAAAAAATCTTTGGATTCAACTCATCTTATTTAGATAATACAAAACTGTCAAGTGATGATCATTATTCTGATACATGTGTATAGTAAATTTTTGGAGTGATACAGTATTAAAGAAGAACTATGTTTAAAATCATCAAAGCACTTTTGATGTGGAAGTTCATTTACATATTATGAGGTTAGAACGACACAAGTTTTTTTGAAGATAGGGAAACGAGAACGAGAACACAACAAGTATTAAATATTTGCATAATTGTTATAAGTCTATTACAAAAATGATTTTTAAAGAAAAAAAAAACAAAAAAAGAATATGCAGAAGAAAATTCAGTTAAACCTAAAATAATTTTTTTTTTTTTGCTATTAATTTTCTTAGGTAATTAAGGTTTATATCTCTCAATTTTCTGGTTGATGAATTTTTAGTTTATAAGAAATAATATAACAAAAAGTACTTGATTATTCTAATATATATTTCATTGATTAATGAATTAAGCGAAAACTACATCATAGTACTCTTGTTGTTGAAACAAAGAGTTATTCACAAGACTCCTAATATATAAGGAGCAATTCACAAAATTGCAAACACAAATTAGAGCACCTTTTTATACATAATGCCCTAGAAAACAAGAAAATAAAATAAAATAAAACAAAAACTGAATGAAACTACATGATTAGGATCCTTTCAGCTTAATTAATTGGATCAGTTTTTGTTCATGCCAGTTGCATTCTTCACAGCATCAGCAGCTCCTTGTGCTGATGCCTTTATCTGCTGACCAGCCTACATAAAATAAAATAAAAATATTTACTCAAATGGGTCAAATATATAATAAATATAAAATGATTAAATATAAATTCTATGTAGTTTCAACTAAAAAAAAAAAATTGATATGTACTTTTTTAAAAAAATGTGGTGCTTATAGTTTATAAAACCCGTTTTTATGGAACAATCGATTTAAAGAATCCGTGTTTATAAAAGGTGGAGATTAAAAATTTATAAATTTTTCGTATGGTTAAAATTAATCAATAAATATTTTATAGGAACTTCAAAATATTTTAAACCTTAAAGTAAAATTAAATCTAGTCCGTAATTAATAATATGAATGAATTTCATAAATTCACACCATAAAAAAGCATTTAAGTTGATGAATTGAAAATTCAAACCTCTTGCATGGTTTCTTTTGCAGACTGTGCAGCATTGCTAGCCATGTCCATTAAGTTGCTAGTCTTCTCCTGAAATACATTACAAACATATATAATTCTATGTCATTTCATTACATTTAAGTAATTTAAAAAACACTCAATAAAAAAAATAAAAAAATAGAAAGTAATTTAAAAACACAATACTGAAAAAATTGTAATTTAGCGATCAATTTTTCAAAATTAATTTCTAAATGAATTTTGATTGAATTAAAAACTGATTTGTAATAGTCGTCAAATTATTTATAGTTGATGTGTAGCGATCACTTTGAAATTTTCAATCCATAAATCGATCACTAAATAAAAAAACAAATAAAATAAAAATTACATAAATTTCTTTTTTGTATTGGATGAGTTAATTATTACTATAAAAAAGTTAACGGAGTAATTTTTTCTATCTCTAAAATCATTTAAAATGTACACATTTAAAAAATACAATTTCTATATCGTTCTATACTTTCAGATAAATTATATACACACAAATTGAGAGAAGATTAAGCATACCTGAGCTTGGCCTTGGGCCTGTCCAGCCTCATAGCTCATCTTCTGGGGGTCCATCTTAAAAATTGTAATGAAATGAATGAATTGAAAATTAAGAATAGTTAAGGAAGTAGTTTAGGTTTGAGATGTAGCTTAACTTTCTTGCACTTTATTGATATTTATATATGAGTTCCTCAAACAATTACATTGCTTGAGCTTTTAGTTACCACATGTTTAGAGGGCCACGTGTAATCTTAATATGGTATTTTATTTTGAGGGGTTCTTGTAATGTCCTATTTTGTAGGAGAGACCTTTAAACCGGTTGACCAGGAAAGATATGTGGAGGATAAAGTGTTACTAATCTCATGTAACTAGATGGTTGCTAATTTTATGTATGGACAAAAATTTCTTCGGAAATATATTCATTAAAAGGAGAAAAATTATATTGATTAAGAACGTTACATTTCATTCGTTCGGTTGATTTGATCATTCATATCATGTTTAATTGGAAGTTTGTTCGACCGTTAACGAGGGTTTAGATAGAAATCATAAATTTAAGTTAAAATGAGTTGATTCGAATTGAACTTAGTTCAGTTCAACTTATTTGTTAAGAAATTGTTCGATTTAAAATCTCACTCAAGCTCAACATAAATATTTTATTTTATATCGAATGTGATTTGATTTAAATCCACAAACAATTCTATTTAACTATATTAGTTCATATCACATAATTCAAAAGTCAAATTTGTTAAATCTTTTATCTTTTAAATTAGTAATTTAATTGTTAGTTTTAGATAAAATAATTGTTTTAAAAAATATAAATGCAAATTAGATATTTGAAAAAATTCTTATTTTGAACAACAACAAAATTAATAATCATTATTATTAATCTTCAAATAAATCATATGTTTGTTTTACATAATCTTCAACTAAATAGAATAAACAATTAACACATAAAATTTTATCCCAAAAATCTAATTATTGCAAACATATTATGATATCATATCATGATGACGGTAAAAAGTTTTATTTAAGTATTGTATATATTATCGAGTCAACTCATGAATCATGTTCAACTTATATATGATTGACGAACTATAATTTTCAACTCAAGTTCAATTCATTAGGTTCATGAAACAAGTTCAATCATAGAGTCAAAATAAATATATAGTTCAAGTTCAACTCATATGGCTAACGAGCTTAATTTTCAATTCGAGTTCAACTAATTAGATTTATGAACCATGTTCAATGATTTAATTGTCAAGCTGAGTCTCAAACTATATTTAAATTAGATGTTTTGCCGAGTAATCTTCAATTTTCTCAATGTTATTGGTAACACGGAAACGTCACACCAAACCTAGTGAGTTTAAACAACAATATAGAAAAGAATAAAACAATTGAAAGATGTTTTCAACCATATTTAATGTGCTAAACATGAAAAATATCCTCTCAAGTATAAAATTGAGCCCATTATGATACATATCATTTTTTTAAAATTATCACTTTTTTAATATAAAAAAATAAACACTTTTCAGAATTTTCTCCGTTTATCACAGCTTTTGAAAAATATACGAATCTTATAAAAATCTAAAAATTGCTTAAAAAGATAAGCTATTTTAAGTAAGCTCTATAAAAATAATTTGTTATAACTAATTTTTTTTTAAAAAAAATGATTTTTATTACAGTGGACAAACACAAAACAATTTCTAATTTTTTTTAAATCTCTAATAAATAATCTCTAAATTATTGATTACAAAAATCAATCTTTTATAATTTATAACAAACATAATTCAACCAATAAATTATGAACTTATACCTCAACATGTCATCATACCTTTATAAATTCAAGTAATAATTAAAATAGCATAAGTTATATATAATAATTAATTGTTGATAACATGTACAAGATCCTTCTGACATGAGTTACATGAGAGATACTAGTATGTGAGTAAAGTAGGTCAGAAATTATCACAGCAAGAGAGTGAAGAGACGTTCCACTTATATTTTCTTTACTTATACCAAATTAAGTAGGTCTATTACTTCTTAACTCTTTAACACTTGTACCAAAAATTGATAGCACTCAAAAGTCCAATATTTTTGTCCTATCTCTTTGTTGGGATGTCTTTACAAAATTATGGTATTTTTTATTGTGTTGAGAGTCTATTATATTGGGAGATCAACGCATAGGGAAAAGATTGCAACTACATAAGTGACTTAGACACTATATCTTTACTTAAAATCTTGAGACAATTGGTATATGAATCATCTCATTTATTGTTGTTCAACACTCATATACTGACATTTTAATAGCTAATGAGATTATTGATGAGGCAAAGAGGCATAAGAGGGAATTGATATGTTTAAAGTTGATTTTGAAAAAAGCATATGATTTTGTGGAGTGAAACTATTTGAATGCAATTATGGCGAATATGAAGTTTCCGAAAGTGTGGCGGAAATGGATGTGAGAGTTTGTTAATTATGTGAAGACGTCTATCTTTGTTAATGAGTTTTCTTTATTTTGGGGATTGTGTTAGGGGATCCTCTTTCTCCATTCCTATATTTTTAAGATGTCGAAGGTTTTAACTCATTGATGTGATCTTTGATAAGACATTAATTGTTGGAAGGCTATAAGTTGAGCGCAAGTGGTGATTGTTGTGTCTCTCATTGGCAATTCGCATACGATCCAATGATTATGAGAAGCAAATGTTGGGCAATGTTAGAGCAATCAAATTCATGTTTTTGTTGATTGAGTTAGCTCCTCGTTTAAAGGTTAATTTTTACAAGAGCGTCTTGGATGCTAGAAGCGGTGGATGTTCTTCATTGTCGACTCAATCATATTCCTTTTGTTTACTTAGGCATGTCTATAGGGGATAACTCGAGAAGGTTGATGTTTTGGAATGAAATGGTTGAGAGGGTACAAAGTTGGTTGAATGGATGGAAGAAGCACAATTTTTCTATGGGTGGTCGACTTGTTCTCATTAACATTGTTTTGTTTTGCAGTAGCGATCTACTTCCTTTTCTTTTTCAAATCCCCTATTGGTATCATTTCTAAAGTTAAATGTATTTTTAAATCTTTTCTTTTTTTTTTTGTGGGAGTGAGGGTGTGAGGAAAAATCATTGGATGAAGTGGAATTAGGTGTGCCGTAGTAGGAAAAATGGTGGGTTATGAGTGAAAAATTTAAATACTTTAATTTAGCATTGTTAGGAAAATAGTGTTGGCGATTGAAATGTGATAAGGAGATTGTGGTATAAAATGTTGTGTCATAGATATGGGTGTGTAGATGGAAAGATTTGTGGTGGTTCTCTTAAGGACTCAGATTGGTGGAAAATGATTTTTTTCTATTTTGGAATGGGTCAAGAGAGAGAATAGAGAATGGTTTTAGGATAATGTGGTGAGGGTGGTGGGGAATCAAAAAAGTTCTTCATTTTGGTCAAAGTCGTGAGTAAAGAGAGGTTTGTTGAGAGATCGATTTAGTCGTTTGTTTAACTCAATAGTGAATAAAAATGTTTATGTGACGGGTATGGTGCGTATGAGGGCAAATAGTGTGGAATTGATTTGGAATTGGTGTAGGGTGTTTTATTAGAGGGAAAATGAATTAGTAGTCAAGTGTGTTTTACTTATCGATAATACCTTTTTACGGGAAAATATACAAAACAAATGGTAATGGAATATTGGCAATGGTGAAGTTTTATGGTGAAAGACGTGTGTATGTTTTTGACAAATGTGGAGTTAAATATAAGGTTGTCTTTTTATTCATTTGTGTAATATAAAATAGCACATATCAAGATATGTGTTTTTTTGTTTGGGGTTTATTCTTAAATTATTTAGCTACCAAAGACAAGTTAATTTTCAGAAGTTGTGTTTAATGTTATCCTCATATGTATATTGTGGGTTTGTGGATTTGATGAAACTATTTCACGTTATTTTATTGATTATCTTATTTCATGGTGTATTTAGAAAGATCTCATATGATTGGGAATTAGTGGCGCCATGCATTAGGAAGCGGATGCACGTGTGCATCAATTTTCTGGTTTCAATTGGGGAGGTAAAGGGGTTCGTGAAAATTTTGGAGTCGGGTGGTTGGCGTGTGTGTGGACTATTTGGAATGTTTGTAGTTCTATTATTTTTAACCATTCTGATTTCAATAGTTTTTTGTATGACTTTTCTTCTCGATGTTCTCATCCTTTGACTTCTTTGGACTTATAACTTTGTGTTTGTGCTTTTAGTGTGTTTATATCGTTGGGTCTTATTTGTGAGTCTCTTCAACTTTTTTTCATTTTGTAATCTTTGTTTTATTTTTTAATATACCATGTACTACAAACTACTTTTTTAATTATATTTCCTTAGTCGATTCGAAATAAAATAATATTAATATATATTACTATATGATATTTGTTTTTGGGTACCAATATTACTATATGATATGCTATGAATTAATTAATATTTACTTATTAATAAAACAAATTATCTTATTTGTATACTTATAAAATTAATATAATATAATATAAAATTTTAAGTTTTAATTTAATATTATGATCTTTTAAATATTAATTGGGTTAATAGTCATTTAGTCCAACTAGAGACTCATTGGTTCGACTAGTGACTCATTATCCCAATAATTGAATTGAATCGATCATCGACCCAAGATTTAAAATGTTAAAATGAATTATAATGAAAAAATATAATAATATATAATGTCATATTAAATATAAGGATATTTAAGTATAAATTTGAACAAATATTTTTTCTAGAAAAAAAAAAAAAAAAAAACTAATGTTCTCCCTTTTCTAAATATCCCATTTTGAGAGGAGAGCTAAAATTAGCTTAAGAGGAATTTGATTCTCCTCTCTTCTCTCCCCTCTAAAAAAATGGTCAAACCACTAAAATTTAAAATAATTATTTCTTTCTCATTTCTCCTCAAACTAAATAAACTCTTACGGTTGATTTTAAAAACTCGTAGGACTAAATTCTTGGAATTTTGTTTTGTTTTTTTTTATTTGGTTTTAAAACGAATTAGATCTCTTGTATTTTTCTCATGTGTATTTCTAGTAATTTAATACTTATTAGATGATCTATGCTTTGAAGACTTGGCTTCACATAGAAAAACTATGGGGTTGTTCCAAGTGGCTGTGTGTTAAGTGTTCAAATAGGAGAGTGAGAGTTAAGAGGGTTTTCAATAGCACGTGCTAAAGAGTGGTTGGAAGAGGATTTTTCTTGATGAGATTTTTAATAAGACGAAAAGAAGATTAAATTGAAGGATGAAATAAATTAAACGTTTAGAATTTTATAGACACTTTTTTCAAAATTTCATAATTATGAACAATGTTAGGTCAACTCTTGTTCCTTCACGACAACTCATCCTAACCATCTTGTTTGTAAACTAATGAATTTTTTGGAAAATATATATATATATATATATATATATATATATATATATATATATATATATAAAGATATTAAGAGAAAGAAGGATCAACAACTAATAAAGAGTTTATGAATGATGGATGGAAAAATAGATAGTTTGAATAAATTTTAGTTAAATTGTGATGGATTGATCAAAATAATCTTTTAAGTTTTATAATTCATTAAAAACTAAAATTCATTCTAATCAATGCGAAAACAATTTTTAATAGATGGTTGTTGGCTTGTTCCGGCGGCATACGGTGACTTGTTGCGTGAGGCAATTTTGTGGCATGCACAATTTTTTTCCTAGTTTTTTATATTTAATTTTAAAAATCAATTGTTTGTATTTTATCCAATGAATTTTTATTACTCCTAGAGTGAAGCATGATCTTTGATCCAAATTTTATTGGGCTTATCGAGAGTAGGGGTGGACATAATATTCGGACCTTCCCGAATCCGGCTGATCCAATAAAAAATTTAAATTTGCGGACGAGTTTCGTCGGGTTGATGGGTTGAACGGATGAAAATTAAGGATTCATATGGGTTTATACGGTCGGGTTCGGATGAGTAATTTGAATCCGCCGATATCCGAACCCGACTGAATTATATTATATATTAATATTATTAATTTTATATTATATATAAATTTAAAATACACAAAAAGGCACAAGACAAAAATTTAAAAAAAAAAAACAATTTATCACAAAAACACAGCCACAAGACAAATATTTTTAAAATAAAATGCCAATAATAGAACCAACAGCTCAGCCCAATTAAAACTAAGTTGAGGTCAAATTTCAACATATACAAAAAAAGGCTGAATAATTTAGAAGAAAAAAGTAAAAAAGTCTAATAAAGTTCAACCCATTTTTATCCACCCATACATAACCGACACCCGATCTACCCGAACCCGACGTATCCGATTTAAAAAATAGACGAAATTGGACCAATAAATCATACCCGTAGATTGGACCGGTTTCACATTTTTGACCCGAAACCGCCTATATCCGTCTGACGTCCACCCCTAATCGAGAGCCTGTTTTGCCAACAATTGGGCAATAACATTGGTGTTTCTACAAATGTGGTAAAAAGAAAGATGTTTTCTTCTTCCGCTTTTCTGTGTAGTGTTTAAGAAATGTGCCTCTTCATTAGAATTACGACAATGTTGATGAAAATCTCCATCGATAAAAAATATTTATTGTTTTGGAGTTTTTTTGTTGTTGAAAATTTTCTTTGGGTGTTTCAAATTTTTTTACAAATTTTAGTGTATTTTTATAAATAAAATTTAAGGTGAAGGATGATATCTCTGTTTAAAATAGAAAAGACTTTAAGATATATACGAAACCCACAGTCTAATGAATTAGAGTTAATTTTAATGTTTTAAGTCAATTAAATACTTGAGAAAAAAAAATGCACGGTTAATGTAAATCAATTTTACATAAATGGTAAATAAAAATGGTTGATTTTGTTATATTATTATAGGATCATAACTAGGAATTTTTTTTTAATAAATCATTTTTCAAAAAAATTATAAATATATTCCCTTTTCAAAACTATATATTAATATACCTTTTTTTTAAGATGATTTCCTTAAGAAAGCCCGTGTTTGCAAAGGTGATTTCCTTAAGCTATTTTTCAATAAAATAAAGTATTTTTTTTTTCAAATTAAAAAAAAATTATATATATAATTCATAAAAATACAAAAATATAAATTTTAAATTATATAAATTGACTACATTTGTAACGTTTGGATAATGTTTTTGAGTATGACCAGTTAACCGACATAATCCATATTTTTTAGGCACTGTTTCAATTAATTTTATTTTTTCATATTATAAAATAATATGAAATTTGGCGATACACCTCGTTATCAAAAAATTGACCACATGACCGTTATCGATGTAATATATTAAAACGTTAATTTATTTCTTATGTATATATTACTAACAAACCTGATATTCAGCAGTATAAAAAAGTGATAACAAGGTGTATCATAAAAAAAAAAATTGAAAAAATGCCAAGAAAATACGAACTATGTCGGTTAACTAGTTATACACGAAAATATTGTCCAAATATTACAAGCAACTCTGGTCAATGTAATTTAAAATTTGTGTTTATGTATTTTTATGAATTATATTCATTATATATATAATATTTCTTTTTAATTTAAAAAAAATTGAATTGTTTTTTAAAAAAAAATGACTTAAGGAAGTCGTCATTTACAAAGACGACTTGTAAGGGAGAAAAAAAAGGGATATATTAGTATATAGTTTTGAAAAGAGAGTAAATTAGTAATATTTTTTTTGTTGAAAAAATGAGTATCAAAAAAATAAAACCATCATAATTATTATATAATCAATAGTATTAAAGTGTCGATGCAAATTAGTTTACAAAAATAGTATATATTCATTAGTTGTAATATTTTTTAGACTAAATATTAT
>JBBPBR010000006.1:6822745-6842299 GCA_037974775.1 Cicer pinnatifidum
ATCAATCACATAATAATTAGAGTTTTGTTTCTTTTTAAATTGGTTTGCAACAACATAATTTTCCGCTACAAATAATACCATAATTTGATAGTACTATATTTTTTATTGGGAATAATACAACATTTTAGCAACAACATAATTTTTCGTTGCAAATAATAAAAGTGGACTTCTATGGTACAATAGAAAATCGATATATTTTGCTACTATCAACTTAAATAATTAATAGTCTAATGACATGTTACATGTGAGTAAGATTGACCATAATTTTTTAACACCATCAAAATTTTCTATTTTACGCTTTTTTATTTTAAAATAATTAATAGTTATTTATTAAACTATATAAAAAAATAACAAGTTTTAAGTTTTTTCTCTAACATTATCTCTTTAGTTCATCGTTCTCCACTGTCCCTATGCCGTTCTTCATCGTCACTCTCCACTGTTCTTCATTTGTTAGCTTTCAAAGCTATTACTTCAAGTGCAAGAAACAAAAACATACACTAGCATGTGAATAGTAGGACTTGTTTATCGAATGAATTGAATATGCTATTTATACATAAATTATTCCTATTCATTCTAATTGCCCTATAACTTAATAACTAACTAACTAACTAATTGAATAAAATTAGTTAGTTAGTTATCACATACAACTAATGTCTTGCTTGAATTACAAGTTATCTAACATTTTTCCTTAATTCAAATATCTAAGTGATACTACACCTAACATTAGTCTTAACTCGTCAAATGTGTTTATCCTAAATGCCTTGGTCATAATATAAGTCACTTGCATTTTAGTTTGGCAACATATAAGTTTAAGCTTGCATCTTCTAACTTGATATCTTAAGAAATGAAACATTGTTTCAATGTGCTTGCTTCTTCCATTAGATACAAGATTTTTTGCTAGATTTATGGCTAAGTTGTTGTCAATCATCAATGGCATTGGTCTGCATACATCAACCTTCAATTCTTCCATCGAAGTTTCCAGTCATGCTGCTTGGCAGACTGCATAACTGGAAACAATATATTCACCTTCGTCTGATGAGAAGGCTATGACCGACTTCTTCTTGTGCTTCATGCTATTAAATATTTCATGAATTTGAATACATAGTCTGATGTTCTTTTTCTATCATTCTTACCTACACACCAATCAGAATCTGAATAGCAACTAAGTCTCCATCTCTTTGCTTTAATTTTGTTGCAAACAAAATTCCATGTTCCAATGTACCTTGAGTGCATCTCATGATTCTCTTGACTAAAATCCAGTTAGAATGCTCGAGATTCTCCATGAATTTGCTAATGACACCCACAATATAGAAAAGGTTAGATATTGTGTTGCACAAGTACCTTAGGGAACCAACAACTTGCTTGAATAGAGTAGTGTCAGTCAGCTCCTCTTAAGCTCATTTCCCTAGCTTTGCATTGACTTCAATTGGAGTGACAACAGGGTTGCATCCAACCATGTCATATCTTCTCAATATTTCTCCAGCATACTTCCTCTAATGAATCACCAGCCTTGGTTCTGTCTAGTGAATTCCATTCCTAAGAAATAAGTCAGCTTGCCCAGATTTGACATTTCAAATTGATTTTTCATGATTTCCTTGAATTCTTCAATTTATTTCCTGCGGCCGCCAGTTACCAACAGTTCATCCACATACAGGAAAAGTAAGATCATTGTTGGCCCTTCACTCAGTATGTAATGTTTCACATAAACTCCATATTCAACTATGCACTTGATAAAGCCAATGTTGATTAAAAATGAGTCAATTCTTTTGTTCCAAGCTCTTAGGGCTTGCTTCAAGCCATTGAGAGCTTTTCTCAATCTGAACATTATATCCTTATTTCCCTTGATCACAAATCCTGGTGGTTGAGAGACATACACTTCTTCTTCAAGCAATCCATTCAAAAATGCATAATTGACATCAAGTTGGCACATCAACCAACCTCTAGCACTAGCTAGTGCTATTACTAGTCTTATTGTCTCAATCTTGGCTATTGGAAGAATCTTCTGGCAACCAATCTATGTTTGTCATTATTAATTGTTCCATCTGGATTTAGCTTGAGTTTGTAGACCTATTTAACTCATATCTACATCTGTTTTGGAGGTAAGCCAGTTAGGTACCAAGTCTGGTTCTTCTCAATTGTCTTGATTTCTTTTATCATTGCTTCCTTCCATGACCATCTCTTCATAAATTTTTCAACATTTAAAGGTTCTGTATTTGCAAATAGAGCAAAGTGAACTAGATCTCTAATGTTGTCAATTTCATTATCATTATATACTTCAAACTCTCTTAAATATGTTGGTGGTTGCCTTTTTCTCTGCGATCTGCTTGACGCTATCCTTTATTCAATTGTGTCTCCACTGGCTTGATGATTATTTTGCATTGGTACAGGAATTTGTGTAGGCTGGCATATGTTGTTGGTCTCCTGTTCCCAATGTTGGTTGGTGTTGCTTGTATTTTGTCTCCAGTCTTAGAGATGGCTGGTGTTGTTGGCTTTCTGCTTCCAATCCCAATTTTCTTGCTCAATTACTTTCACATCTCTACTAACTACAATATTTTCTTTAGTAGGATCATACATTTTTTACGCACCATTTGGATGATACCTAATCAAGATCATGACTTCACTCTTATCCTACAACTTTCTTCTTTTCTGGTCATGCACATGCTTGAAACATATAACACCAAATGTCCTTCAGTGCCATATTGTTGGTTTCCTACCACTCCAAATCTCTTCTGGCACATTCTATGGTAGCTTCTTTGTTGGCCATTATTTTGGATATAGGAAGCAGTTGATGCAGCCTCACCCTAAAACTTGTGTGGCGATTCCTTTCCCTTCAACATACTTCTAATCATGGCTAGGATGGTTATGTTTCTTCTTTCAACCAGTCCATTACGTTGAGGTGTGTAAAGGGAAATCACTTCATGTTCAATTTCATGCTTGACACATAATTCCTCAAACTTATAATGTATACTCACCACCTCCATTTGTCCTTAACACTTTGAAATTTTTTCCGCTTTGTTTTTCAACTTTCACTTCGAAATTCTTGAACATCTCAAATGCTTCATCTTTGGTCTTTATCAAATAATTCCACAACATTATACTAAATTCATCAACAAATGTTATGAAGTACTTGTTACCTCTTAATGATGGCACATCAAATGGTCCACATATGTCACTATTAACCACTTCAAGACAATCATTTGCTCTTGCTTGAACTTATGATTTGAAGGAGTTCCTTTAATGTTTTCCTGCCATACACACCTCACATACCTTCTTAGGAACATCAATCACAAGAATGTCACTTACCATATTCTTTGTTCCTAGTTGTTGCAGGCTTCTAAAATTCAGGTGACCAAATCTTAAATGCCACAACCAGTTCTCATCAACTGAGCTTACTGCCTTCAAGCATTGGATGTATGTAGCTTGTATGCTTATGACAAATGTTCTGTTCTTTGAGAGAGGAACCTTCAATATCATATTCTTTTGTCCATCAGACATTTCTAGTGCATCATTCTTCATAATCACTTGAAATCATTTCTGAATCAGCTGGCCTATGCTCAACAAGTTGTTTTTTATCCTTGGCACATACAACACATTCTCCATTACCAATATCTTTCATTTTCTTATTTTTATCACCATGTTGCCACCATTTTCAGCTTCCAAGGTTCTGTCATTAGCAAATCTAATCTTGCTTTGAGGTATCAATATCCACCAGCCATTCTTTGTGACATGTCATGTGATTGGAGCATCTAGTATCAATAAACCAGAATTGGGCTTGAGAAGGTTCTTCATTTGGTGTAGCCATCAACAACAATGTGTATGAATCTGACTCCTCATCTTGTGCAACACATGCGTCTTCCTTATCCTTTTTTTTTCATTCCTTTTCCAGTCCAACATTCATCTGCAAAATGCATAAATTTCTCAAATTTGTAGCATTGCACCTTATTCTTGTAAATGTTCTTTAATTTTCCTTTGAATTTACCACTTGAATTTCCTCCCTTTTATGAGGACACAAACTTATCTTCAGACTTCTCAATCTTGTTATTCTTCCACTTTCTCTTCTAATCCCCATGATTTTGTATTTGTGCTGCTAGTGCCTGAACACTAGACCTCCCTTCATTCCTTTCATCCATTCTCAATTCTTTTGCTTTTAATGTTCCCTGCAATTCTTCAAGACTCAAGGTTGAAATGTCTTTGGATTCCTCAATGGCACACACAATGTTATCAAACCTAGAATGCAAGGATCTTGGGACTTTTCACACAATTTTTGTTCAGTCAACTTTTCACCACAACCAACCATATGATTTGTGATTGTTCTTAGTCTTGAAATTATATTTGATACATTTTCTTGTTCCTTCACCTGCAGCAGCTGAAATTTCCTTTGTAAGGTCTACAATATCACCTTTTTTACCTTGGTTCCTTATGAATAACATTTCTCAAGAATGTATCAGACTTCTTTTACACTTGTTCCATCATATATCTTGTCAAAGTTGGTTGTATCAAGGCATTGATGAAGAATGAATGTTGTTTTGCAATCTTTCTTCTTGGTTTCTTTAAAACTTGACCTATGTACCTCTGTTGGATTAACTCCCAAATCCTGAAAACCATTTTCTATTATTTCTATCACTTATTGAAATCTAAATAATGCTCGAATTTTCACTCTCCATCTATCCCAATCTTTTACATCAAAGTTTGGCATATGGGCTTAAAAATTTCTATTGTTTGCACTTGAAATCATCCTCACTTTACTCGCGTTTTAATCTTCACATTCCACTCGTGTATGCAACTCTAATTTGGATCAAATATGATGGCTCTGATACCAATCGTTAGCTTTCAAAATTGTTACTTCAAGTGCAAGAAACAGAAACATACACTAGTATGTCAATAGTATGACTTGTTTATTGAATGAATTGAATATGCTATTTATACATGAGTTATTCCTGTTCATTCTAACTATCTTTTAACTAACCAACTAATTGAGTGATTAGTTGGCTATCACATACAACTAACACCTTACTTAAATTATAAGTTACCTAACATCATCGTTTATCTTCGCCTGCTTCCACAAAACAAAATTAACTCTGATATCATCAAAATCAAATAACCTTGAAAGATTGACCTTATCAAGATAAGCCAATAAGAACAATTGCTCTAGAAAATCCCTAAGATATTGTATATTAGTATTAGCATAGACAAGAAAATATGACCATTTTGATTTCTACTAAAAGAACTAATCCTTGTTACAAACTAGGATAATGATTAATTGTACAACAAAATAAAGGTTTGTTAATTTGTCTGATTTTGCAAAAAACAACCGCACATGGACATAAACAATTTCAAACAGTCTCATAGTTGCAATATATACAATAGTCCATATTCATACACTATAAATCGAAGATAAAAAATTCACCAAGAGTCTAAGACGAACCTCGACGATGCAACGATAACCGCACCAAGAGGACAGTGACGCAAACACGAGCGAATTGAGAGTGATACAAAGGGTAGATCTTCTCGTGATGGTGAAAGAACGGTGCAGAGTTCTTGTTGAAGGACGACGAAGGAGAGCGATTTACTTTGGTGGTGGAATGAAGTTTCGCAAGAGAGGAATGTAAGGAGTTCTAAACCTTGATAATTGTTTTTATTTTAATTAAAATAAAAAAAATTAGAAAAATGATTTAAATTTAAGGTTATTAAATTGTAAAGATAAATGTACATGTTCAACTAATTTGATCAACTTAATGTTGAGGCAAAATCCCAAATTAATATTTTGATGTAAACAAATAACAAGTTAATTAAGGAATCTAATTATGATTCTAAATTATGTGTTATTTAACATGTGATTTTGAGTGTAATAATCCAAGTTTGGTACAAGGAAAATGAAAGAGAAATCAGTTCCAAGAAAGAGCTAGAAATGAACAAGACTGAACCAAGAACGCTTTATACATAATCTGAAAAACCAAGAATGTTCTCCACGTTTTAATCATTTTAGCAAGCAAGATCGCATTCTCCTTTAATGCAAGGAAAACTCTTGCAAATCACGAATGGATTTCCAATTCGTATACTAGGAATGTACAACTCTCATATGGGAAAAAAGAATCACTCAAAAAGATTAAAGATTAAACAGCATAACTAAAAGCAAAAGTGACAAATGACCATTCTTCAATAGTGTAACATCTGTCTCCAGATTGATAAACATTCTCCAGCATGTTACACATGATCTTCAGCAGCAAACATCCTTCTTCAATATGTGGAGGGTCTGAAACATAATCTCTTAAGCATAAGTCAACTATGTGACAGTGGCTTTGAAGTTAGTTTCAAACCTAACCTATGTGAAATCATAAAAACAAAATTTGGGGAAGTACTGCTTTCAGGAACTAGAAAGAAAAATCTTTATGTTTTATATCTTGAAGAACTACCTGATGAATCTTGTTTCATGTCTATCAATAAAGATAAATGGATTTGGCATAAGCGGACATGTCATGTTAACATGAAAACTATCTCAAAAATTCAAAACTAGAACTTGTTAGAGGATTACCAAAACTGAATTTTGAAAAATATAAAGTATATGATGCTTGTGCTAAAGGAAAACAAGTCAAAACAATTTTCATTCAAAAGAGTTCATCTCCTCAAACAAAACTCTTGAGCTACTTCACATAGATCCATTTGGCCTAGTTAAAACAACAAGTTTAGGAGGAATGAAATATGATTTTGTTATTGTTGATGATTTCTCACGATACGCTTGGGTATTATTTTTAAAACAAAAAGATGATGCTTTTAAAATCTTTTGTAAAAAGTACAAAATGAAAAATATTCCAACATCATTTCTATAAGAAGTGATCATAGAGGAGAATTCATAAATGCCTCTTTTAAAATCTTCCTTAAAGAACATGACATTTCTCATAATTTATCTTGTGCAAGAACTCCTCAACAAAATGGAGTTGTTGAAAGAAAAAATAGAACCTTACAAGAAATGGCAAGAACAATCTTGGAAGAGTCTAATGTTGAAAAATATTTTTTGGCTGAAGCTATCAATACATCATGCTATATTTTAAACCGTGTATCCATAAGAAAGATTATAAACAAAACACCATATGAAATATGGAAAAAAAGGAAGCCAAACATATCATATTTTCATATTTTTGGTTGTTATTGTTTTATCTTGAACAACAAAGAAACTCTTGGAAAGTTTGATGCAAAATCGGACAAAGCTATATTTTCGGGTTACTCAACCAATTCTAAAGGGTATCTTGTTTTCAATTTAAAAGCCAAAATTATTGAAATAAGCATGCATATATTATTTGATAAATTTGATTATCTTGATTTGGAGTTAAAAAGATGAGGAAGAAGAAGAAGAACATTATGGGCAACAACAACAGCACAATGTTCTCTAGGAAACCCATATTGATAAACAATATGTGTTTCATTCTCCTCCTAAAAGCTGGAGAACGATTAGTGATCATCCTCAAAATCAAATCATTGGAGATACTGCTGATGGAATTAGAACAAGAATGTTATTCAAGGATGATAGCAACAACAACATGGCAATGATCTTCCAAATTGAACCAAAAGCAATCAAAGAAGTCATAGTTGATCAATCTTGGATTTAAGCAATGAAGGAAGAACTTCTTCAATTCAAGAATAATGAAGTCTGGAATCTAGTTCCATATCCACAAGATTAAACCATCATAGGAACAGGATGGGTATTCAGAAACAAACTAGATGAAGAAGGTAAAGTTGTGAAATACAAAGCAAAGTTGGTTGCTCAAGGTTACAATTAACATGAAGGTATAGATTGTGATGAAACTTTTTCTCCCGTCGCAAAGTTAGAAGTTATATGAATTCTTCTTGCATATGCATCTCATAAACTTGTTAAGCTCGTTCAAATGGATGTTAAAAGTGCATTCTTAAATGGCTTTTTAAAGTAACAAGTTTATATGCGTCAACCTCCCAATTTTGAAGATCAATCAAAACCAAATCATGTTTTTACACTCACCAAAGCTCTATATGGTTAAAAACAAGCACCACGAGCTTGGTATGAACGACTTAGTTCATTTTTAATCAAAAATGGATTTTTCTAGAGGAAAGATTGACATTACACTATTCAAGAAAAATGATAAAAATGATTTACTTATTGTTCAAGTGTATGTTGAGGATATTATCTTTGGCTCAACTAATGAGAAAATGTGTGATGCTTTTTCAAAACTCATGCAAAGTTAATTTCTAATGAGTATGATGAGAGAATTAAGACATTTTGTTGGCTTGCAAATTAAGCAACATGAAGATGGCATTTTTATATGTCAAGAAAAATATAGTAAAGATTTTTTAACCAAATATAAAATGAATGAAGCCAAAATCATGATTACTCACATGCATCTATCTTCTTCATTAGACAAAGATGAAAAAGAAAAATCTATTTATGAAAAAAAGTATAGGGGCATGATAGAATCTTTGCTATATTTAACTGCTAATAGACTTGACATTGTGTTTGCATTAGGATTATATGCTAGATTTCAATCAACACCTAAAGAATCTCATTTAACAGCAATAAAAATAATTTTTAGATATCTCGTTGGTACTAGTGATCTTGGCCGTTGGTATAGAAAAAAAGTTCTCATTTTGATCCTATAGCTTACTGCAGCGCTGATTATGCTGGAGATCAAATTGAATGAAAAAGCACAAGTGGAGCATGTTAGTTTCTTGGAGAAGCTTTAATAAGCTGGTCATGCAGAGGAAGAAAAAAACATGATTTCTCTCTCAACAACTGAAGCTGAATATGTCTCAGCTGCAAACTACTGCTCTCAAGTTCTTTGGATTAAAAATCAACTTGAAGACTACTCTGTAAGATCTAAACACATAAAAATAAAACATCTTTTTATTTTTAATCATGTTACTAAAATAGAAGTTAAATTAATCTTTGTTAATACTAAAAAAAAACTTGCTAGTATTTTTTACCAAACCTCTTGTAGAGGAAAGTTTTAATTTTATCAAAGAAAAAATGAGAATTATAAAAAAATCCAACAAGTTTGCATTAAAATATGGTTCTGCATAAACGGAGAATAATAAACGTTATGTATTTTCTGCACGCATCATTCTCCCATTTTCCCTCAAAATTGAGCAAAACCTCTCTTTCGTGGCATTAATGAGACGTCTTTTCTTATCTGCAAAAACACTGCCACATTGTCATTTCTCCTTTTTTCCCACACGAATCAGTCACTTCACTTTTCCCAACCAAGTGAAAAAACTGCAAATCATCATCACTGTTATTAATCTTCCCTAAATACAGTTTTCTTATTCATCTACCATATTCTGCAACTCCCAAACTTCTCAAAACCTTAAAACCATTTTCTAAAGAAAAATAATTGAAATGACTCATACTAAAACGAATGCTCGAAAGTACACTTGCCCTGATGGACCTTCATCCTCTTCATCTCCTTCATCTTCACCGTTTCACAGTCGATCACCATCGCCACCACCAAGACCCACTCCTACTCAAAAATCATCTAATAAAACTTTTTCAGATTATTTATATTCCTATCTTGAAACAAGCCCTAGAAAAGATTTCAACCTTAACCCATTGTCAACTGTTCTTCCCCCTTTCTTTCAATGTCCTCCTCGAAACCTAAATGAAGTTCCCCCTCACCTTCTCTCATCATTCTCTAAACCCACGGAGCCACAAAGACGCTCCATGAGAATATCCACGGGAATCGTTACCTCCCAAGCTCAACCCTCAAAACCTACAATCTTCGTCATTTCTGATAGTGACGATTTTGAGCCTTCCACACTAAACCCTACAAAGAAAACAACACCTATCAAACCATCTGAACCATCCATCTCCTCATTCCAAACTAAACCTTCTTTTTCCACACCCCAAACCAAAAGAAAAAAAATCCATGAATGAAATTTTCTCATCTTCAAAACCCTCTCAACCATCTTCATCTAAACCTTCTAAAACACAAAAATTAAAGGTCAAAACTACCATCACTCTATCATAGGTTTTGGCCAAAAACAAGCTAAAAAATCCCCAAAGAGGTAAAACAATTGCTCCTAAGCAAAAGCCTCGAGAAAGTTCTCCATAACATGCACCTTCTGCCTCAGCAAAATGTTCTGCTCCTCCTACTATAAATCCAGAACATTCTCCAATTCCCACCCACCCTCTCGTCCACCCAATACTTTCCCCAAAATTCGCTTCCCTTAACTCATTCCATCAACCCTACAAAAAACTACTCTGAAAAATAGGTCGAGTAACCTATAGGAATTGGTCGAGTTTTCTTGCTTGAAAACTTGCTTTTCGAGGGCACTTCCATCCAAACACACGCAAATACTCTTGGTTGGACCAAATTTCTGACTGTTATTACCCAGATGTGGTGAGGGCCTTCTACTGTAGAGCCCAAACATTTCCGGAGAAGTCACTCTTGGTGACCATTCTCAAGGGTATTGAGATTCGTCTTACACCTGATATTCTAGCCACCATCCTTGACCTCCCAAATGATGGGCCTTCTGTCTTCGACAAGAACTGGTACTTAATTCTAAATCTGAGTAGAAAGGATGTGTTTGCTGAAATCTTTCAAGAAGGTTGCAAAAACCACTTGTCTGCATCCCTAAAGCCCATCTGCAAGGTGTTAAACAACATCAGTCAGCACTCCATACTACCGCACTGTGGAAGTCACGAGTACGTCACTGACAATGATGCTATGGTCATTCATTATCTCTTGACGTACACGAGAGTCAACCTACCCTTCATCATACTATAAAGTATGATTGCTACAACTATAAAGGACTACAAGAAAAACACAGTCCCATATGGCACGCTATTGTCAAAAATATTTACATATTTTGCAGTCCCTCTATCAACTGAAACCTCCACCATCAAGATCGCCAAATTTTCTTCAAAGAATGTGTCTCACATGAAGAAGCATTCTTTCGTAAAACACATTCCTATATCTGCAATTCCCTTAATCTCTCTCTAGAAAAAGCGCTATATGCGCAAACTTGGTGCATCCACAACTGTTCCAAGAGAATCTCCACATCATTCTACAGAACAATTTGCTCAAGAACATTCTCCATAACTAACTCGAGAGAGTTCTCCGTCCTACCCAATTCAACCAGCCACTAAAGAACGTTCTCCATCCACCCCTCCTCATCAAGCAACTCAAGAACGTTCTTCCCCAATCATTTTCCCTTCATCCTTTCAACCTACATCATCTGGTGCAACCAACTTTCGTCCTCACTATAACCCACTTTTTGACGTGTGTGCAAAATTGCCTTTTCACACTTCATATGTCATATCACCAGCTTTTGTTTCCCCTCAAAAGACTACTTCCTTCATTTTTGGAATCAGTTAATTTTTGAACTTTCCAGACACTACAGGATCGTCCAGCCGTCCCACAATGTCACCATTCACGGTCCTTCCTACCATTTCCACCCCATTTGACACTCTCTAATATTTTTGCACTACTACATCTCCATCTCACTCCATTCTTCCCAAAACACCCAAGGATAGCTCGCAAAGCCAGGTTAAGAGAAAAAAAGCCCCAAGAGTCCACCAGTCAATCCATCATGGTTGCCCTGCAAACAGCGACATATCTTTTAAGGAGCGGGCAGGTGCCACGGCACCCCCTATATTTAATAAAAAAAAAATTATATAGGTAATAAAAATAGATTATTAAATTAATAGTGACAATTACAAAATATCTCTCAAACCTTTGTGGTTTTGAAAAAGTAACCTTTTCAATTTCTCCTGTCCGGCTCCCTCCCTCCCTAATTATTAAAATAATAATAATAATTACTAAAATATCCCTTAAACCTTTATGGTTTTGAGAAACTAACATCCACCTTTTCAATTTCTCCTCTTCGTGTCCCTCCCTCCCTCTCTCTCCTATTCTATCAGTAATCAGTTCATATTGCTCTCTGTCGCTTCTTCTCTTCACTTGAACTCTCCCTATCAAGTATCAACGTAGCTTTTTGGTAAGTAATCAACTAAAATTTATTGTTACTCTATATCTCACATTTAAAATTTATCTTCAAAATATTGGCATATACTTTTAAACTATCATGAAACAAAAGCTAACCAATTAAAAAAACTTTAATGCACAAGACAAAGAAAATACAATTAACTTCATTATGTATATAATTCATATCTGAAACAAAAGCTCCCCACATATAACTTCATTATTGTTGTTGTATATTATTTTTATTTTACAATATATGTGGTTTGTCTTTAATTTGAGTTTGACATATTTGTATAATTTTTTTAAATCATGTTTGATTCTTATTTATTTTATAGCATAATTTATTATTAACATTAAGTAATGGGTCAAACTATAGTTGATGTTTTATTTTATACCATATTACCATATAATTGCAAATATATTTCCTTTCCTACATGAATCTTTTTGTTTTATATATCTCATGTTTGATGTTTTGTGTTGTGAATTATTTTCATTAATTTGTGTATTTTTTTAGGAATGAAACAATGTTTAAACATAAGAAAATTGATGCATTTTTCAAGAAGAAAGTTTCCGACAAAGTTGAAAATTGCAAAGCTTCAACATCAACACCTGAAAAGCATCCTTCTAGTGATCAAACAGTTCAACCAGATGAGCGGCCTTGTAAGATTCAAAAAATCACGACGAATAAATTTGATGTCAATTGTTTAGAACGTGACCCCAGAAAACGTTTCCAAATTTGGGAATACCCGGTGAATCAAAGAGATGAAGTTCGAAGAGCCTATCTTAATTGGGGTCCCTATCAATGTGTAATTGAAAAATATTCCCTAAATGGAGACAAGCAACCAAGACGATTTCAAGCATCTTGGTTCAAAATGTTCCCTTCATGGCTAGAGTACTCTCCAACTAATGAGGCTGCTTATTGTTTATTTTTTTACTTTTTTAGTACAAAACCAAGTGGGAACCCTACCTCTGACGTCTTCACTAGCAAAGGATTTAAAGCATGGAGAAAGGTCAATGCCGGAAAGCATTGTGCTATTCTTAAACATATTGGAGAGAGTCCTTGTTCGTTTCACAATAATGCAATGAAAGCATGTCAAGACTTGTGCAATCAATCTATGTACATCATAAATGGCTTTAATGTGTAGAGTGCCGATCTCATCAGCTAAAATAGACTTCGTCTCAAAAGCTCTATTGATTCAATTCGTTAACTCACATTTCAAGCTTGTGTTTTTCGGGGCCACGACGAATCACTAGGATCAAAAAATAGACGTAACTTTCTTGAAATTATCAAACTCTTAGCATCATACAATGATGAACTTGCAAAAGTAGTGCTAGAGAATGCTCCATATAATTCAAAGTATACCTCTCCTAAAATTCAAAAGGAAATTTTGCATATCATGTCTAGTAAAGTGAAAAGCTATATTCGAGAAGAGATTGGGGATTCTAAATTTTGCATAATTGTTGATGAATCACATGATGAATCTCTAAGGGAGCAAATGGCTATTATTTTGAGGTTTGTGAATAAAAATGGATTGATACAAGAAAGTTTTTTTGGTCCTGTGCATGTTAAAGACACTATGGCGATCACTCTTAAAAAAGCCATTTGTGATGTTCTTTCTCTGTATGGTCTTGATGTTTTAAATATTCGTGGACAAGGGTATGATGGTGCTAGTAATTTGAGAGGGGAGTGGAATGGATTACAAGCATTATTTCTCAAAGATTGTCCTTATGCTTATTATATACATTGTTTTGCACATAGATTACAACTTGCTTTGGTTACTGCTTCTAGAGAAGTTTTTCCTATTCATGATTTCTTTTCACACTTAACTTTTACTATCAATATTTTGTGTTCCTCTAGTAAGCGACATGATGAATTGCAAAGTGCCATATTAGAGGAGATTCCAACTTTGTTGGAGATTTGTGAACTTGAAAGTGGTAGTGGACAAAATCAGATTTGCAATTTGAAACGAGCCAGCGATACTCGTTGGAGCTCACATTTTTCTTCTGTTTGCAGTATGATAAATTTGTATAATCTAACTTGTGCAGTTCTTCAAGATATTAAAAGAAATGGAACAGGTTATTCTACACGTGGTAATGCTAATGTTGCTCATAAGCTTATGAAATCATTTGAGTTTATATTGATTTTGCACATGATGAAAGAGATTATGGGAATTACAGATCATCTTTGTCAAGCTTTACAACATAAATCTCAACATATACTTAATGCAATGCAATTAGTCAATAATACAAAAATATTAATTCAGAAGTTAAGAGATGATGGTTGGGATGATTTATTGAAAAATGTGATATTATTTTGTGAGCAGCATGATATTGATTCCCCCGATTGTAATGCTATTTATATAGAGCGCGAAGGACGCGCTCGTCATCAACATGATCACATCACAGTGGGTCAACAATATAGAGTGAATCTCTTTTGTGTTACAATTGATCAACAATTGCAGGAATTGAATCACAGATTTTGTGCGCAAACAATGGAGCTTTTGAGTCTAAGCAATAGTTTGGTTCCTAAAGATATTTACAAAGCATTTGATATGGATAATATATGTGCTCTTGTAAATAAATTTTATCATGTGGATTTTAATTATCAAGATAAAATTAATTTGAGATTTCAATTGAAGCACTTTATTCTTGACGCTGTTAGTCATCCAGATTTGAATAGCTTGTCAACTATGTCTGAGTTATGTGAAGCTCTAAAAAAAAAACAGGGAAGTCGGATACATATTATTTGATTGATCGATTAATTCGTCTTATCTTAACTCTTCCGGTTTCTACAGCTACTACAGAAAGATCATTTTCAGCAATGAAGATTATCAAGACAAGACTGCGTAACAAGATGGAGGATGAATTTCTTGCTGACAATATGATGCTTTATATTGAAAAAGAAAAAGCTGAAACCTTTAGTTCTGATTCAATTATCGATGATTTCAAGGCTTTACGAGAACGAAGGGCACAACTTTAATTCAATGTAAACGTCTCTTTTCACATATTAATTTTTTGTGTGTATTGATAGTATGTTGAATCTTTGATAAAACTATATAACTTTATGAATTTCAATTATAATCTTTTAGTTAATATTTGTCGCTCCCCCCAATATTTTGAGCAAGATCCGCCACTACCTGCAAACTGTCATGGCTCGGAAAATCCATTAGGACAAGGAGTTTGCACCTCTACGGGAAAGGATGACTACCCAACTTACTCTGAAGTTAGGAATTGATCCTCCTCATTTGGTTCCTCCACATTCCTTCCATGTTGTTCTAGAACCTTCGAGATCGTCATCATTTGAAGGATCTTCTCCCTCCCTCTCTAAATAGGATTAACTTTACATTTTTTCTCCTATTCCTTTTTGTTGTGACAAAGGGGGAGATTAGTTTAGCTTTATTTTAATCTAGTCTGTAATTAAGAAGTCCTTTTGTAAATTGTTTCTTTTGCATATTTCAAATCCATTTTAATTTATGCCAAAATAATTGTATGTAAATCTGCTTTTAGATGCAATTAATGAAATGATATTTTGATAAATCTGAAGCATATTCTGAGGGGCGATTATTAAGCTCTATATGATTGAAATTAAAATAAAAGTTAAAATCTAAACTAACATATTTATCATCATCAAAAAGAGGGAGATTGTTGAACCAAAATCCAAAATTAATGTTTTGATGTAAAAAAATAGTAAGTTAATTAAGGACTCTAATTATGATTCTAAATTAGGTACAAAGCAAATGAAAGAGAAATCAATTCAAAGAAACAGCTAAAAATGAACAAGACTGAACCAAGAACATTTCTGGCATAATCTGGAAAACCAAAAACATTCTCCACGTTTCTGTCATTTTTAGCAAGAGCGCATCAGTTTTTAATGCAAGGAAAACTCTTGCAAATCACGAATAGATTTCCAATTCATATATTAGGAATGTATAGCTCTCATATGGGCAATAGAATCACTCAAAAAGATCAAAGATTAAAGAGCACAACTAAAAGCAAAAGGGACAAAAGATCATTCTCCAACAATGTAATATCAGTCTCCTGATTGATTAACATTATCTAGCATGTTACAAATGATCTTCAACAAAAAACATCCTTCTTCATAATGATTAACAACTATCTCCAAAATGATCAAACATCATTCTCCAAGTATGATGACATCAGTCCAGAATGATACGAACATTCTCCAGCTTACTTACCATCATTCTCCAGCCTATTTTGCACGATTCAAAAGGGACTCTAAATCTGAATTGATTAAGCACATGTCTTAGCTATTTGTGTGCATAAACAAAGAACCATCACAATCAAGAATCAGAAGCTACAAATTAGATACTATTAACATAGAAGTAGAAACACATAATGTGCAAAACAGTAACATGCAAAGTTCTAAAAGTCTTGTCTTTGGTCAAGTTTGACACATGACAGCAGACACATTTTCAACTGTCAAAATAGTTGTCTTCACCTCCTTGAAGCCTATAAAAGGAACCCCAAGATAAAGGAAAATACAAAACTTCAAGTGCTAAGAAAATCCATCAATCACATACACTTTACATACTTGAAAGCTTCTCATTTACAAAAGAGTTAGTTCTGAATTCATTCTCATATATCCAGATCGTATTATTGAGTTCTTTTATCAAGAATCTATTCTCAAATATGAGTTGAGCATAATCAGATTCAACCAATCTCTATAAACCATTAGTGTGTAAACTCAAAACTATAAGGGTTGTTTATAGTTTGAGTATTGTTGTAAAAATCCTTTTATGGTTAAAAGGTGAATTGTAAAATCCTTTTATGGTTAAAAGGTGACTTAATTGAATTCTTTCTGGGTGGAAAGGAATTGTTGTTACAGATCAAGGTCATTCGTAACCAAAAAAAACTGTGTAAAACCAAAAACGTTCTCTGTTTGACCACTTAATCGAAAATCTCACAGTTGTGAGGACTGCACGTAACCCGAGTTGGGTGAACTAGGATATATCTTTGTGTGATATATCTTATTTATCTCTATTTACTTTAAGTTAATTTGGTTATAAGGTTAAATAGATAAACTAAAACTGTGATTTTAACTAACCAAGATCGTTCTTCGTTTTCTGTTTATAGAACGAAGAACGTTTTTCGTTTTCTGTTTTCATAACCAAGATCATTCTTGAGTTATTTTCTAAAGATTGTAACATAAAATTTTAAATAGGTGAATTTACAATTCAAACCCCTTCCTTATAAATTGACATTGCTATTTCATTTAATATATAATATATAGATGCTGATGTGGAGAAAAGGAACACATCTATTGGTTAACAAATTAACAAATACTGATATACTCTTCATTTTTAAGAGTACCATAGAAGTTGTAATAATCAATATTTTGGCAACAACATAACTTTTTCGGGAGCTACACAATATTTTGACAACATGACTTGTGATGGTAAATAATTAATGTATTCATACATTAAGTAATGTTGTATCTAATAAATTCTTAATTGAATCTATAACAAAAATAAGATTTAATATTATTTTGAATTTCTTGTAAAAAAGTGTTAATATGATTTGGTTTCACACTAGTGCTAAAAGAAGCTATAAAGTGATAAATTTGTAAACACTTTCTGCGATAGCTAATTCAAAAAAACTCAAAACCATTTTATTTGTAACCCAGTCCATTATTGGCTACCTTCTTTTACAACTTGAATGTACTAAGCGTAAGTCTAATTAAGTGTAACCCTGAACACAATCAATGTGACTAGTAAGTTGAACACAATCAATGTGACTAGGAAGTTATTAAGTATAAGTCTGATTATGTGGTGAACTAGTGATTACATCCTTCAGGTTGACAAGTCTAATTCCATGGTGAACTAGTGAACTAATGGATTACATCCAAACTAGGACACAACTAGATTTGCGTACCAAAGAAAAAAATTATTTATCTTGCAGATTTTCTTAGCAGTAAAGCTAAAACACCAATTATGGAATATAGACAAAGAATAGTCAAAAGAGGGTTTTTAGAACCAAATAGAAACAAATTGATGACCAAGATTTTGCAGATTCGCAAAAATAAGAGAAAATAAAAAAAATCATTGGAAATAGTTAAATCAAGGAAAATAGCTAAATTAGAGGAAACACAAAATTCAAAGGATATGCCTGAGCAATCAAATCACAATCATAAGGAATCAAAACTTAGATAGAAATATCAATTCTTTCATCCAAACACTCTGATCAATGAGAGTGCAACTGATCCTCTGAAAATCATATCCTCAGCCAGTGACGGATCTTCTTGGGAGCAGACAAGAGCCACGACACCCCCTAAATTTTTAAATTATATATAATAATAATAATAATAATAATAATAATAATAATAATAATAATAATAATAATAATAATAATAATAATAATGATAATAATAACTAACGCTATATTATCATAATAATAATGATAAATTATTAAAATATCATTAAATTTGAGTAATTTTCGTCCCTCTCTTCTCTAACTATGTAACTCTCTTATATTTGTTTTATACCTTATACTACTAAAATATAATAAAATTAATACAACAACCTCTATGTATACATAAATTATGTGATATAGAGGATAAACTAACTGACCTCAAACTAACAAACTCTAACACCCTAATCAGTAACTCAACTCTTAATTGTGAATTGTTTTAATTAATATGCATATTTTTTTTAGGAGTGACAGAAATTTTTTGACTTATAAAATGGATATTTTATTTGATTGAATTGGGTGAATTGTGTGATTTGTGAAAATTGTGTGACTTGTGAAAATTGAAATTCTAAGTTTTTTTAATTTGTCTACAATGTATGAATTGTGTGATACTCTAAAAAAAACTATATGACTTTTAAAAATTTCAATTATAATATTTCAGTTAATATTTGTCGCTACCCGACTCCCCCAAATATTTTGTGCAAGATCCGCCGCTGTCCTTAGCTAAAGAAGCATCACTATTTGGACTGCTTTTTATGCAATTGAGCCAACAAATATAGTTGGATTCTAACGCCTCAGATTTTTGTTCCAAAGCATTTCTTAAAAATATTTGTTTTCTTTTAGAACCAATTACATTTTTTTTTTCTTATGAGTAGTTCATGATGTAATAAATTGAAGATGCGTTAGAAAGTGACTTGACATATATTTTTGGCTAAATACCACTCGTCGTCCCTTAACTTAATTTCAGTTAACGTTTTAGTCCTTTATCTTTTTTTCCTGATTTGGTCATTTATTTTAATTTTAAGTGACAATTTAATCTTTTATGTTTTAAAATGTCAACAATGTTATCCTTTATTTTACAAAATTTCAAAATTTCATCAAATTTTTTAAACAAAACCCATAAAATTAATTATATTCTTTAATATAAAATAAATTTCATCAAATTCATAACTCAAATCTTCAAATAAACCCATATTTTTCATTCTTTATTTGATGTTGTTATAAATGAAAATATGAGTTTGTTTAAAGATTTAAGTTATAAATTTGATGAAATTGTATTATATTGAGGATGATAATTAATTTTATGGGTTTTATTTGAAATTTTTGATGAATTTTTTTCATAAAATAAGAATAACATTGTTGACATTTTAAAACTTAAAAAATCAAATTGTCACTTAAAATT
>JBBPBR010000006.1:6842634-6856507 GCA_037974775.1 Cicer pinnatifidum
ATAAAGGACTAAAACATTAACTGAAATTAAGTTAAGGGACCACGAGTGGTATTTAGCCTTTTTTTTTTTGTAAAAGAACGTAATGCAATTTACTAAAATATTATATTTTTATTTGCAAAGTTAATTTCCCAATTTTTAGATCGATATTCATTTAAGCTCCAAAATAAAATAAATTCTTTTTAGGTGAAATTCAAAATAAAACAAGGCTGATTGAAATTAATGACGATTCAGTTATTTACTACTGAATGAAAATTCAATTCCTCATTTCTATTTAATGTCAATGATGAAGAGTAAATAACTTTACAATGTACCACAAAAGTTTTACTAATACAAAACATTATTTTTAAGTAAATATCTCATTTTCCCACACGTGTGCACCAAACAAATATCATGCAACTCTTTGAGATCATTAGTACCTAAATGTTGGTGTAAAGGGCCAGTTCATCCCACAACAAAAACTAAACCAAATAATAAGTTAACAACCATAAAGTATGAACATAAAATCTTTTTGTAATAAAAGATTTAAAGAAACTAATTCTTTAATAGTTCTCAAAGATGTATCAAAAATCATAAAATGTATCTAAATACATCAAGTAACAACTCACCGTAGAGCAAATAATTAGATCAAAATATAAATAACAATAAAATGTATGCAAGTTATGCATGCTCCTAAATGTGTATGATTCAAATAAAACCAGCCACTTAGACGTCCATATCGAAGTCACTCATAGATAATAATATTTAAAACACAAATCATTAGTCACTTAGGCAACCACAAGGATAACAATATTTAAAACAGAAATCATTAGTCACTTAGGCAACCACCAAGATAACAATATTTAAAACACAAATCACCATCCACTTAGGCAACCACAAAGATAAAATATTCAAGATTAAATTTACTATTATAAACTATAAAATTTAGAGTTAATGACATGTTATTGATAGACATCAAACTCAAATTATTTTGGAAGTGTACGAATGATAAATAGGTGTGACAACAAGAGAGTCTAATGGAAATGTATGAACAAAAGGAGCAATCGCGCGAGATTGTTAAAGTAAGAGGGTTTCAATATTCAAGATTAAATTTACTTTTATAAACTATAAAATTTAGAGTTAATGACATGTTATTGATAGACATCAAACTCAAATTATTTTGGAAGTGTACGAATGATAAATAGGTGTGACAACAAGAGAGTCTAATGGAAATGTATGAACAAAAGGAGCAATCGCGCGAGATTGTTAAAGTAAGAGGGTTTCAATAGCTATTTACATTGAAATATTACCACTGATTTGTTGTCTAAATTGAAGTAAACTTAATTCCAAAATTATGCTACCAATGGTTACTACTTCTTTAACTTTATTAGGTTGTTACAAAGCCAATTGAAATCATGAGTATTTATGTGTTTGAGTTAATTAGGATTAACTTGTAGAGTTCACCTTATATTGCAGGGTGTCACATCACCTCTTTTAATTAAATAAATAAATTAAAGTGTGTCACATCACTCTTTTACTTTTTTATCTATTAGTTACAAAACAAAAATTGCATAGAATTATTTTTGTAGAGAATTAAAATAAAATCATGATTTTAGTTTAAGAGAGAGGAATGCATGAGATATAAAAAGGAGAATAATTTTTTTGTTGTCCTCTCTTAATTGCACAAAAGGACTCATAATTAAATTTGTAATCTTCATTTTAAAAATAAATTAATGGTGTTAAGGAGGAGGGAGAATTGGATGCAAGGTGTCAAGAATGAGATAATGTACATTATCTTCTCTCTTAATTGGTTGAGACAAGGACATAATGTTACATTATGTCAAGACAACACCATGAAATATCATAAAATCTTGTCACTATTTTTTTCTTCTAAAGATGGATGGATCAAAAATACTTTCAAAACACTTATACATGAGGGTTGAGTTTCACTGACTCTACTATCTCCTAAAATTAATACTTATTTGGTCGTAAATAAAACTAACAAACAATATAACTTCTATAAAATCTAGTTTAATTAAATAATTCAATTAATATTTTTATCAACTAAAATAAATCAAGTAAGACAAGAATATCACTACAGGTCACACATAACAAAATAAAACAAACATATATAGCACATCAATTTCATGACTATCGAAACTAATCAAATAAAAAAAAATATACAATATTCTATTTAGGAAATAATCACGTCATAAATCATCCCCATGTAATTATCACGCCAAAACAATAAAATACAAATAAAAGTTATAATTATTCTAGTAAAATTGAGTGTGATAAAATTTAATCAAATTTATTTACACATAAAACAATTATTAATTAAATAATAAATCATAACAATTACTAAAAGACATATAATATATATATATATATATATATATATATATATATATATATATATATATATATATATATATATATATATATATATATATATATTTATATTGGGGTGTTACATAGATTCTAGCTATGCAAGAAGAATTAAATCAATTTAAAAGGAATTATGTATGGAGTGTTGTTCCTAAGCCTAAAGAAAAGAAATTCATATGAATCAAATGGATTTTCATAAACAAAATGAATGAGAAGTGTGAAGTAGTCAGAAACACAACAAGTCTTGTAGCACAAGGATAGTGTAGCAGGAAGGTATTGATTATACCGAAACTTTTGCCCGTATGGCCAGGTTAGAAGCTATTAGATTCTTACTCTTATTTGTTGTTTTTAACAAAATTACTTATATCAAATAGATGTAAAAAATTTATTTTTTAAATTGATACATGAATGAAGAAGTGTATGTCAAGAAACCCCTTAGTTTTGAGAACATTGAATATTCAAACCAAGTGTTTAAATTAAAGAAATCTGTATATGGACTAAAACAAGCTCCAAGGGTTTGATATGACAAATTCAGTATATTTTTGTTAAAAAATAATTTTGAAAGAGGTCAGGTGGACACTATTTTATTTACAAAACCATCTAAAAATGACTTTCTTAATGTCCAAGTATATGTTGATGATATTACTTTTGCTTCCACTAATGGCAAGCTCTGCCAAGATTTTTCTAAGTTAATGTTTAATTAGTTGGAAATGAGCATGATGGGATAATTAAAATACTTTATGAGAATTCAAATTCATCAAAGTCTAAAGGGAGTATTCACTCACTAGATCATACATAAGAGAATTGCTTAAAGAGTTTAAAATGGATGATTGTAAGGTCATGACAACTCCTACGCATCCAACTTGCTCTCTTGATAAAGATGAAACAGGTAAAAAGGTAGATCAAAATTTATACAGAGGAATGATAGGTTCCCTTCTTTACTTGACTGTCTCAAGATCTAATATTTTGTTTAGTATAATTGTGTGTGTCAGATTTCATTATGATCCTAAAGAATCTCATTTAACAACTGCTAAGAGGATCTTTAGATGTCTAAAAGGCATAACTAACATTGGTTTGTGTTTTAAGCTTTCCTCTGAGTACATGTTAGTTGGTTTATGTGATGCTGACTATGTTGGAGATAAGCTAGAAAGAAAGAGCACCAGTGGAAATTGCATTTTCCTTTATGAAAATTTGATCTTAGTTGAGGAAATGACAAGGAACCATTGTACTATCAACAACGGAAGCAGAATATATCTCAGCAGCTAGTTGCAACACTTAAGTGTTGTGGATGAAACATCAACTTATAGATTTCTACATTAATGAGAGTAACATCCATGTCTTCTATGATAATGTTTCAGATATATGTTTAATCAAAAGTCATATTTTACATTCTAGAGAAAAAACATAGAGAGATTTAATATCATTTCATAAGGGATTATGTTCAGAAAGCTATTTTAGACATTAAATTTATAAACACTGATCATTAGTGGGATGACATTTTCACAAAACCCCTTGTTGTGGACATATTTGAGTTTATAAAGAAACATCAAAATATTTTTTTTTTTTTATTAAAGAATGATGTTTGAATCCTCTAAATGTTTGCTTATGGTAAAACGTAATGACTGATTAAATATATGCTTGCTCTGCCTTTGAAACATTTAATTTGTTTGTGCTTGTGGTAAAACTAAATTTAATTAGACAGTTTGTGCTAATTTGACACAAGTCAGTATGTTAAAATATTTTTTTACAGCTTTTCTTTACTTTTTGTTTGATGAAAAAATGGAGATAATGTATATTTTTGAAGAACTATTTTTATAAATGTCAGAATATTATCTTCTTTTAAATCAAACATGCATATTTTGAGTGGGGGCTTTGCTACAATGCTCTATTTTTAAAATAAAAAATTGTTCACAAAAATAAATGTTTGTCATCATAAAAAATGGGGAGGTTTTTAGAATTGAATTTGTTTCAAATACTAAGACTCTACTTGTTTTTATGATAACAAAATCGGTTTGTGAGAACAATTTAAGACACTAATATTTTAATTAAGTGTTAAGGTCTAAGACCAAAAGTGCTATGCAAAATATAAGGATATATCCTTTGATGAGTTGTCAAAAAGATTTGGTAAATTCCGCATTCCAAAACTGGTGAAAAAGCGTCTCTGATATACTACCTCTAATGGTTCAAGGAGTGAACTGTCACGACTTCCTCTGTCTCTGATATAGTTATGCTCAAATTGTCTTTGCTACCTTTGCCTCTAATGAAGCAAACCAAACTCTGGTAAAGTATGCCTCTGATGAAGGAAGCAAGACTTTGCTAAGTCTGTCTCTGGAGATGAAGTAAGTGTTTAACTTCCTTTGTCTTTAATAAGTTGCCTCTAGAGATTAAATAAGTGTCTAACTTTCTCTGTCTCTGATAGACTTCCTTTGTCTTTGATAAGTTGCCTCTAGAGATTAAGTAAGCGTCTGACTTTCTCAGTCTCTAATAAGTTGCCTCTAATGAAAGTAAATGATTTGGAAAAGTCAACACCTAGAAAAAGTTATTGTTATGCCAAAGGCAACGTCGAGAAAAAGTCAACATACTGATAAAAGTCAAGATAAAGGTCCTCATCACTTTAATTTGATCGGTATTCTTTTTAATTTGAATGAATAATGTTTTTTACTTAATTAGTAAAAAAAAAAATATAGCATGAAAATCAACTCATCTTTTCTCCCTCCTCTCCTTGTTTTCTTTATGTTGGGCTCCTCATGCTCTTTTCCGTTCCATATTAATTAAATCTCAATATATTTTTGGTAGAGTAAACAAAGGTTGTATACGCTTGCTTTGACAAACCTAAATAGTAATATTCGGCAAAGGTTGTACTCTCTATTTGTTTATCCTATTATCCCATATTATTTGTCTCAAGAGAAATTATTGCATAGACATGCTTTAAATTCATCCATGTTTACATGATTCTCCTTTTAGACCACTAGACATAATGGTGGTGGAATCTCCAGTTTTATTTTTATTTTAAATTATGTCCTACAAATTGGAATACTAGTTAGTGGGGCATCGATCATAATATAATTATTATTTTCGATAATGGGTTACTCTTTTAATCTTGATGCTAGAAATTATAAAACTGTCATGAAATATTGATACTTAAGGAGGCTTATCTCCATTAAATATCAATTATGCTTAATTAACAAATTGAAATTCCTCCTAATTCAATGGAACAAGTGGCTTTACATGATTCTACTGAAATGGATTAATTCCACTCAAATTGACAGAATAAATAATATACACTTTTGAGGTTGCCTGCAACTTGGACTTCGTTTTTTCGTCTTTTAGAATTGGAATAGTGGAATCTTGTCTACACACGGTTGAAAAAATTGTACGTTTTTTTATTATTATTATTATTATTATTATTATTTAAACTAATACTAATTATTGGTAAGAATGCATGCACCAAGAGAATCCAACTCCTTAAATGTCCCATTCAGATAGTCTTCTTTTGTTATAATCATAAGACAACATCAGTCACACCCCAAATTACTTTTTCGAAAACAATTTGAGTCTTCCAATCATAACAATTTAAAGCACAAGTTGTTGTTATCTTAATATTATGTTCATTTACCTTTTGTATTTGGAATTTTGTAATCAAATTCAAATGGAATCACCTCATCACACACACACACACATACACAAAGATAAATACACTTTATAAGAAAACAAATTTTAGATTTCAATGGCACTACGTGCAAGCAAGTGGAATGAATACACATAAAGACAATGCACATTTCATTAACTTGAATGCACAAAATTCAAGCAAATTACAGGATTCTCTCTACTTTGTACAAAGATATGGTTGAATCCTGTAGCCTACATTATTACATCCCATTAAACTCACCCCCATCAATTTAAAAAACAGCAGCTTTTACTCTCCTAACCAATTCCTGCCTGTATACACAAATAAAAATAAAAACATATCAATGTCAGATACAAACATCATCAACCAAATGTTTCATTCATTTCATTTCATGAACCACACACAACGAACAATGAAAAATGGTTAATTTTGTTTCAATTGTTTACCTCATCAGTTGCCTGTCAAAGCCTGATGCAGCCAAAACCCCTCTATTTTCCTCAGCCCTTCTCAAGAGGTAAGGCATAACAGTCTCTACAGGTCCAAATGGCATGTATTTGCTGACCTGAAACCCTGCATTGCTCAAACCAAAAGAAAGTGCCTCTGACATTCCATATAGTTGTGCAAATTCAAGCTTGTGGTTCACCTTTCCAATCCCCAATTCATGTGCTTTTGCAGCAGCCAATTTTCCTACACACAACATTAATTTCACACACATAATTAAATTAAATCAAACTCAACCCCTCACTTGAATCCACTGGTTTTCTAAATCTAATTAATATTAACTAGAAATTATTAGATATAACTAAATCACTAATCTTAAAAATAAATAATAGCCAAGTCAATATATATAATACCTGATTCAACATTATGAGTTGCAAGAACAACCCCACCAGGGCCATTAGCAATCTTCTCAAGCATAAAAGAAGAACAATCATTGAAGCACTTATGAGTATCCTTAATAGTTTTATGAATTGGTGAAGCATACCCCAATTCAGCAGCCAATTTCCTTTCACTAGACATATAAGCACCTCTCACCAATTTAAACCCCATTGGAATACCCATTTTATCAGCAGCCTTTGATGCCAAGATCAACCTCTCCTTAGCATCCTTCAAATAAGTCTGAATGGTTCCAAACACAATAGGGTTTTCACCTTTGTTATGCAATATAGCAGATGAGTAAGTAAAGTAATCAATTGCAGGTTGAACTGATGTGTGCTCTGCATCAACCAACAAAGGAATATTGGCTTGAACACACTTTTGACATAGCTCAAGGAATCTCTTATTAGCAAGTTCAAGATCACTCTCTTCTTCTAGTGTTAATGGTTCAGGTCTCTTCCTTGTATGGTACAAAGGTGTTAGCTCAGAGAAAATTGGTAATGAATCTTGCTTCCATGGTAAATCAAATGAAGGATCTTTCTTTTGCCATCTTAACAAATCACTGAGTCTTTCTAGCAAACTCATTGGACATATTGCAGTAATCTTCACAATCACAAAGCTCACCTATACCACATAAAAAAAATCAATTTTGAAAAACATTAGTACTTAACATCTTATAATATAATAACATTTAAATTAAAAATCACACTTCAAAAACCAACAAATCTTCCATATAATTAAAAAAAGCATGTAAAAATGCACCAGCAACCAAATTTTTTTCGCCTTTTACCAAAAACAATTGTTTGTTTGTTCGAATTCCAATGTTCCATTCGATTCCATGCTTTTGAATTCAATGATCAATCATTAACAGTAGTTTTCAATGTTCTATGCCTTTTTCCATGCCACGTCAGCAGCAACAACGTTCAGCAACCATCAAAACGGTTATTCTGAATTGGATTTGGATGGAAATGGATCCATTAACGGACACGTGTCAAGCGCAGATTGCATCTCTCTTCTGTTACAATGAAAAGCCGAAGACCAAAAAAAAAAGCAAAAAAAAAAAAAAGAAAACAGTTACATTTTGAAACAGAGAGATGAAACGAAGAAGAGATTACCGAAGATGGAGGAAGCGATCTGCTGACATCAACGGTGTGAAGAAAACCTTTGAGATTGCGATCACAAGCTTCATTGTCCATTGCATCTTCAACTCCGTAAACGAGCATTCCACGTAAACCTGCTTCGTTTAAAACGCCGATACTTTGACCAGCGGTGGTAGCATCTTCTCCAGCGCAAAAGTGATCGAAGAAAGTGGCGCGTGTAGCGGAGAGAGCGAGATTTCGTAAAGGATTATTTGTCTGCATGAGTTCAGATCTCATGATCCATGTACCGAAATCAACCATTGGTTCAATAGCAGTGGCATGGAGAACGGCGGTTGATCGGAGAAGTTTCGCGGTTGAAACGTAAGAGAAGAGTTTTTCGACGTCGTGAAAATTGAGGTCGGCGACGGCGGTTGGAGGGAGGAGAGTTGTTGTTGTTGATGGCGGTTTTTGGTCGAGATAACAAGGAGGAGAGAGAGTGGGGGTGGAGAGAGAAGGTTGAAAGGGTTTTGTTGCGGTGTTGTAACGGAGTTTCCTAAGGATTCTTGGAGGGATTACTCGAGTGGCCATCAACGGTTAGGATTGAATATTGATTTCGGTGATGATTTTATTTTCCTTGTTTGTTTACTCTCTTTATTGAAATGTAACTAACTCGATCTCTTCTCTTCACTCTATTATGGTTTTAATTAAATGAATTGTTTATTTTGTTCCTCACACTCTCTCGTGTTTTCTTGACCTAAAAAACGCAATATGGAAATTGTGATGAGATGCAAAAATGTGGAAGCTTGTGAAGTGAGATTGAAAGAATGAGATGGTTTAAATAGAGGTGAATTAGAATGAGGTAGCTAAAAGAAAGGTGTGATTAATAAAGTGAAAGAAGAAGTCAAGTGGTGTGTGATGTGAATGAGATATATTTAGTAATGTGTTTGTAATGTTTGCTTAATTATAGGGAGTAGGTATGGTGGTGTTTACAAGTGGTGAGAAAGAGAAGGTGAAAGGAGCGTGAGTTGAGGGAGTGAGTTGTAACAAACAAAGAAACAAGTGGGTGATGGAATTAAGGGTTCAAATTTTTTGAGATAAATGCTGACACAGACTCTACGCGGATACACTCAGCATGTGTTGGCGCTCACTGGCTACTACTAACACTCTTCATTGGGACTCATTTGAAAGATTCTCTACCTCGAAAGATTTTCTTATCTCTCTCCCACATTTCAGTATTTGTTAATTTAATAAAATGAAACTTTTACTTGCAAAAATTTACAACTACTCTTATGGTGAAACTAGCAAAATAATCCCACGAGTCATGTATGGTTGCCTGGTTACCATATTAAGTTCATATCGTAATATTAAAATTATTTTCACATAACATTTTTTAAGGCATTTCAAAAACAAATTATTAAAGTTTAAGTTAAATTGTAAAAATATTCAAATATAATTTATTATTTTACACTTTAAAGTAAAAAACTTATACAATATAATTAAAAATAATTGAAATTAAGTTGTTGATAAACTTCAAGTTGTAGACAAATTATTTAAGAGAATACAAATTTAAATTATATCTGTTCTTGATCATTTATTTAAATAATTTATTTAAATTTAAAAATATTTATCTTGTGTATTGTTCATTTGTAAATAATAATTAGTATATTGTAATTTTCTTTAAATTTTGATCTACGAGATCTTTAAGATATATTGTTAATAAAATATATATTTCTTTTTAATTAATTAATTCGTGAAATACATCCTTTTACTAGCATACTTATTATTGGGGGAGTAGAGCACGATCTTAGACTTAAACTTATTTCATAGTATTGAATGGGAATATTTTAGTGAGCCTTAGTGGTGATTTACCGATCAAAACTCGGGTGTAAGTTTTATTCTGTATTGCATGATGAGGCTTCAAACACCAAAATGCGTAAATTTATTCTGTATTTTGTTGTCTTGTGAATTTACTCTATATATTCGTGTTGAAACACAATTTCTGTAAATCTATATTTATTGTTTTAGTAATTTAAATCATTAGATGGATTTGATGGATGTCTATCCATTAAAGTTAATATTTTTTAGTAATTTTCTCTATGTATTTTTTATTATGAAATAAATATTTATTTACTAAAAATTTATTTTAAAATACATTTAACACATACATGTCAATTATATAATTACTATGAATATTTTGTGAATGTCCTTTTCAATTTCTATGAATTAAAGTATTAATCTCAGTAGAATAAGTAGTTGAAAATGATAATTGAAACATATTATTTTATCTTAATCTTCTTACATACTAGTGTAAACCAAAAATTAAAAAATAACTCATTTGCAAAGTTTAAAAAATCACTTATTAGCTATTAATACTCCAATCAAAATTGAAATATTTGTTGGATAATGTATCATTTCAAATAAGCGCGCATATATATATATATATATATATATATATATATATGTTTGCGTTTCAGTAAGTGTATTGAATTGTTGCAAGTAATGCTTAAAACTGTAGTACCGAATTAATTGAAATAATATTTAAAAACTAATAAGAGTAATAGAATTGAATTTTTATAATAAGAAAAATGTCAGTGAGTTTCACTTTGAATCCAATCTTGGTTTATAATTTGATCATAGTTACTAAATTCTTTTGTTGAATTATTGCCGAATTCTCTTTATTATTTTTTTTCTTAATGTTTTAGTGACAAAATCTTTAATTCCTTAGTGGCTTTAAGATTAGAATTAAGCTCTACAGTACAAGAATTCTCTTGTTAAACTACTGCTCCTGCAAACAATTCAATTGGTTTCATGGCCTGCATCTATCTCTAGACTACAATATTATGAATTTCTCATCTCAATCATTCGTAAAATCCATTTTTGTTTCGAAATACGAATCATAGAACATTTTAAAGTTGATCAAGTAATAAAAATCATTAAGCACAGACATGAGAAAATAATTCAATAAACTCATTCATATAACTAGAAATCAAATCAGAAAAATAAGAGTTTCATATTGTTTTACTTATCCCTAACAAATAGGGTTTAGTTACTCATGACAGAGATAGAAAAGATAGACATTAGAGAAGAATTACAAGAAAGACTCATGGATGATTCTTGATAAAACTACTCCAATGGTGTTAGAAATATTTGTCTATGAGTTTCTCTACTAGGGGACAAGTCTCTCAACTTTCCAATTACCAAAAGATCCTTAGAAAGTGATAAAAACACGTTTTTATGTAATCTAATGTGTGCTTCAAGCGCAATCTAGCAGATTCACTGATGTAGAAATGTGTCCCAGACACAGGTTTGGCGCTTTAAGCGCACAACATCTTTTGTCTAGCGTTTAGTGCATTTTTCTATTCTTTTGAATCCGAGTTTGGTTTTGGTGTTTTAATAAAAGTTGTAGCTGTGGATCTTAGCTTTCATTTGCACTTTATTTGACTCCAATTGGACATATAAAACTCTAAATATGACTGAAATACTTCAGATAGGTCATGTTGATTTCTCACCAAAACTCAGCACTGCGCTAAAACAAAGAAACAACGCAAAACTACGGAAAAATCTATACTTAATCAAGGAAATAAGAACATAAACATTTCATTAAATACAAGAACTAAAATCAACAAAATATATCAAATAACTCCTTAAACTAACGAATGATTAAATATAAATAAGACTAAAAATAATTAAAAAAAAATGCATATGATGAAGAGTTATCAATACCTAATCAAATTTAGTAGCACATGAAAGACTCCATTTATATAAAAGATATGATACAAATATTTGTATGGGTCACTTAACAATGACGCTTGTATGAAATTTCGTGAAGGAATTAATTTTTGTGAGACATAAAATTCATACTCTCGAATAGACGACTTAATCAAAATAAATAAGTGTATTTATCTACTAAAACAATCTATGAATGTTGTATAATATTCTCAATGAATATTTTTCAAATAAGAGATGTGAGAATTACATTATTTGTTCATTTTTAAGAAAAATAAGACTAAAAACAATAAAAAAAAAAAATATGCATATGATGAAGAGTTATCAATACCTAATCAGATTTAGTAGCACATGAAAGACTCCATTTATATAAAAGATATGATACAAATATTTGTATGGGTCACTTAACAGTGACGCTTGTATGAAACTCCGTGAAGGAATTAATTTTTGTGAGACATAAAATTCATACTCTCGAATAGACGACTTAATCAAAATAAATAAGTGTATTTATCTACTAAAACAATCTATGAATATTGTATAATATTCTCAATGAATATTTTTCAAATAAGAGATGTGAGAATTACATTATTTGTCCATTTTTAAGAAAATATTTGCAAATGAATTTGTATATTGATGTTTATGTTGATTATATAAATATTAGCAAAACTCTTGAATAACTTCTGAAATCTGTTTGATTAAAAAAACAAGTTTGAGAAGAAATATATTGGACGCTAGAGAAAATATGTATTTTGATTAAATATTTGAAGAATAGTATTTTAGTAAATCATGAAGCTTGTATAGCAAAAGTACTAATATAGTTTTATATGAACAAATCACATGTGTTATCTACTCCAATAGTTCTAAGGTCACTAGAAATGAAAAAAGATTGATTTTAGAATTTGAAAAAATGATGAAGAACCAATTGATTTTGAAGTACCATATTTTAGTTCAAGTTGGAGACAATATGAACCTTGCTAATTATGCATATTTTGATATACTATTTGTTGTCAATCTATTGACAACATATGGCTCGTCACCACACGAATACCTTGGAATGAATTCAAACACATATTTTGTTATCTTAGATATGCAGATTATTTGTCTAATGCTCATAATAATATTTTTACATGAAACAAGTCAAGAATGCAGTTTTGTTGAGATATGTGATTCCACACGTGCAAGAAATTTGTGGGTTTTCTTCTAAAAAATGATTATTGCAACAATTTAATGTGAAGATAATATCGCATGCACGACTAATTTGAAGAAAAATATAATAAAGAAGATATAATAAATTTTTCTATAAAGTCACCGCCAAGTGAAGCTTTTGAGTAACTAGTACCAAAGATTAATTGACATTCACCGTCTCAAATATTATTGCCTCAATGAGGAAAATAAATAAATGTATTATACACTAATTTTTCCTTCATTAGGGTTTTTCCCATTGTATTTTTTCTAGTAAAGTTTTAGTGAGACGTGAGCATCCAATGAAGAGTGTAATGTATTTGATGGATGTCTATTTCAATTTCTAAGAGTTAAAGTCTTAATCTTTAATGTTAGTAGAACTCTTAATATTAGTGTATTGCTAATGGATCATTACGATAGACCGACCATCCATGTACTTGTAAGTTACAAGATGTATGTCTTATGAATAGGACACGTGTGATATGGTAAATGATAGATGTTGAAGAGTATAATATAACTCTTACTCTCTCTTTCTCTTTCCTATCTATTGTTCTATATTTTGCTATAGTTTTGGTTGATTTCATAACAATAACAAAAAATACAACAATAAATTAATAATAATAATAATAATAATAATAATAATAATAATAATAATAATAATAATAATAATAATAATCAAGATAATCAACTACAATAGTTGATCTCTTGTTACTTTTTTTGTCAATATATTTTTATTCCATGTAAAATTTCAACATTTTAATTTTAGTTCTTATAAAATAAAGAATACAATTTATATTCCTACAATGCATGCAATTTTAGCCTTTGTTGTTAAGTAAACATATGTTTTTTAATGAATTTTTCTAGACAAGTTTATAACATTATAAATGATTCCTTCATACAAAAAGTTAACTCAAAATTTGATTTATAGATCTATACTTTCGATACTTTTCATGTTAATTTGACACAAACAATGGAAGAAAGTATTCAATATCCTCACATGGAAAAATGGTATGTTTTT
>JBBPBR010000006.1:6857112-6869661 GCA_037974775.1 Cicer pinnatifidum
TTTTTTTTTTTTTGCAATTTGAAAATTATTTATCTGTAGTATTTAAGCTACAACAAGTAGTACTAAAATGATATTTTGCCAATTGATATGAATGCTTAAATGTCATGTATTTCGTATTTTGTAAGACCCTTAATTTAAAATTATAATTTATGAATTTTTGGGAATTTTGTGTCGAATTTCTAAGGCTTTTTAGCCAATTTTATGATATTTTGTGAGTTAAATGCCAAAAATATCTTTTTAGAGACTCGATTAAAATTATTCCCCGATTAATAATTTTATTTAATTACGGCGAATCTTTTGTAGAAGAAAAAAATTTCTGAGATGCAGCATTTTTTAGAAAAATTCATCTGCCCATCGAATTACGGCGAGAGTAGATATTTTTCTAAAAAAAAATGGTTTGTGATGTGATGTGAGGTGACGGACGTAATTATAATTTTTATAAAAATATCTAGATATTTGTTTAGATATTTATTATTATTATTATTATTATTATAATATATATATATATATATATATATATATATATATATATATATATATATATATATATATATATATATATATAAGTGACAGGAAGGCAAAACAAAGAAACAGAGGAAAACAGAAAGCCTGCGAGGAATGAGAACTTCTTTCTTCTTCCTCAGTTCACGAAACCAAAACCCCATACATACAAACCTTAATTTTTCTTCTAGATCTAAGCTTCGTTTCGCGAAGAGACAGAAGGGAAAGTTGCTCATTGCCACGCTGCGGTGCTAGTGAGCTAGTTTTCGACGCGACGTCACGAACTTAAATTTTACCAGAATTAATTACGGTACCGTAATCGCGTGTTAGAGCTATCGTTAAGGTAATGGCTCCTTCCAAACTTTTAGTTTGCATTTAGGAAATTACTTGTGATTTTGTGGAATAGAAATTTGATGTATTTGAAGTGTACATTTGTGGAAAATAAATTTAATGTGTTTGAGTTTTCAAATAAATGAGTTTGAGTTGAAGTTGAAGTTTATGTTAATTTCTTTATTTGTTTTTCTCCTTTTGATTATTGATTCTATTTTAGTTGCTTAAATTGATTGGAATCTGGAATTTACGTGGTGATGGCTTCATCAATTCATTTTTATGGAGAAGAGATTGAAATAAAATGTTGCACTCAAGATGCTTGATGTTATGTTTAGCTTGATTGGATTTTGTTTTTCATGACTTAACTTGATTATAATGGATGCTTAATTCGTTTGCCTTGGCTAATCCTTCTCTAGATACATTTCTAGTAGCGAATACATGAATTTCATTTAAGCTTTTAAGTGGAATTCTAAATCAAGAACTAAATTAACATTGGATGTTCCTTTGAGATTAATGATAAGTTAAACCCAAGAATTGTTGAATCCATTGTATTGTTGTTATAAATCATTGTTTTCAATTCTATCTATTTATGTTTATGTAGTTAGCTCCTTGAGTCTCGAAAAGGAATCGAGACCGTTGGCACCGAGTTAGCGGTGGGGAGAACTCTGATATACTAATGGTTGTTGTTGTGATTTATTGTTGAAAGTTTTAGAGATTGAATATGGTGATTAATGTTTGGAAATTTTGGTAATTTATGTTAGGTGAAATTGATGTGCTCAAAATTAATATTATGAATTTTTGAGATGAAATTTATGTGTGGTTGTGGAAATTTTAATTTGTGTGAATAAATATGTTTGAGTATGCTCTGTGTTGTGTCTGAAAAATCATTAGTGTTAAATGAGTATTAAAAATGGGGAATCTTTTAATAGCTGCATTTACATAATGATTGTGGTGAAAAGAGTCAGAGTATGCTCATACATTTCATAGTACATGGTGACCGCGATGGGGCCATGGTGATAGTGGTGACCGTGATGGGCCACGGGATGATGTCATGTGAATTGTTGGTTCATCTTATCCTTGCGGGGATTGTCGCGTCGTGCTGATCTGTGAGAGATTGCACTCTAGAATGTGCTGATCTGTGAGCGATTGCACTCTAGAAAATCGTGCTGGTCTGTGAGAGACTGCACGCTGGTAAATTGTGCTGGTATGTGAGCGACTGCACTCTTGTATGTCGTGCTGGTCTGTGAGAGACTGCACGCTAGTAAATCGTGCTGATCTGTGAGAGATTGCACCTTGGTAATTAGTACTGGTCTGTGAGAGGCTGTACCATTATGATTTACGCCCCTTCGAGGAGGGTTTTGGTTTGGAATTCTGGAGTCATGCATTTTGGCATATACGCATTGCATTAGAGTGTTTGACATGCGAGTTATGTTTGTTATACTATGATGATTGTATATACATATTCGATTGTTGTTGTGATTTGTCGTAATTGCTTTGAGGTGTGAAGTTGGGTTGATTAAGTTTTGATGTAATTATTTGTTCATAATTGATTTAATGAATATTCGAAGTGTTGATTGATTCAGAGCTATTTTAGAACTGAAAATCTGCATTTTTTTTTTTGGTTGTATTTGGCTATGATAGTGCAGTTTGTTAAAACTTCATTTTTTAACATTGTTTATGCATTTTTGGACATATGAAAACCCTTTCGAGGAGTATGCTAAGGTGAAAGGTTCCTTTTTGAGCATTTGAAAATATAAGAATTTTGCTATGTGATATTTGTTAATTTCGGTTGGTGACCTTTACAATTATTGTGGAAATCTGGGCTTTGCCCTCAGATGAGAAACATGATCATCCTACCGGTTAGTACCCTGGAGATGGGAAAGTAGTTAGTCATACCTGACCGAAGCTGTGTCAGGAGGATCTTGCGGGGCGCGTGGAGATCACCCGGGTTGTGTAGCTTTTGTAGCATGATCAGATTAGGTGGTTGTATAAGGACTAGATGTCTTTCTTTTGTGATTGTATTTATTTCAGTTTGGAAGATTGTGTCCATGCTTAAACTGTTTGATGACTTTTATTTTGATGGGACCTAGTACTTTTTTGATGCTACGTGGGGAAGTTAAAATTCTTGGGGCATTGCTTTTGTACAGGTGTCTGCCGAGAATACTCTAGGGGTATGAGCTATGTCTTATAGGTCTCATAGCCCCAATGTATTTTGTCGTGTAAATACTTTGGGTTTGTATTTCAAAAACTATTTCCGCTGCTTGTAAATATTTGTTGACTTTGTCGTGATGTTACGACTAAAATATTTATCCAAAAGTATTTTCTTTGTTTTATTTCTTTATTAAAAAAAAATATATATACACTCGCGCTGTTAAAAATCGGGGTATTACATATTTCATACTAAATTCATAGTTTTTTGAGTAATAAAAATAAAAATTCATTATTCAGTTACTTACTCATCCTTATATAAGATTGGTTTGTACCTCTGTATTTAGATTATTTTACTGTTATACAAAATTTATTTTACGGTTAGATTTTTTTTATTATGAATTGTTTATTTTTCGTGTATGAGATTGAATTAATGATAAAATTATATCTTTAATGTCAACGCCAATAAAATATATGAGAATTGATATATATAAATTAATATAACAATGTATTTATCAAAATCTTAATTTTTCTGCGTGTAACGCACGGGTTACACACTAGTACATAAGAAGTCGAAGATGATCACTGCAACAATTAGTAGATTTAGTTTGGGACAAAAGGCCTAAAAAAGGCCAATTTTGTTTTTTGAAAAGGCAAAGTTGGGAGGGCCATAAGACTCTAGATATATTGGTGATTGAAAATCACTATTCGGGTCAAAGCCTTTGCTAATGCTCCCACTTTGTTGGAAATGAATGATTTGTTTATGTCTATTATCGCGATCTAAAATTTCGAGGGTTAGCTTGAATTCAACGGAGTCGCACCAAAATTTATTTTAAAAATAGAAAAATATCGGAAAACCCTTTAAAAAAAATGGTATTTGAAATCAGATTTAATGTTTGGGGGTTAGTTATGCATATGAAATGTATTAACATCCTAAGATATTTGTTAAAAGACGGTTACCTATAATTAATTGTGCAAAAATTTATGTTAACTTTATAATATTTATCTTTGTGTTAGTTAAATGTAAATATAATTTCTTATATATGTGATGTTGAAATAAAATAGTACTCCAAGTAAAGAGAGAAAGGGAAAAAAAATGTTTATTTTTATTATTATGTTTGGCAAAAATGTGATTTTGCTAATACGATCTCTAACTATGATGAAGAAATCAAAGTTACGTAGTTCTTGAGTAGAAAATGTGGGTGTATTGATTTCTTTTAAAGAAAGTGTTTTGTTGTTGATAAGAAAGTTAGGTTAAACACGTTATTTTAACGCAAGTAAATGAGTTTGTTTGATTTAAATAATTATTTTAAAACACTGAGTTTTAAGATTATCAACAACTTGTATCCAAAAAAAAAGATGTAACACTTAGTTAAACTGTTTGAGAACATTTTTATTATTAATTTGTTTATGAAAACGAGTTTTAGGACTATCAATTTGAACAACTTATTTCTTGACAACTAAAAGATTAAAAAGATGTTATGTTTAGTTAATCAAATTTAAAAGTCAATATTAGATTAATTTATTATAAAAATAAGTTTTATAACTATCAAGTTATACAACTTGTGTCCTAACAACTCAAAGATTAAAAAGATATCACATCTAGTTAATCTTTTATAAAAGGTTTATTATTGTTTTTATAAGATTTAATATTTATAAGAAGTTGATTAAACTTAATATTTTGAACGAAAATGGTTGGACGTTGTAAGACCCATAATTTTAAAGTATACTTTATGTATTTTAGTGTATTTTTGGTATTGAACTCGGAGGCTTTTTAGCCAAAGTTATTAATATTTTAGAGTTTATATGACCAAAAAGATATTTTGATGGCCGATTAAAATTACTCGTCGATAAATAAATTAAATTAAGTACGGTGAATCCTTTACGAATAATTTAATGCATTATGGGTGAACTGGTAATTTTAATAAATATCTAGATTTGGAGATATTTGTTAAAAGTAATTAATATATATATATATATATATGTTTGTGTGGAGGGAAAAGGAAAGAAAATAGAAAGGAAAGAATGAAAAAGAAAGAAGAGAAATAGAAAGGAAAGAAAACAAAACTCCTTCTTCTTCCTCTGCCTCGCGCGCCACCATTTTCATCCTTCTTCCATTTTCGTTTTCTTTGCTTCTTTTTGTTCTAGAATAGAAACCCAAGGCTGGGTGGATGATAGGACAAGGATTTCTCAGCTTCATATTTCCTCGTTGATTCGTAAACGAAGAAAAACGGTGTTAGGGATTTTAAAACCGTCAAACATAATCCTCTCCGTTTCATCTAGATCTAAGCTTCGTTTCGCGAAGAGATAGAAGGGAAAGTTGCTCACTACCACGCTACGGTGCTAGGGAACCAACTTAGGAAGCGACGTTGCGAGCGGAGATTTTACCGAATTTACTCGCGGTACCGTAATCGCACGTTAAAGCTAACGTGAAGGTAAGGGCTCCTTCTAAACTTCTAGTTTGCATTTAGGGACTTATATGTGGTTGTGTGGAAAAGAATTTGTTAGGGTTGAAGTGTTGATTTGGGGAAAATGAATCTAAGGCTTTATGGGTAAAATCTTAGAGTTAGGTTTTGGTTATATTGATGAATGCTTCGTGGAAAATGAATTTAAACTCATTTATGTATGATTTTGAGTAAATGAAACTTGTTGTGTTTGAGTGGTGGGTTGTGTTGATTTGTGTTCGTCGTATTTGACGTGTTCTTAATTTATACTGATGAAATTTGATATGTGTATGGTTGGATTTTGTGGGGAAATGAATTGATGTGTTTCGGTGTGAATCGTGTATCGAACTTGATAATATATTTGAGTTTGTTTTGTGTGGAATTTGAAAACCATTAGAGTTAAACGAGTATTAAGAATGGAGAATCTCTTAATGTCTACGTTTACTTAATGTTGTCGCGAAAATCTTTTAAGTTAAACGAGTATTAAGAATGGGGAATATCTTAATGTCTTGTTTACTTAATGTTTGTTTTGAAAATCGTTTAAGTTAAATGAGTATTAAGAATGGGGAATTTCTTAATGTCTTATTTATTTAATGTTTGTTTTGAAAATAGTTTAAGTTAAATGAGTATTAAGAATGGGGAATCTCTTAATGTCTTGTTTACTTAATGTTTGTTTTGAAAATCGTTTAAGTTAAAGAGTATTAAGAATGGGGAATCTCTTAATATTTCTGTTTACTTAATGTTTGTTTTGAAAATCGTTTAAGTTAAAGAGTATTAAGAATGGGGAATCTCTTAATATTTATGTTTACTTAATATTTGTTTTGAAAATCGTTTAAGTTAAATGAGTATTAAAAATGGGGAATCTTTTAATAACTGCATTTGCTTAACGATTGTCGTGGATGGAGTCAGTATATGCTCATGCATTTTCATTCCTTTTGTAAATCGTGCAGACCCGTGATAGGTGGCACCTTGATAAATAGTACTTTGGCCTGTGATAGGCGGTACATTTATGATTTACGTTTTTGTAAATTGTGCAGACCCGTGATAGGTGGCACCTTGGTAAATAGTACTTTGGCCCGTGATAGGCGGTACATTTACGATGTACGGTTTTTTGTAAATTGTGCAGACCCGTGATAGGTGACACCTTGGTAAACGGTACGGGCCTGTGATAGGCAGTACGTTTATGGTTTACGCTTGTTAGTAAATCGTGCAGACCCGTGATAGGTGGCTCCTCGGTAATTGGTACTTTGGCTTGCAATAGACGGTACAATTATGATTTACGGCCCTTCGAGGAGGGTTTTGGTTTGGAATTCCGAGTCCATGCATTTTGGCATATACGCATTGCATTAGGGTGCTTGGCACACGAGTCGTGTTTGATTCAAATTTATGATTGTGTTGATTTTGATAAGTGTTATGTTTTTAAATTATGCTTAAGTGTGTTTGATTTCAAAAGTATTTCGAAACTCAAGATTGGCATGGTGATTGTGTTTTAGTTGTCAAGTATGGATGTTTTGGAATTGTATGATAGTATGTTTGATTGCAAAATTACTTCGAAGCTCATGATGTCGTGGTGATTGTGTTGGAATTGCTAAGTGTTATGTTTTGGAGTTGTGTGTGAATGTGATTGAGTTAGTTTAGGTAGTTTTAGAAAAACATGCAGGGAAATCGATTCCCAAATTGATTCTATTAAAAACTAGTCCTCGAAATCAATTTGGCAATCGATTGGATTTATCACAGGAGCTCAGCCATTTTGACAAAATCGATTTGGCCATTACAGGAGTTCAGCCAGTTTGACAAAATCGATTTGCCAATTGATTTGGTCATTACAGGAACTTAGCCATATTGACAAAATCGATTTGGAAGTCGATTGGCTTTAATACAGGGGCTCAGTTATTCAGTCAATCGATTTCCCAATCGATTGAATTAAGCCTAGAGTTCAGTTTTCACTAAAACCCTTCATCCAAATCGATTTCCCAATCGATTGGCTTAGTAGAAATTCTTATTTTGAGTTAGATAATCGATTGCTCAATTGGTTCATCAATGGATTGGCCAGTAGTTTATTCCTTGATTGATTTAAGACTTATTTTGACTTCATTTTTATTTGGCAAGCATTATATGAACTTTTAGCATATGGAAAACCCTTTTAAGGTGCATTCTAAGTTGAAAGGGTATTTTGTGCATTTAAAAACTTAAATGTTATGTGTTAACTGTTAATTTCGGTTGGTGACCCTTTACAACTATTGTGGAAATCTGGGCTTTGCCCTCAGATGAGAGCCAGGACAATCCTACCGGTTTGTACCCTGTGGATGGTAATGTGGATGGGAATGTCTGACTGGAGCTATGTTAGGAGGATCTTACGGGGCGCGTGGAGATCACTCAAGGTGTATAGTTTTTTGTAGAATGATCAGATTAGGTTGACATGGAGGAAACAAATGTCTTTCTTTTGGGTTGCTTTTATTTTAAATTGGAAGAATGTACATGTACTAATATTGTCAACATGACATGTTAATTTAGATGGATTCCATGTACCGCTTCTTGATGTGTAAATGCTTTGGATTCATATTTCGAAAAGCTTTTCCGCTACTTGTAAATGTTAATGACTTAAATATTTATCTAAAGGTATTTCTTTATTTGTTTCTCTATTTTATTTTAATCTCTTTTGGAAAAAAAATACACCCTCTCGCTTTGAAAATCGTTGTGTTACAGACGTATTAATGAAGAGAAAAAAAATGCTAAATCTAAAGAGTTAAAAAAAAAACAGTTGGGCTTGGTGCCTAAACTTCATTTTAGTATGACTAAAAAAGTGTATGAAAATCTTAATCTGAAAATATAACACCCTGGCTCAATTGCTAGTGGGACTGTGTGGAGACGCTTTTTATTGCCTCCACACAATCCCACTACCCCCTACTAGCTCACTTGGTAGTGGAACTGTGTGGGAGTCGGCACTTATCTTTCAGATACTGGGCTCGAATGGCGGGAAAAAAGAAAAGAAAAATAGGAGAGAAGAAGAAAAAGGAATGTATTTTTATTCTATATTATGCTTCTTTATTTTCTCCCAGAATATCTTTCTTCTACTCTTATATTTTTCTATTCTTTGTTTAGGTTCCTTTTTTTTTCTTCAGAAAAATATGTCGTTTGATCTGATTTTGGTTCCTATTTATACACAAAAATTAGATTAAAATTATTCTTAGATGAAGAAAATGGCAAACTGCAAAGCTTCACATAGAAGTAAAATAATATGCAAATTGATGCTTCTGTTATTAATAATTAAATGGTAAAAGCAAAAAAAATGAAAAAATTTGTTTTTATGCATGCCCCTTAAAGAATTGTTGTCCAATTATTTTGTCCCTTTTATTTGTTATTTGCATATTTTATTAATTTTAACGCTTACTGGTGGTTTAAGTTTAAGACATTAAACTTGTAGTTGGCTGATTGCTCTATGGCTATATGTGAATTGCATGAACATATCGAGATAAACAAATTTTTTTTTATCTTCAAATCTCAATTTTGTTATTTATTACAAAAATATGATAAAAACACTATTTCTTATTTTATGATATTTTTGTTATTCATGAACCCAAATAAGCAGTGGCTAATGATGAGTCAAAATTAATAGCTTAAATGAATGAACTTCTTTTTTTTTTTTTATACATTTTTTTTAAGAAAACTCAAATGATGATAAGTCCTGTAAAAATCTATTATGACTCTTTTTGATGAATTTTTTTTATCAATCGAACAAAATTGGGTTATGACAGTTCCCCTATTTAATTTTATTTTACTAAAAAATATGAATAACAAATTTTTTCATATTAATGCTTTAAAAAATAAGTAAATATAAGAACCCATATTTTTTTTGTCAAACTGTGAGTGCAAAATATGTAAAATACGAAGGGAAGCAAGTATAATGCAAGAGGAGGTTTAAAAGTGTTGAGAATAATGCAAAGAGTATGATGTGAAAACAGTTGAATTGTCGATGCAAAAACATGTCAATGCAAATACTGATAAAATGTGAGATTAATGGAAAAAAGGTAAAATGCGAAAGCTAAAAATGATCGTCTCTAGATTGTTACTAGTACTTAGATCGACATAAATTAAAATGACCATCTTCAGATTGATTACCGATGTGTAGATCAACATGAATGTAGATGATTGTTTCCCAGCTGGTTACTGGTGTTAGATCGAAAAGAATGAAGATGATTGTCACAAGGTTAGTTATTGGTGCATAGATCGACAAGAATGAAAATGATTGTCTTCATAATGGTTACCTATAGGTCGATCAACATGAATGTAAATGATCATCTCTAGGTTGGTTAGTGGTGCGTAAATCGACAAGAATGAATGCTATTATAAAAGGCTTTAAGCAAGACACACGTCTAGTTCTTAATTTGAATAAAGAGAAAAATATGTACATGATAACGTCGTTGGGATTGTCATTAAAACATAGATGATAGACAATACACTGAATGAGATAATTGAACTTAAATGAAGTATGAGTGTAGAATGTGCGATTTATTCATGCCATATATTGTAGACAAGTTTTTGTTCATGTTTATATTTGTCTAGATTCCCTGATTCATAGGATCTTAGATGTCGCAATTGGTTCCATGAAGAACACATTTACACATGATAACGACTTGTACATTCGTGAGATTTTATTCGAAGACAAAGTATTGAAGACAAAGTTCATAATTTAAAATGATTAATCTAACTCCTTCTTACACCCCCATATATCTTAAGAATTTATCAAGATTCTCGTATATGTTTTCCAAACATTGAAATATTTTTATAAAAAAATTCTTCATATTTTCACACATTTCAAATTCCAACATTTATTGTCATAAAGTACATTTTAAAACACTAAAACAATCAACAATAAAATGTACTACTTCTCAAAGAGGTTAATGCATATATAGAATGTCAAACATATGAAATTGTATTGACACATTTGTAGAATGTGAAAAAATTACAATGAGAAGAAGAAACGAAACACAATGTATGAGGTGACAATGTAGGGGTGTTTTGTATTTAGCTTTACTTTGAAGAACAACAAGTACTACACACTCTTGTAATTTAAAACCTCCATTTGTCAGCTTTCAAGAATAAAAATTAACCCATTTTGAGTCGTCTCTATTAACTTCATTGTGGTGAAAACTCATGTGTTGTTTTTGTTAATAACCAAATGAATTGGGCAAATTACCAAAATTGGAGAAGATTGATAAAGTGAGCCATCACTTCCAAAAAAAAAATAAAAGGTTATCAAGAATAAATTATTGATGCCTTATGAAGACAATCCTTTATTTGATGCATGGGAAAGATGCAACATGATGGTTCTTTTATGGATTTCATGAAGCCTCACTCCTTCAATAACACAAAGCAAGATTCATATAAAAACGCAAAAACCTTGTGGGATCACTTCAAAGAACAATTCTCCAAATGCAACTATTTTTGTCTTTTCGGTCTTTTACATGACATATTCTTAGTCCTTTAATTGACACAAAATCAATTGGTAATTTCAAAATCCAAATCTAAAACTAGAAAAACTAGGTTAAACTTTGTAGTTTTATTTCAAAATATATTAGGCTTAAATACAATTTTGGTCCCCGTATTTTAGCTGAATTACGAAAGTAATCCTCCAAGTTTTGGTCTCCCAAACATAATTTTTGTCAAAAACTTGATTAAGTGTCATATTTTTAAGCCACACCGCACCATTTATGATAATAGATTTTATGTACAATTGTTGTATCACGAGATCTTGAGGGGCATTGTGTGACTTAAATTAGCACTAAAAAATGATACTTCATCAAGTTTTGGACAAAAATTCTATTTGGAGACCAAAACTGGGGAGAAATAAAATAAAGGGACTATTTTCGCGATTCAGCTAAAATAGGGGCATCAAAATAAAATAATGGTTCTGAATATGTTTATCCTTAATTTTATTCTAAGTTTGGAATAATTCGTCAAATTTCTTATAAAATTCAATTGTTTAGAAAAAACAAACATATTTTGAATGTTTCTAGAATTTTATTATTTCACGCTAATCTTAAAAATAAAAAATAAAATAAAAATTGGTTGTACTATGTGCAACATTTTTCATACCATTAACAAATTACCATCTAAATCTATAAACAAAATTTCTCCTTTTGAATTGTTGAATGAAAAACTTCTTGATCTTATACATTTAAAGTTTGATTAAATAAGTCTTTAGTTATTATAAAATCTCACTATTTTGTTTTTACTCCTTAAAAAATATATATTATCAACTTTTCTTCCTTTAAAAAATTTCGTTTTTATTTTCAGTCCCTAATTTGATAGGACCTATATTGTATCTTTTTAATTTTTGAATATTTTTTTGCACTAACACTTGGGACATTATAACAAATTTTCTTACAAAAATTTAGAATTTTCTAACAAGTAATAAATGTAATATGAACTTTTAAGCACAAAAATCTTAAAAATTTATATTTAATTCATCATTTGTTAAAAAATTCTATTTTTTTGTACGTAAGTTCTTATACATGTCATAAATATATCGGTAAAAGCTCATTAAAAACTTCAAAAGATACACAATAATTTGTTTAAAACTAGGCACCAAAAATGAAAATCAAATTTTTTAAGAGACTATAAGTTGATTAAATTTTATTTAAGAATTAAAAACAAAATAATGAGATTTTAAGCAATAAAAATTTATTTAACCTTTTAAAGTTTTTTGGTTCATTGTGTTGTGTTTCACTTCCACTTTGTCTCAACTATGACACCATAAACTCCAAAATAATATATATAATAATTTATATCTGACTAAATTGCAACCGCGATCCCTTAACTTAATTTCAGCTAACGTTTTAGTGTTTTATTTTTTTCTTTTTGATTTAGTCCTTTATTTTAATTTTAAGTGACAATTTGATATTTTATGTTTTAAAATGTCAACAATGTTATCATTTTTTTTACAAAAATTCAAAAAAATTATCAAAATTTTCAAACAAAACCCATAAAATTAATAATCATTTTTAATATAATGCAAATTTCATCAAATGCATAACTCAAATATTCAAATAAACACATATTTTCATCTCCAACAACATCAAATAAAAAAAAATTAAAATATGAGTTTATTTAAAGATTTAAGTTA
>JBBPBR010000006.1:6875552-6892103 GCA_037974775.1 Cicer pinnatifidum
TTTGTTTTTGGTAACGAAAATCATTTTTTATAAGATAAATCATTCAAAACAAGAGATACATTTTAAATTATTTTAAAATTTTATTTGTTTTTATTAATTATAACAAATAAATAAAAAATTTAAATTAATTATCTTTAAAAATAAGTCGTAAACATAATGATTTATATTTTTTTTTTACAAATAATGATTTAAATTAGTCTTTCTCTTGTTTAAGTAGAATACGAAGTCGAATACTACTGTTTGTCTTTTTATTTTTTGATGGAATAAATAAAGGTTTTTTTTAATAACATAAATAAATAAAGGTTGATGAAGAATAAATACTGATTCGATTCAATTGTGTCTTACGATTTCGAAGACAGCCATCATCGTATTGTGTCATTGCTACACTCTTCTCTCAAAAAATCAGAATGGTTGATCAACCAAGGTTACTTTTTATTTATTTATTCTATTATTACATAATTTTTTGCAATTTCACAAAATATAATTTAATTTCTCTGCATGTTTCACTGTTCCTCTTTTCCCTCATTACGCCAAGTTTTTTCAGAAATGGAAAATGGATGCAATCGTAAGATTTGAAAAACCGGTTTAGTTAGGACTACACCCAAGTTTCCTAATTGATTGCTGATTACAAAACTGAAATAAAGTTTCAATTTTGTTGGTGGGTTTTTTTGCTTATTTTTTATGTACTAAATTGCAGATTTTTTTTTTTTTTTTTTTTTTTTTTAATTTTTGAAGGAAAATAAAAAATCAGGGTACGATATTATAGCTTTTCTAATTTTTTTTTTATTCTGTGAGTATTGAAAACTCTAACTCTAACTTACTGTAACATTGTTTTGGTATCTGCAATAGCAAATAGATAAAACCTATGAGGAGTGAAATAGGGATTTATTGGTGAAATAATGCAGGACCTAGAATCCCTGCCATTGGGATTCCCATGTTTACATTAAGGACATCGGTAGTCGTTCGATCGAGATCAGACAATCCAGATTCAAGTTTGGTATTTTTTATTCATAGAAAGTTCGATTTTTTTTCGCCATGAATATTGTGAAAAATAGGTTATGTAATTGAATGAGGGATGAATGCATGAATGTCTAGTGACAATAAGCTAGTCTTCCAATTTTAGAACATGAAATTACGCAGAGGAAATTGTAAACTATGTTTGTACTTTATTTAACTACATATATTAAGATTTTTATTTTTATTCGTATGATAATTATCAATTTAAGTAAAATAATCTGCATCCCCTGATCTAGGGTGCTGGCGTATATTGAAGTATATTTATGGTGGCAGGGATTTGGTTTTGTGCTATTTGTGAAGACATCATCAAAGTGAAGTTGCTGAATATATATATTAAGGTTTGTTATTGCTATTGAGAACCTGAGATAAATAAATAAAGGAGCAGAATGGGTAGTCCTCAGCTGCCAAAGAAAAGAGTGGCCTTTGTGTTGATTGATGGGTTGGGAGATGTGTCACTGCCGAGGTTGGGATACAAGACACCTCTTCAAGCAGCAAAGCTTCCCAATTTGGATGGCATAGCATCTGCTGGGGTTAATGGATTGATGGACCCTGTTGAGGTTGGATTAGCTTGTGGAAGTGATACTGCTCATCTTTCTTTGTTGGGTTATGATCCTCGAGTTTATTATCGTGGTCGAGGGGCGTTTGAATCCATGGGGGCTGGATTGGCAATGTCGCCGGGTGATATTGCTTTTAAGGTTGGTGCACAACTCTATTGTTATTATTTTTAGTAGCAGAGCCGGAAAGATAGGCACGTCACATGCACTGACATTTTCAGTTTCAATTTCCATGTTTTTTAATATTTAAATTTGGAAAAGAAATGTGTTATTAAGAGCGAAGTTTTACAGAAAAAGGTATAACTAAAATTGGTAGTTACATTACATTTGGAATTCCCGATATATTGTAGTATAGAACTATAGATAGTATAGCAGCTATATCTAAAGCATAGTTTTGGATTCGAACTGTTAGACTCTACATGCTAAACTCAGCTAAAGTAATTATCCACTTCCTATATCGTTATTCGAGTGGCTAGTTTCAATAGCCAATTTGGGGTAACTTTGAGATCAAATCACCCTAGATTTTTTTTTTTGCAGTTGCTGGTGTAGTATGAAAGGCATGTAGCATATATTTCATGGTCAGCACAAAATAGTAACTGTTGGTAATCTTACCAGTGTTATCTCTTCATTCTATGATTTGAATAAAAGACATTTATTATATCTTGAGTGCTATCTGTTTATTGGGGGAAAACAAATGAATAGAAAAAGGATCAGATATTTTACTTTAGGAACATATATTTTATTTTCATTCAATCACTATTCTCCCATTCTCTTATTCAATTTGGCTTTATCTCTATCGTTGGTAATTGGCGAGAGAGTCTGTTTAACATTGTGATTGCTTTTGGAATATATTGTTGCATGTTTTCCTTAAGTTCTTAGGAAAGATGGGAAGTTTAAGAATACTGTGCTTCATTTCTATGTAGTATTAAAATATTTTCTCCTTAACCTTACTTTTTCAGAAGTAGATAAATCTTGGAGATTTTTCTGCATTCCTCATGCTAATAGCTTGATGAAATGTTTTCCTGCAGTCAAATTTTGCAACTCTTGATGAGAAAACTGGAATCGTTACCAGTAGAAGAGCTGACAGGCACTTTGAAGAAGAAGGTCCCATTCTATGTGCTGCCCTTGACGGGATGAAGCTTCCATCTTTCCCCCAATATGAAGTCAGAGTCAGGTGAAGATGTCTAAGGTTGCTATAACATTTATTTAAGGGTTAATTCTTAATGTTGTAAGTAACCACTTATTATGGTTAATATCGAGTTTCTAATGTTCACAGTTTCCTTTCGAACTGATAGTTATTATTATTATTCATGAGTTAGTAGTTTTCTGATTGTATGTTTGGGAGAGGCAAGCTCTTTGTTGGGGCTTAGCCTTGTGATTTATGTTGCTGACCTCTTATTCTGGTTGAATTCATAAATGCTATCGATAAAATTGTCCTATTTGTTGGTTCAGTCTTGAGTCTAACATGCTTCTTGTTAGAGAAATTGTTGTAATAAATCTCTATGTTAGTCACAATGTTGTTAAATGGCGGCGCTAAAGTGTAGGAACAAATTGATATTGTTCTGCAATACATTATTAAGTACAAAATATTGTAAAATAGCGGCTCTAGCGGTGCTATTTTCTGTGATCCACGATTGACAATATTGGTTAGTCATATCATAAATTTTGAATAATCTTGGATGGTTGTGCTCTATTTTATCTGGTTTAAAATTTTCATTACAACATTTTAAAATTGAACACTCAAAGTAAAGTTGATTAGTGGATGTTTACAAGTTAAGGAAGACGCGAACTCGAGATTTAAGCAGATTAATATTAACAGTTCTTTATATGTTTTTGCGATTCTTTTCTTAGGTATGCTACAGAACACAGATGTGGAGTGGTTGTTAAAGGACCAAATTTGAGTGGAAATATATCTGGAACTGACCCGTTAAAGGATAACCGCTTACTTTTGAAAGCAGAAGCTTTAGATGATTCTCATGAAGCAAAGAACACTGCCACTGTTGTTAACGAGTTGTCCAAGGAAATAACAAAAATTTTGGTTTCTCATCCTGTGAATGCTAAACGTGTTGCAGAAGGGAAGAACATTGCGAATGTAGTCCTTTTAAGAGGATGTGGAATTCGAATTGAGGTATGCTCTTTAAGTTCATAACATAATTTACAGATTTATCTTTCAAATATTAAAGTTTATTGCTTTTAAATTGTATATTATAGGTTACACCATTTGTAGAAAAACATGGTTTGGTGCCATGCATGGTAGCTCCAACAAAAATTATTGCTGGCCTGGGCTTATCACTTGGTATTGATATTCTAGAAGCTCCCGGAGCAACTGGAGACTATCGAACTCTACTAACTTCGAAAGCAACAGCAATAGCTAAGGCACTCTCGGCTCCTTTGCAGTCTTGCCCCCGAGTTTTCGTACCTGGAGAGGATGAGCATAAAGCAGGCCGCCTAGATGGTTATGACTTTGGATTCCTTCATATTAAGGTAACAAAAATAGTTTTGGTTTCTTTATCTGCTTTTACTTTTCAGCATTTTGCCTAAAACTTAATAGCTATTTGAGAATCTCACTTTAAAGATGAAGAGTTTTCTACCATTTGTTTCCTCTGACATGGAAATAACGAGGTGGTGCTGTTGCAGATTAAAACCGTCGTGAACAGGGTGGAATCTAGCAAAATTGAAATTGAAATAAAATAAAAATTTAAACATTCTTAGACCCTTGAGTTCATCAACATTAATATAAAATTAAGAGCTGAGTCTTTCATCTTTTATGGAGAATGTTCCTCTTTTGTTTCTCATTCCTCGTAGCATGTCGATAATCCATGGTTATTAAATCGAGAATTTGAAGACCTATTTTCAAATTGTGAATCAAATCTTATTATGAATTGTAGGAGACATTACCAATAAAAACATGACATTTTTAAGTAAAAACAAGTGATGTAACAAAATCATATGATATGTCATATTTCAACCTCAAAATAATTCAAGATTAAAGTCCTAAATCAAATGGCAAAAGAGAAGTGTCTGGCTATATAAAGCTGTAAAAAAAAGTAGTTGGTTACACTAGATTTAGGTAGTGATTCATTAGAATAAATTGGGATTAACCATAATGAATCAAAATTTAAAATGAGATTCATATCCAAAACAGATACACACTAGAGATTCCTACCGACCTTTGACATATGCATAATTGAAAGTTAGATAAGTAGGCACCACGAATTTGATGCTTTGTTATGTGTTTAATGTTTGAACTTCAATTCCAGCATGTTAAGGCGTGTCTTTTAGCTGTATTGTGGTAGAGACCGTAATTTCGACTAACCTTTGTACTACTTGTACTTTGGTTAGTCCTATTAATCTATTTTGCTTTATTTTATCTTAAAAAAAAAGTATCATAAGTTAGTAATAATCATGTTCTAATCTATAATTGTAAGTACAGAAGTACGCCTAAGAGGGGGGGTGAATTAGGTGTTGGTAAATTTTCTTGTTTTTAGTGATATGGTAGTTGAATTTTCTAAGTTTAAGAAAAAGCTTAATAATAAACTGAAGCAAGTAAATGAACACTTTAAGATTTATCCTGGTTCCCCTTATAACCAAGGGTACGTCCAGTCCTCTTGCACACCACAAGAGATTAATCCAATACTTGTCAGAAAATGTACAACTCCCACCCTGGGATTCTTGCTACAAAACTTCTAACAATACTTCTAAGATAGCACACTACTATCTTAGATTAAGCTACCTTTTTCAAATGATACAATAAGGTTTGAATGAGTCTAGGATGAGGTATATTGATAAACAACTCAATAGCAATTCAAGTACTTGAGAACCTTTTAGAATGATATGAAAATCTAATGCAAGTACTTAGAAAAAATCAGAATTTTGTTCAAAGTTGTTCAATGAATTGATTCAAGGATTCATACTTTTTGATCTGAAGTTATGGGGTATTTATACTCCATAAAACATCCCTTCAGATTCGTGGCCATTGATCCAAGAGGTTTGATGAAAAATTACAATGTTCTAGAGTCATCCCAGATCTGAAAAAGTGTAATGTTTTCAGTTGTATTCGAATACAGCATATGTGTATTCGAATACACCTCTTTGTAACGTTCAAAAATTTTCAAATTTTGCATCTTGTATTCGAATACACATTTGTGTAGTCGAATACAGATGAGTGAATTTTAGCCTCTGACTTAACTTGTATTCGACTACAGATGTGTGTAGTCGAATACACATATAGGAATTTTGGCCACTGACTTGAAGTGTATTCGAATACAACATGGTGTATTCGAATACACTTATGTACTTAGTCAAAAATATGATTTTTAAATACTTTGTTAATGTGGTTTGGACTTTTGAAACTATTTTAAATGCATGTATAAATGTGACTTGTTCTCATGTACTTGAAGTATTGGTTAGTATCATATACCTTTACATTTTATCATCTATTGTTTGGATTTGAAGCTTATTATGAAGCTTATTGATCTTCTTTTTGATCTTGTTGCATCGTCCATAATCGGTGGTCTTTGTCGTCATCAAAAATATGTAGTTTACAATAATTATTTCTAGATTTTTGAAATATTCAATTTTGATGTTACTGCAGGCAATAGATGATGCAGGCCATGACAAAGCAAGCATTCTCAAAGTCAAAGCATTAGAAGCTGTTGATACTGCAATAGGGCAGTTAGCAAGATTACTCTGGGAAGCAGAATCAACCGGAAAGTTTCAGTTTTTTCTTTGCGTCACGGGAGACCACTCAACTCCAGTTGAATACGGAGATCATAGCTTCGAACCAGTTCCATTTGCTATATGTCGGTTGAAGGACTTCGTTGGCGCAATCGGCGAATCTGTTATTCAAAGAATTTCTCTCGATCCATTTCCTCTTCCAAGTGTTAAGTCTGGTGAAGACTTGACTTGGAATTTGGAAACAGAAGAGAGAGAAGACAAATGCTCTCGATCTTATAGTGGCGACTCGGTACACGAGTTAAATGAAATCGCAGCTGCAAGGGGGTGTTTGGGGCGTTTTCCTGGTGCAGAAATGATGGGAGTTATAAAGAATTTCCTTAACCTAAATGCAGAAACTATTTAAATAAGGAATGTTATCATTGTTATGGAAATTTCCATGTTAAAAGTTAAAACATTTCTCTTACTCTGAAAGGAAGTGATATGGGTGCAAAAGAAAAATCATAAATCAAAATTTGAGGTTTTGTACTATTGCAAGTCTTTTCCACAAATAATAGCGTAAACTCAGCTTAAATAAATTTATATTTGTTGTTTTCTTTAGTTTTTATTATATTTTATTGTTAACAAGATTAGAAGGAGAAAACAAGCAAAAGACAGTAGATGTAGAATTTGGTGCACTCTACTAACAAATTTGCTGACTGCATTGTCTGTGGATATGCCATATAACCAACAAATATAATGTTTAATATATGATTTTTAAAAGGTTTGACATTCTCTTAATCCAGCATCATATTTATTGTCTGATGCTATAGTTGTCTAAGTTTGAGATATATGTTTTTATTAATATTTATTTTAAAGGTTGATAATGTTTCAAATTCCTTTTAGAAGAAAAATTCAATTTTTAAACTTTTGTAGACTTCTCTTTGGATCATGAGATAACCATCAACAAAGATAGGGTTTTTTTGCCGTCCACACAACAAGCTTTCTTTTGATGTTGTCAAATCCTATACATCTAATTGACCTTTCAAATATACCTAAAGTAGAACTAAGAACATCATTATTTTGAAAAAAAATTGCTCTGATTTGGACATCATAATATTAGACTTTCTAACGAATTATTTCTTAATTGGGTGGATTTTATGTCATTTCTACACCTATTTAGATATGATATGTTTTAACAGTCACGACCCAAAAATTAAATGTCGTGACCGGCACACAAGCTATACTCGTAGCCTAGCAAGACTATCAACTAACATAACAATTAAACAACTAAATCGCTCTTTAACCATTTAAATATATATATATATATATACTTTTTCTCGAAATTTCGACAGAGTATCCTCTGTAACTTCAACATTCCCAAATTTTGTAAAATCCTTGTTCAGCTTTCAATCCAGTCATAATTCAAATAACATAATCAAATTGCATAATACACTTCCCAGAAAAAAACTAAATAGACTTTCTAGACTCCAAAATAGCTGCAATTTACATAGACTCGACAAATGTTACAAAGAATGGTCCTCGATCAAAGAGGCCTACCAAAAAGAAGTATGTTGAGACTTGAATCAAATAACAGATTCCTACTCAGCTGCTTGCGAATCTGAAAAAAATAAGCAACATAAAGGGTAAGTCACAAAGACTTAGTGAGGAGACAACAACCACCATCAATTAGAAGGGAAACACAAAAGGCACGAATAATTGTTTAATCGCTTGACATAAATATTAAAAATTCAGTTAATAACGAAACGAAATCAAAATGAACAACCTTAAAATCATCATAAAAATCAAATAAGTAACAATACAAATTTTTAGAACCAAGAGGCGGCTTTATCTCATTGATAGTCCTTTCCTCCTAAGGACGGTCTTTCCCTTAGGGGCGACTCCATCTAACGGATGACTCTCTCCTCTCAATTCCGCAACGCATCATCACGTATCAATTAGGGAGCTTACATCTCGTTGATAGCCCTTTCCTCCTACGGATGACCTCTCTCGTAGGGGCAGCTCCATCTAACGGTTAACTCTCCCTAATCAATATGTGGTAATTAGGTGCACCTAACGCAGTTAACAATTTCTCAAAACACGTATTTAAAATCATTTAATCGTAATTCATGTTAAACATATTCAATCGCATAAGAAATCAATATTTAAATACTTTAACTCATACATAAATCCAACTAATAACATATTATATAGCAAAAACCATTAAATTAAATAATTGACGAAAGTGAGATAAAATTCAAAGGTTGTGTTCCCCAAATTTTTTTAATAAATACTTTAATATAGAAAACAAGTAAAATAATAATAATAGCATTATAAAAATATATGACGATGATCGTCACTGCTATGGAGAATCGTCTAAGTTTGCTCTCCAACAACTCTCAGAGTAGCCGACAAGATCTCAGCTGACAAATCTGAGTATCAAAAATATTTCCAAGACTTTAGAAAATTATTCTAAAGTTTAGCTAACTTTAGGAAGCCATGAAAATCGTTTAAATCTACTCTAAGCATAAAATAAAGTTTTTATTCAAAACTACATTTTTCTATATATTCATACTAGCATTAGAGTTATGTATTTACCTCAATGAGTCTCAATAAACAACTCTCAAGAGATGAGTTCTATTTTCCTTCTTTATAGGACAAACCCTAACCCAAAATCCCAACTAAAAGAATTTGTAAGAGTTTGAGAAATTATGCCTGTTGGAATGTTAAATCCCTTTGAAGGATTAAGGGTTTGAGTAATAGAGTAAGAAGAAGTAAATAGAAGGGAAGGAAAAGAAAGAAAGAAAGAAAGAAAGAAAGAAAGAAAGAAAAGAAAAGCAACAAAAATGGGGGAGGGGGTGTGTGCCAAGAGGGAGAGGGAGAGAGAAAATTTTGGAGAAAATGAGGGAGTGAGTTGGAAAGAGAGTGAGAGTGAGAGTGGGTGGAGTTGAATTGGTTTTTATTTATTATTATTATTAATTATTATATTTATTGTTGTTATTATTATTATTATTATTATTATTATTATTATTATTATTATTATTATTATTATTATTATTATTATTATTATTATTATTATTATTATTATTATTATATTTTAAAAAAATGGCACGGGACGTGTCAATCTCCTCCCCTTATAAAAAATTCGTCCTCGAATTTATTAGATAAATACCACTAACCTTGAGTTTCAACATAAGTGTGGGTACTTTGCACGGATGACTTCTTCGGGTTCCCAAGTAGTTTCTTCACCAGATGGACCACGCCAAAGGACTTTTACTGAAACGATATCCTTTGAGCGTAAACGTCTCATTTGGCGATCTAATATAGCTACTGGATGTTCAACGTACGATAGACTCTCATCTAACTGTACGTCTTCATGATTAATCACATGAGATGGACCATGAAGATACTTCTGAAGCATCGAAATATGAAAAACTGGATGAACTCTTGAGAGATCCGGTGGAAGTGCCAAGTGATACGCTACTGGTCCGACCCTTTCTAAAATTTCAAATGGTCCAATGAATCTTGGACTTAGCTTCCCCTTCTTACCAAATCGCAAAACTCCTTTCATTGGTGAGACTCGTAGGAATACATGTTCTCCCACTGAAAACTCTAAGGGACGACGTCTCTTATCAGAATAAGATTTTTGCCTACTTTGAGTTGTCACTAAGCGATCCCGAATCAATTTAACTTTTTCAATGGCATCTTGAACCAATTATGGACCGACTAATTTGGCTTCACCAACTTCAAACCATCCTATCGGAGACCTACAACGTCTTCCGTACAAAGCCTCGAATGGAGCCATCTGAATACTAGATTGATAACTATTATTGTATGCAAATTCCATCAAGGGCAAATGTTGATCCCAACTACCCCCAAGATCCAGAACACAAGCACGAAGCATATCTTCCAATATTTGTATAGTCCTTTCAGATTGACCATCTGTCTGGGGATGAAAAGTTGTGCTAAGCTTCAAATGAGTTCCTAATGAAGTTTAGAACGACTTCCAAAATTGAGCAGTAAATTGAGCCCCACGATCAGAAATAATAGACACCGGTACACCATGCAAAAAGACAATTTTATCTAAATAAAGTCTAGCATATTGAGATGCAGTATAAGTAGTCTTCACAGGCAAAAAGTGTGCACATTTGGTCAACCGATCTATAATCACCCACACTGAGTCATAACCCTTTTGGGTTCGTGGTAATCATGTGACAAAATCCATAGCGATGCCTTCTCACTTTCACTCAGGTATTTCAACAGGTTGAAGTAACCCCGCAGGCTTTTGGTGCTCAACTTTTACTTGTTGACACACTAAGCACTTAGAGACAAAATATGCTACGTCTCTCTTCATCCCTTCCCACCAATACAATTCTCTCAAGTCTTGATACATCTTATTAGAACCTGGGTGAATAGTGTAAAAAGAATGATGAGCCTCCTCTAAAAGTTTCCTCATAAAGCCCCCAACATTTGGAATACACAACCGAGACTTCAACCTCAGTACACCATCAGAATCAACTGAAAAGTCTGAAATTTTACCATTCTGAACATTATTTACCATATTCACCAAGTATGGGTCTTGACTTTGAGCTTCTTTGATATCACCAACTATTGTTGGACGAATTTGTACGTGGGCTAAAAATAACCTCGAATGACCAAGTTCCAATTGAATTCCACTTTCAACAAATTCTTGAAATTCTTTAACTATTGGCCTCTTTACTGCTGCTATATGAGCAAGACTGCCCATGGATTTCCTACTCAAAGCATCTGCAACAACATTTGCCTTCCCTGGGTGGTATAAGATTATGCAATCATAATATTTCAAGAGTTCCATCCACCTTCTTTGTCTTAAATTTAAGTCTCGCTGCTGAAAGATATACTTAAGACTTTTATGGTCGGTATAAATCTCACAAGTTTCACCATATAGATAGTGTCTCGAAATCTTAAGAGCAAATATAACTACAGCCATTTCCAAATCATGTGTGGGATAGTTCACTTCATGCCTCTTGAGTTGTCTAGATGCATAGGCAATAACCTTTCCTTGTTGCATAAGTACACAACCGGGGCCAACTCTAGAAGCATCACAATAAACTGCATAACTTTCACCACCTATAGGTAATGCCAAAATAGGTGCTGACGTCAAGTACTCCTTCAATTTTTGAAAGCTTTCCTCACATGCATCAGTCCATTGGAACTCAACTTTCTTTTACGTCAACCTAGTCAACGAAGATGCAATCTTTGAGAAATCTTTCACAAAACGTCGATAATAACCGCCTAAACCAAGAAAACTCTGAATCTCCTTCACTGTGGTAGATATGGGCCAATTCTGGACTGCTTCCACCTTACTTGGATCAACACTTATTCCATTCTTAGACACAACATGACCTAAAAATGCCACACTATCCAGCCAAAACTGACATTTTGAGAATTTGGCATATAATTGTTTATCTCTCAAGGTTTGAAAAACCAACCTTAAATGTTGCTCGTGTTCTTCTTTACTCTTGGAATAAACAAGGATATCATCAATAAACACAATCACGAATTGATCCAAGAATGGTTTAAAAACGTGATTCATCAAATCCATAAAATCTGTTGGGGCATTAGTAAGCCCAAAGGACATAACCAGAAATTCGTAAGGCCCATAACGCGTGCGGAAAGCTGTCTTCGTTATGTCATCCCTCTTAATCTTCAACTGGTGATACCCCTACCGCAATCAATCTTAGAAAAACATTGAGCTCCTTGAAGTTGGTCAAACAACTCATCAATGCGTGGCAAAGGGTATTTATTCTTTACAGTTACTTTATTTAACTGCATATAGTCTACACACAACCGCATGGATCCATCTTTCTTCTTTACAAATAATATTGGTGCTCCCCAAGGAGAAGAACTTGGACGAATAAAACCCTTATCAAGAAGATCTTGAAGTTGCTCCCTTAACTCCTTAAGTTCTGCTGGGGCCATACGATAAGGAGGTATGGATATAGGATGAGTGTTTGGAACTAAGTCGATAGAGAATTCAATCTCCCTATCAGGTGGTAACCCAAGAAGTTCTTCCAGAAAAACATCTGGCAATTCACATGCTATTGGAATTTTTTCCAATTTCTCTTCAGCCACTTGTGTATCCCTTACCAAGGCTAAGTACGCTTGATAACCTCTTCTCATTAACTTGCTAGTTGCCAAGGCTGAGATTTGGTTATGTGGTACCCAACAATGTGCTCCTTGAAACGAGAAGACTGATTGTCCTAGTATCTCAAATTTCACCACTTTGTCATGACAATCCAAAGTGGCATGATGCAAAGCCAACCAATCCATACCCAAAATCAAATCAAAATCTATCAAGTCAATAACTACCAAATCTACCGGCAACACCTTGCCATCAATAGTTATATCACAAGAACGATACACCGACTTAGCAAGCAAATTCCCTCCAACAGGTGTAGCTATAATTAAAGGCTCTTCTAAAGAAGATGAACATTTACCAAGTCGAGTAGCAAACCACGCAAATACAAAAGAATGTGTAGCTCCAGGATCAAACAAAACATGTGCATCTCTAGAACAAATAGAAAGTATACATGTAACTATTGCATTTGATGTATGAGCATCTTGACGAGTCAAAGCAAACATTGTGATGCTGAAACACCAGAATGTCTCTGAGGGAAAGTGAATTGTGATGCTGCTCCAGAATCTGATCTACGAATCTGCATTGTCCCAGAAGACTGCCCACTATGACCACCCATTTGAGACATGAGTCTTTTTTGCCCCTGATAACCAAACATAGATCCACCACCGCGATTTGAATAGTTACTGTAAGATCCTTCAATCCTTTGCTTCTTATGTGAATCTTGTCTATTGCCTCCTTTTTCCTTCTGTCGTTACTCAATCAAAAGGACCAAACTCAAAACCTCAGCAAAAGTAGAACAATTCGACCCAACCACAGATCTAAATAAATAATCCTTTAATCCTCTAATAAACCTCTTAACACGCATCTCCTCAGTGACAAGATAAGGAGCATGTCTCGAGATTTGTGTAAAACGAGCACTATACTCTGAAATCGTCATACCTTCTGTTTGCTCCAATCGCTCAAACTCATGAGCTAACCCATCTCTAACACTCTCCGGAAGAAAACGAGCCATGAACAACTGAGAAAACTCTCTCCATGCTAACGGAGGTGACCCCACTTGTCTACCACGTGACACTATATCAAACCAATCACGTGCCACACCTATTAGCTGAAATGATGTCAATTCTACTGCTCTTACCTCATAACAACCCAATGCTCTCCAAAGCCGCTCTAGACTGTCAATGAATTGTTGTGGATCCTTAGTTGCACTAGACCCAGAAAAAGTAAGGGGTTTAAGCTTCATGAAGCCTGGTAAAGTGATCTCAATACCCCTCATTGCAACAGTCGTCTGATGCTCAACTTGTCTAACCTCTTGTTGATCATTGACATTTTCATGTCTTTGATCCCCCTCCTGTTGTTGTCCGACGACAACCCCAACAAGTTGTTGCACAACTTGTTGTAATCCCTGTAGACCAGCATCAAACTCTTCCATGGTTGGATTCCCGCGCCTTCTCCTAGGTACCTCAACATCAGCATTCAAACCACATCCGACAACATTAGCTCTACGCCTATTTCGAGCACGAATTGAAACACGACCTCGTTGACGAACGCCTTAAGCTTGGGAAATTGACTCATCAACAATTTCCCTTATAGTAGGATTCCTAGTCTTTGGTGGCATTCTCACCTATTCAAAGAACAATGATCCAAAAATTGAATAAGACGACAAGAATTTGTGGAGAGGTAGTGATGATGAATTTAAACACAAATGATACTCTCATAGAGTGCTAATAGCCCTTATAAGTAAGTTGTGCCCGAGTACACAATTTACTAACAAGAATCTATTATCACCCTATGTTTGCAGCTATTAAGACCTACGACCGAGCTCTGATACCAACTTTGTCACAACCCAAAAATTAAATGTCGTGACCGGCGCACAAGCTATACTCCTAGCCTGACAAGCCTATCAACTAACTTAAAAATTAAACAACTAAATCGCTCTTTAACCATTTAAAAATATATATATGCTTTTTCTCGAAATTTCGACAGAGTATCCTTTGTAACTTTAACATTCCCAAATTTTGTAAAATCCCTGTTCAGCTTTCAATCCAGTCATAATTCAAATAACATAATCAAATTGCTTAATACACTTCCCAAAAAAAAAACTAAATAAACTTTCTAGACTCCAAAATAGCTGCAATTTACATAGACTCAACAAATGTTACAAAGAATGGTCCTCGATCAAAGAGGCCTACCAAAAAGAAGTATGTTGAGACTTGAATCAAATAATAGATTCCTACTCAGCTGCTTGCGAATCTGAAAAAAATAAGCAACACAAAGGGTAAGTCACAAAAGACTTAGTGAGAAGACAACAACCACCATCAATTAGAAGGGAAACACAAAAGGCGCGGATAACTATTTAATCGCTTGACATAAATATTAAAAATCCAGTTAATAACGAAATGAAATCAAAATGAACAACCTTAAAATCATCATAAAAATCAAACAAGTAACAATACAAATTTTTAGAACCAAGATGCGGCTTTATCTCATTGATAGCCCTTTCCTCCTAAGGGTGGTCTTTCCCTTAGGGGCAGCTCCATCTAACGGATGACCCTCTCCTCTCAATCCCACAACGCATCATCACGTATCAATTAGGGAGCTTACATCTCGTTGATAGCCCTCACCTCCTACGGATGACCTCTCTCGTAGGTGCGGCTCCATCTAACGGTTAACTCTCCCTAATCAATACGTGGTAATTAGGTGCACCTAACGCAGTCAACGATTTCTCAAAACATGTATTTAAAATCATTTAATCGTAATTCATGTTAAACATATTCAGTCGCATAAGAAATCAATATTTAAATACTTTAACTCATACATAAATCCAACTAATAACATATTATATAACAAAACCCATTAAATTGAATAATTGACGAAAGTGAGATAAAATTCAATGGTTGTGTTCCCCAATTTTTTTTAATAAATACTTTAATATAGAAAACAAGTAAAATAATAATAATAGCATTATAAAAATATATGACGATGATCATCGTCAACTCACTGCTATGGAGAATCGTTTAAGTTTGCTCTCCAACAACTCTCAGAGTAGCAGACAGGATCTCAACTGACAAATCTAGGAAGCCATGAAAATCGTTTAAATCTACTCTAAGCATAAAATAAAGTTTTTATTCAAAACTACATTTTTCTATATATTCGTACTAGCATTAGAGTTATGTATTTACCTCAATGAGTCTCAATAAACAACTCTCAAGAGATAGGTACTCTTTTCCTTCTTTATAGGACAAATCGTAACCCAAAATCCCAACCAAAGAATTTGTAAGAGTTTGAGAAATTATGCCTGTTGGAATGTTAAATGATTAAGGGTTTGAGTAATAGAGTGAGAAGAAGTAAAGAGAAGGGAATGAAAAGAAAGAAAGAAAAGCAACAAAAATCGAGGAGAGGGTGTGTGCCGAGAGGGAGAGAGAAAAATTTGGAGGAAATGAGGGAGTGAGTTGGAAACAGAGTGAGAGTGAGAGTGGATAAGGTTGAATTGATTTTTATTTATTATTTTTATTGTATTTAAAAAAAATGTCACGGGACGTGTCATTAACCTAGTGACAAAGACCCATTTAAAGAATTAACCTTTCCTTATTAGTGTTATTTTGTATGCATTGAATTGGAAAAAACTCAAGTCCCTTATATATAAAAGATAGAAATCTATAATAATTTATAAAATATGATATCCATGACTTTACAAACTAGTTTTGTAACAATGAGTTAAGTCCAATATAAAATTAAAAAAATAAAGAACAAACAACTAATATATTGAAAAACATCGATGTGATATCACCTATAAAATCGTAGTAAAATATGCATATTTGGTAGTTTTTATAATGTATAAATTTTTCATTAAAAAATATCACAATTTGTAAGGTGATAAATGTCGATATTTATATTTTAAATTCGAATCAAAGACTTGATGTGTAATTTTTTTAATGATTTGATTTATAAAAAAAAACATAAAAATAACTATATCAATTTAGATTGAAATATTTGTATACAAATTTTTCCTTAACAATATTTTTCTTAAATTCAAATTTATATTTTAAAATATGTAATATGAATAATGAAAACAGAAATTTAAATAAGTTTGGATTACATCCATATTATGAAACTGAAACAAATGCATTAAATTAATGAGAATTCTATGAATAATATAATATTAGTTGAAATGATACTAAGACTCTAAAAGAATGATTGAGATAG